>CM076583.1:679270582-679503200 GCA_034641835.2 Pinus albicaulis
GAACAAAAATTAGATTTATCTTTCTGGCCTAAATGGTTATCAGCAGAAAAATCAATATTCTCACATACAACCTCAAATTGAGGAGTCAAACAGTGAAGGAAGTTGCCATGTTCAAAGAAGTCTACATCAGCAAGATGTTCAAGAAAAGGAAGTAGTCGAAAATTTGTTTCATCGGTTCTATGATCCAGTGGCTGACTATATGAGAACTTTCTTTTGTCAGCAACAAGCATTTATGCAAGGGTATGTGCAAAACTCTGTATCTGGAAAATTTTCATTGTACATCCTTGTTTTTATTTTCAATTTTCCATAGTATGGGGGCATTAAGTCTAACACACAAATGATTTTTTGGTGCCATTGGAAGGCTAACTTCACCTAATTAAGTTCGACCATGTATATAGATAGGAGTTGTGCACAAATAAGCTTGGAAGTTGAACATTTTTAGTTGTAGTATTTTCATTTCGATATTTTCAGTTTAAGAATAAAGGAAGGAGTCCAAAGTGTATCAAGTTTCTGGAGGTTTTCATACTGGATCATCTCCCATTTGGGATTGACTCCATGCCCAATAAAGGCCACAAATCTACAAGTGCTCCTTGACTCCATGCCCAATAAAGGCTATTGATCTACAAGTTCTCAACACTTTGCTACCAAAATGTTGTCCCCAATTGGAGCCAGATGTTGTATCCTAATTCGACTAAGCTAAAATTCAAGAGAGGTTTTGAGCAATTCAAGGTTATTAAGGAACATCTGCTAAAATTTCAAGAATACCTCTAATATGCTCAAAAGGATAACCACAAGCTCAACGAGAATTTGTCATCACATGTGCACCAGAACAAAAATCAAGGAAGTAATAACATTGGAGGTGTAATCTAAGCCAGAGGAGTAGCAAAGAGAAAAGCATGCAGGAGGGGTCAAGTCGAGCTAATTCGCAAGCACATGAGAGACTAGCGCTACAAAATATCGTTTAATGCTAAGATGTCTTGAAGTTAAAATTAAACAAGATTATCATTCTTCCAAGTTCGAGTACAACGAAGGTTCGTATTCATTGCGCCGAGATCCAATGGCAACTTGGGAGCACAAATTGCACGAGATTTATACGAAGGAGTGCCCCCACAAGTAGTCTTGTTAAATCTGCTCACCTGCAAATTGACGGTTGACATTAATTGCAGGAACACTCTCTTCAAATTCCAAAAAACTGTTTAAGTTCTCTCGCAAGTGGTTTCAGGTTTCAATAAAGGAAATTACGTGGCGATAGCTGGAGCCCACGCCCTTTACTTTCAAATTAGAGAAAGCAGAGAAATATCATATTTACCTTGAAAGAACTTAAGGGTTTTGGAGGAGGCGCAAAGGGGAAAATAGACGGTCAGGATCAAAGCGCAGAATTGAAGTGGAGAGATGGACGTCGAAGATCATAGCACATGAACGCAATTAATATGGATGGACAAGATTATATCGCGAGATCTAAGTTAGAGATAAGCATTCAAGAATGGATATCACAAATAAATATGCATGAGATTTAATGGATTGGAGATTGCGGAGAAGAGCCACGTGTCGACCATAGGTTCCATCACATATCGCACTTTGCAAATCTTACCGTTTACCCTCTACCGCTTACACATAAATATTGCGATTTGCAATATGAAGGCGGTCCCACTTCCGCCATGCCACCTCACCTTCTGCCCGTCGCACTTCGCATAGTTTAACACTTACCTCCTGTCTTTCATAATAAAATCCCTCTTCAACTTTGATTTAGGGTGGATGCAGGATGGGGACATAAAAGTGAACTCAAGGTTCTTACCTCAAATCCAGTGATTTAGCTATAAATTTTGTTAATAAAGTAGAGACTAAGTGACACGACCTTGATGAATGCACCTCCCCTGGAGACACATCATCCTCGAAGTCTCCTGTGCCTTTGCCCTGTGATGAAATCCCCTCTGCTAATTCCCACTATGAAGCCTCTCTTATTGCAAAAATTGTGCTCCTGAAGGTCTTCATTCGCCCCTTGTATCCCTGCAGAACACCCCATTTTAACCATTTATTTCCCCCTGTCAAAACTCCCCTCTAACCTTTCTAAATCATACCCATGCCCTTTAAAACCATTCCTGCACCCTTTGTTTAGCCAAATTTCCCCTTCTTCCCTCTATCTTTGCTCGTTTTCGGCCTCAAATTTCATTAAAAAGGGCTGAAAAACCCATACTCTGCGCATTGTGGCCTTAGCCCCCTATGGCCCTAGCCCCTTAACCCTTTTCCCCATGTGAATGAATGCCGAAACTGAGTGCTAGCCCAAAGAGCACTTATCTCATTTGGTTATCGGGAGCAGTTTCCACCGTTGATCTACACAGATTGAACGCTAATCGCGGACCCCGCAACACCCACTGTTCATAGTCCACCTCTCCAATCGTGCCATCGCCGTCCATTTAGATGTCAATCTAACATTCCAGAATGCACCTACCCCTGTGGTCCCCGCCCGCACACTATTCCGAAAACCACCAGTTTCTATCGCACCACCTTCGGGCAGTAGGCGGTATTTGTTTTTTCGGAGCGATTCCATACATCATCCGACGCATGGCATCGGTACAGTTGGAAAACCACCTTCCCATCGCACATTAAAGTTCATCCATGGACACAGATCGATATCGCTGTGTGTCGTACGATTTGGGTTGGGAAATCCAACGGTTTTCGCTCCACGAGATTGCGCGCAGATTAATCAGAGACATCCGTACCCCCGGCCCACTGTCCATCACCCTCCGACGTGTTGTCCATTGTCGATCTCCTCCCGAGAACAGACGGTCTAGATTCATTCGCACGACCGCCGTTGACCCCATATCGCCACGTCATCCTTCCACGTGTTTCCATCGTATATTCGCCCATCCCTTCATATGTATTCCATTCCAAGGTCGATTTTAAGGTTTTTCATTAGATTTTCCATCCACGCCACCTTCCAACTGTATTTCCCACTGTTTCCACCTCATTGCAAGTCCTCCACGGCATTTTTCACCATTTCACCAGTCTGCATAGTCAGTCTTGCCATCCCAGTTGCATCCACCACCCTTCTACGTGTTTTTTTTAACAGGTTTTCATGTTTTGTAGGGTTACAGGTAGGCAGAAAATCACGATGACTCATATGTGCTATTGTAATGACACAATGCACATAAGAAGTTGAATTCAGAGCCTGAAGATGTCCGGAAAGGTGTTTGCAACATAAATTTCATCAAAGGATAGATTTCAAACTCTGAAAACCCTCTCCAATGCCATTAAATCTCAGATTGCTTAAACAAAGACGGTACGGGAGCAGCAGAGAGCTGGAGGCAAGAAATAGAAGATATTTTGAGCTTTGTCAGGGATTTTAGAAAGTAAAGGTACCGGTTCAAATACATCGCGGATTGCATGAAAGGTCTAGCGCGTAGAAAACAATGCTATCATGTTTTCAAATCAGCAAAATGTTTCTTCCTAAGCCAGGACATGGTACACTTTATTGTTTCAGTCTACGTGGTGTCCAAGTGAAGTTTCCCCCCTACAGCAGTCCTAGACTATCAAAAGCATTTGTTGCACAGTATGGCAGATCTTAGCATCTTGATTCTACGTTTTTGTTTAATTCACCAGAAGTACAACAGAGTACTACAGCCCAGTACATCAGAGACATACCAGAGTAAATGGGAGCCTGGAGAAGAACACTCTTTCACCCAAAGAGTGCCATGGATAAATGCACAGAATTTATATAAAGTGGGCTTCGGCCCTCTCCCTCTTCTGAGTTTTTAATGCTGCATTTAGTTTTTCACCTACCTTCTCTGCTCCACTGGAGCTATAAATTCATAAAGAAACTCATTATAGAGGTTGTTGATCAGTTATTAGAGAATTGCAAGTAGTTTCTTTTGAGACACAGTCTCTGTGTAAAGTTGTAATATAGGCTGAGGAATATGATTTCAGACTAAGTATTCGGCTATTGGCATTGTTGTACTTGATTGGTATTACTTTTTAATATGACAAGCACATTTCTTTGGATCTTGATCTAAAGCAGCGGTGATGTTTTCCTATCTCTGTGTTTTAATTTATTTCATTTCGTTTCTACTGGCTTGCATCAGAATATTGGCATAGGATTTACCCTTGTTAGGTACCCTATGTTTCTGCTCTCCTTGTCTTTGATGTTTTCTGCTATATGTGTGATCTGAGAATTGATTTCAGTTAATTTAACTAGTGTAGTGGATGTTATTTCTTGCTCTCTGATGTATGAGTTAAATGAATCTGTTCTTAGATGTTCTTGTTAGGATTTAGCTGGAAGATTTGGGAACACTGGGGATTAGAGTTAGCCCTGTCCACTAGGATCCTTGTGCGACCAGCTGGTATTTAACTTTGTGTTCTAAACCTTTACTGATCCTCCTCTCTTACCATTACATACCACACTATCATCTTTAATATCCAATGTTTTGGATGACTATCCCAATTGAAAGCTTGCACATTGGATAGTAAGCAAATCCTTTCTGACTCCATTTCCCAATGGTTTTGAATGCTCACGGAATACTTCACCTACTGCCTAAATCCTCTTTGCTCATCCTTGCCCATTGAACCCTTCTTTCACGATAACCGACAACCAAACAAATAATCAAACAAACAAACCCGAGCCTTATAACTAGCCTAACATCTTAACATTGAACTTCAAAGACATAACACCCCTTTGTAGCAAAGAGATCCCTCCTCTGGACCCGGGAGGTTGGGATCCGAATCTGAAAGTGGTCTGATGTTGTCTCATCTTTTGGTCTTGCCAATCTGACCAAAACATGGGAACCCCAACGAGAAGGTAAGGCATTTCTTGTGTTAAATCACATCGGAGGGAGAAAGGAGGATTATAACATAAAGCCGATGAAACACCTTGATAATGGAAGAAAGTATGAATGCGAGCAAAGAGATTAGGGTAAGTGACCTGATGCAGAGTAAAGTAGAAGAGAAGACTAAAAACAGTAGGCACGCATAGAAGAGGCAGAGTCGGGTAGCAGATGACATGATGACAACGTTCGAAACACAAAAGCATGGGCAAAGTCGGGTGGAGATGCGTTTATGCAGACTATTAGGACATCACCATCGAAACGGAAGGAGTCACATCAGCAACAAATCAAACTCAGCAAAAGGATTATATTCCAAGTGTATTTGGTTTTCTTTGTTAAGATCGAAGCTGCAATGGTGTCCTTGATTGCAATGTAATAAGTAGTTTAATAGTTTAGGCAGTTTAGGAGTTTCAAGAAGCTCAAGCAGTTACAAACTGCTTTTATTTGTATTTAAGGAAGAGAGAAAGAGGGAAGAGGGGCCTGAGTTCTGGATCTCTTGGGGATTACATTTTTTACTTATTTTTTTGATGGGTAAATTAAATAAGCAATAAGTTTCCTGCAACTGTTGATGGTGATTCGTGTTTCTTGTGCCATTTTGTGTCCCTTCTTCTTTGAATGAAGTGAAGTAATGTAGCAGTCGGTCTCTTAATTACATCTATGAGTAAGAGTTAAATAACCTTAATTTGCGCACCTTCACTCCATCTCTTATCCCTTCACAAATTCTCTCTAAAACTTAAAAGTAATAGATTCTGTGTTTACAACATATTATTTTGAGTTTCCCCTCTCTTCACAAACTCCCGGTGAAAATTTAAAGTAATAGATTCTGTGTTTACAACATATTATTTCGAGTTTCCTCTCTCTCCATGAATTTCCTCTTAAACTTAAAAGTGGTAGATTCTATGTTTTCAGCATATTACTCCGAGTTTCCCTTGCAGTTCTTCTCTTCATTCAGATATCAGCAGTGAATGGCATTATGAAATCTTTTATTATTGCAAATCATTAAGGGTTTTAGGAAACTTGTCTCCAGAGAGATAGAACAAAGACATCATGATAAAATCATTTACGTGACACACTTTTAAAATGTCTTAAGCATTGATTCCTTTCACAACCGAGGGATTGTCTCTTAATATACAACATTACCTCTGCATATTTTCCTACTTAGCTTGTCATTACTTCAAATTTCACTCTTTTGGGATGTTGAGCTTAGATTATAATTTAATAAGGTATATGAGGAGTGGATGTAACCATCTCTTAGATTTAGGCAATCACCTCGTATATTTTGGAAAATTTCACCCCCTACATTCTTGCAACTAGGAGGAGTTGATTTATGACTCTTACATCCTATGTTTCACTTGTGCCAAGAGAGGAAAATTGAATAGAAAAAGAGGAATTATTTATGGGGAAGCAGAGAGAAGAGAACGAGAGAGATTTTGCTGAAAAATAGAGCTTCCCTACTATGCTACTAAAGAGATCACGAAATAAATCCATTAGAGCCTTGGGAATAAGAGGATAAGTGAGAAAACCATAAAAAAATATGAAGGAATGCATGTGGTGTAGAATTAAAGGCCAAGCCAAGTTGGAATAAAACCTTGTTATTCCAAGAGAAATTTGATCATAAAATTGTCCAAGAACCAAGATAATACTACAAGAGGTCAATCTAAAAATGTGTAGTAGTTGGACTTTCTATACACACATTTAGGAGCACTATAGGGAAGAGAACTTCACAGTGACCATTGAGTAAAGAATAAAGTTCCTTCCTCGTGTTGTGTGGGGCAAGTATTGTGAGTGCCAAAACTAGTCTCATCAAGAGATTAGTAAATTTACTCAATTATGAGGTTGTTTGGTTGATATTTCATGCTTTATAGGATTGAAATAACAAATTGACAAAATCCCAAGTTTACCTTATTCAACCTAGTGGTCTCATACACAAGGGGGTGGTGTCTAGAGAGGATTGTCTATGGTTGGGTGGAAAATTGCATTGTCTAAGTCAGTTGCCTAGAATCCAAAACTTGGAAAAGATATGTGTACTTTCTCTACTTTTTGTTGACAAACTTAACATTATAGAATGATGAGTAAAATGACCTCATTTTTATGAAAATAGGTTATAAAGGTTGTGCAAATAATAATGAGCAAATGACTATTATTAATTATTAATTAGTTTGCAAATAAGGTGTAGAAAAAAATTGATAACATCATGTTTTCTAACTATTTAGCATAAACAAATATGTGAAAGAATTCTCTTTACACCATTCATGATTGATAAGTAAAGGTTTCAATCCATATGTAACTCCCTAATAAGTTGTTAAAAGTTGTCTTCTGAAAAACGTGGAAATTTTGGGTTCTTGTGAGTGCATGTTTTGAATCAGTGTTTTTTCACATGTCTATGCATTGGAAAATATATGCTCTCTAAGTGCTTTACCAAATGCTTTGAAAAAATGAAACCTTTTCCCATTCAAAATGGATATCATGAAAATATGAATATAAGGAATTTTCTTAAAAAGTTTTTAAGATATTTCCACCTGTAAATTTAACACATGAAAGTTTTTTCTTATATGGGAATCTTGTGCGTTATAGAACATTTTCATAATGTTTAATAGAATATATGTAGCAAACACCTTATTAAATGAGTTCCAAGGCTTGTTTTATGTAGAATACTTGCCTTGATCGACCCACAAATAATGGTTCATTTTAGAAGATTTCTTAGAGCCCTAGTAAAACATAATTATTGAGTTATTGGGTGTGCATATAAAATTAGGCATGCAATGATTTTGTTGTATATTAAAACTGTTATGAAACTAGCTCCAAAAATAGAAGAAAAGAGAGATCAATGCCTTAGAAATCAACCACTTCGAGGGGGCAACCTCCTTTACATTACATAAATGACAATTCTTGGATGATACAAATGAAAAAACCTCCTTTCTATATATAGGAGTCCATGAGGTCACAATATAATCATAGCCGACCTAACAATAATAATGTAAGGGCACAATAATAACAAAATGGGGGTTACAGGGGTACAAAAATAACAATAAGGGGGCTAAACTAACAACAATAAGGGACTACACTAGTAATATAAGGACCTCACATGCCCCTCTCCTTCCAAAAAGTGTTGTACTCAATGCTTGACTTGCCATAGATGCTTCTGTATAAAATTCTCATCCTCCCATGTTGAATCTTCAGTGGGTAAGTTCTTCCACTTAATGAGATACTCTGAAATTGATCGATTTCGTAGCTGTCGAGTTCTTTTTTCCGTGACTGCTTCAGGTTCCAATATGATTTTTCCTTCCTCATCAAGTTCTGGCAATATTTGTTAAACTCGATGTTTGTCACCTATAACCTTATTTAAGCATGAAACATGGAAAATTGGATGCACTCGAGAAGAAGCAGGAAGCTCCAATTTGTATGCCATAGTACCAATCTTTTGCAACACCTTGTACGAACCATAGTACTTTGGCGATAATTTAATATCCTTCTTAGCTTGCTTGAGGGACATTTGTTTGTATGGTTGTACCCGTAAAAATACCTAGTTCCTACATCAAAACTTCTCTTGCTGCGATGTTGATCTGCCTGTTGTTTCATTCGATTTTGTGCCAAATTTAGGTTATCCTTTAAGAGTTGGAGAATTTGTTGTTGATGCTCGATGTGATCTTCCACTGTTTGAACCTTGGAATTTTCTCTTAAAGATAATGTGATGGAAGACGGATGATATCCATAAATTTCCATAAATGGGGTCATTTTTTCTGCAGTATGGAAGGAAGTGTTATGCCACCATTCAGGCAGAGGTAACCACTTGACCCATTGCGTTTTTTTATCAAATACAAAACAACAAAGATATCTTCCAAACATTTTTTCATCGTCTCAGTTTGCCCATCGGATTGAGGATGATAAGATGAGGTATGAGCTAGCTGAGTACCCAAACAAGAAAATAATTCCGTCCAATATTATTCGCTTGCAATAATCTTTGGGTTTCCATGTAGCTTTTGACTTGTTTCCATAAATGCAGTAGCAACTATACTTGCTTTAAATGGATGAGATAGTGCACAAAATTGTGCATACTTGGAAAGTCTATCAACTACCACCATGATCACACTCTTTCCTTCGAACTTAGGTAAACATGTGATAAAAACCCTTGAAATCTCACACAAGGAAAAGACCCTCTAGCGGAGGTTGTAAAGGAGGTTTTTAGTGTTATAAAATTGTTAAAAAAACATTTTCTAAAACATCCATTTTTGGTAACGGAGTTTTGGCAGAGCTTTTAACGGAATTTCAACACAACTAAAAAATTTGGGCGGATGGAGGTTATTATGGATTTTTTATTTTATTTTATTTTATTTATTTATTTATTATTTATTATTTTCACAATTATTGTTGTCGATTGGTATTCATATTAAGTTAGGAGTCGAAGCTCCGGTTTTACAAGATGGCGTTGGCAAGAGGAGGGCCAAATATAGATGCGTTTGGTGCCAATTTCTTTTTTACAACTTGCTTCCTTCACTATGAGAAAGGAGGAGAAAGTGTAAATTCTAACAAACTGTAGTAACAAAAAACAAACTTTACAATTCATATTTAATTTTTGTAGGTGTGATGTAATTGCCGCCCGTTGAGGTAATGATATTGCCGCTCGGTTGATTCAAAAAAAAATTTGTTTGCCATACTTTGACTTGTGATCAGGTCTATCTGGTAGGCTGACAGAGGCGAATACAAAGGCGCAAGAAGACAATTTCTGGAGCAGAGAAACTCTGATCGGGCGGACAGAGACGCAGAATTCGTGGAGCATTGTCTGGGATGAGACAGAGATCAATGGAGTGATGTTGGAGGGAGGTCAGCTGGTGTTTGTAAGCAGTCGATTGAGCACAAGAAGTTAAATACACAGGGGGCACAGAGCTTAATGGAGTTTAAAGGGGCTTCACAAAGAGAGTGAGACTTTGAAGCTGCAGAAGTTACATCTGTGGGAATCACTGCCAGTGGACAGAAGGCTGAAATGTGAGACTTTGTAGTGGAGCTAGGCATAGGATTTCGGAGACCAAGAGCAGTGGTATGTTGTGGAACGAATCTGCTGAAGAATATAAGCCTGTTCATGGCAAAAACAAATGCTGATCAGAACCATTACATCGGAGGTTGCCAACAGTGTGAGAACATGCTCTGTTTTCCAGTTCATCAGCTGTTTTGTTGAGGGAACGAAGGACATGGTAAAATCGATTGCCTTTCATCTGCTGGTCAAGAGATTGGCATCGCCCTATGATTTGTTGTAGAATCAAATTATGGGCTTTTCTGTTGCTTACCATCAGACTTATAACAATGGCAGAATCTCCAATTATTATGGTTGTGCTTATACCAAGTCTCTGAAGCTGGAGCATGCCTTGGAAGAGGGCGAGAGCTTCTGCTCTATTATTGGACACAAAGCCCAGTCCCCATTCATAATCTGTTAACACATCACCATTACCATTGCAAATGATTCCTCCAGCCCCAGCCATTCCTGGGTTGGACTTGGAGGCACCATCGAAAAAGAGATAATGGGTATTGCAGTTCCTGAGCCATCGTGCAAATTCTTCTTCTTTCATCCTTAGTTTCCAACTATACCTGGAGTTGGCTCTGCTACTGGAATTGCTTCTGATTTGTGCTATGTTGCTTCTGTCAAGAAGATGCCCTATGTAATTCCTTTCTTCAACATGTAGTTCCAGCATGTTCAATTTCCCTTGACATTTTGTGGACAGAGCTTCCAGATTGAGACTCCAAGCTTTGTTATAGAGCTTTCTGACGCTGGTTTCTTTACCTTTGAAGATCATGCGGTTTCTTGCCAACCAGATGTTCCATAGAAGGGTACAGGGCAAGGCATTCCAAACCCTTCGAGCTATGTTGTTTGTTTTTTTTCCCCACGGGTAGTTTTTTTTCCATATGTGCAGCGCTTCAAATATGCTAATGCCAAGCGCCCAAGGGAGATTGTGGCTTCGAAAAGCTTCCTTCCAATAAACTGAGGAAAAAGGATAGTCTATGAATAGATGTTGGCTTGTCTCTTCTTCATATTGACAGTTTGGGCAGCGAGATGGCCCATTTATTCCTCGCTTTCTGAGGTTCTCTGAGGTGAGGGTTTTCCCTCTTAGGAGGATCCATAGGAAGAATTTAATTTTTGGAAGAGATTCTGCCTTCCAAACTAGTCTCCATTGCGCCCAGATAGCCATGGGATATTCGATGTTGCAGATCTGCTGATAAGCAGCCTTAATAGTATAGATTGTGCCTGAAGGGTCCCATCGAAAGTCATCAGCAAGGTAGCGTTTGGAAGGTGCTTTACCATGAAGATAGTCTTGCAGATTGTTGAGGCTGATTTCTATATCTGCAGGTATGTGTGGGAAGGTCCATCCTTTCCAAGTATGAGAGTGGGCTTCCCATTGAGAGATCTGATCCAGAGTTTGTATCCCTGTGCTGTTAAAAAAAGCTAGAATCTGCTGTGTACCAGGCCATCGACTTATGGGCTGTTGCCCCATTATTTTATCTTCCCCAATTCTTATGTGGCTTCCGCCTTTGGGCACTTTGGAAGTGTTTTGTTCAAGAAATGGTATAGCTTTCTTACACATCCTCCAGATTTTTGAGCACGTCTGTTAGGGAGCTCATGTTCCAAAAGCTAATGCCTTGGGAAGTCGAGATATTTTTTTTCTAGAACTGTCTTCCACCAAGCATTCCTGCCAGTTATGAGTCTCCAAACCAGTTTGCCAGCAAAGGCAAGGTTTAGAAGTTTAGAGGATCTGATTCCTAGCCCTCCTTTCTCAAATGGCTGAGTGACCTGCTTCCAGTGTACCAAATTGTATTTTTTTTTTTTTTTCTGTTCTCCCTCCTTGCCAAAGAAAGTGACGAAGGAGAGCATCCATTTTATTATGAAAATTGGCAGGGGCTTGTATGAGAGTAAAACAATACAAGGGCAGGGAGGAGAGGCCTGCTTTAAGAAGAATTAGGCGCCCTGCTAGGTTAAGCCAAGAGGTGCCCCATTGCTGTATCTTCCTTTTCATCTTGTCAATAATAACTTCCCAGGCTGCTGCTTTCAGGTTGCCGGCACTCACAGGCATGCCCAAATAAGTAAAATGCTCCCAGTCCAGCTTACATGGAACTCGAAAAATATTAGCAATCCTATGGAGAATTTGTGCCGAAGCGTTCCACCCATATATACAGCTCTTATGGTAATTTATCAAGCCTCCGGAATAGCTCATGTATTTATCTAGGAGAGCTTTGAAACGGCTGGCTATGATGTTTGAAGCTCCCCCCATTAGTAGAGTATCGTCAGCAAACTGAGAGTGATTGATGTTCTTGACTCCATTATCAAATTTGATCCCGGTGATGAGGCCCATACGACGGTTGAAATCCAGGGCTCTGCTAAATGATTCAACCATCAGAATAAAGAGATAAGGTGAAAGAGGGCAGCCTTGTCTTAGTCCTCGAGTAGATTGGAAGGGTGGTCCAGGTCTACCATTAATAAGAGGGGAGATCCAAGGTCCAGTGATGCAGGCTTTAATAAGGCTGATGAAGGTTGTGGCAAATCCCATTTTTTCAAGCACAACAAATAGGAAGGAGTGCTTGATACGATCAAAAGCATTGGCTAAGTCTAACTTTAAGATGAAGCCTTTCTCATTTCTAGCTTGACTGGAGTGAATAGCCTCTTGGAAAAGAAGGATGGAGTCCGAAATTTTTCTATTGGCCAAAAAACCCCCTTGATTTTCAGAAATGAGAGAGGGGAGGAGAGGTTTTAGGCATGTAGCCAAGATTTTTGTCAAGATTTTGTAGGATGAGTTACACAACGATATGGGTCGAAAACGAGAAAAGGACAAGGGTCGATTTTCTTTAGGAATAAGGGCAAGGTGGGTGGCATTAGTAAATCCTCCTATTTTGCATTTGTGTTGTATCCATCTTAGCATCTTGACAAGATATTTTTTAATTGTTCCCTAGTATGTTCTATAGAAGCAGATTGGGAAGCCATCTGGACTTGGGGCTTTGTCTGGCTGAACAGCCCAAATGGCATTTTGTATTTCTTCTTCATTGATTTCTTTAGTCAAGTCTGCGTTGATATCCTCACTGATTCCTTTGGGCATGTGTTGTAGAAGGTATGAATAATCCTCTGTTTCCTTTATCTCTGTTAAAAGAGTGTTGTAATATTCTGAGGCAGTTTGTTTGATAGCTTCTTGGGTTTTTTGAGGGCGGCCTTCCTCATCATTGATCATGGTGACATTATTTCTGACTTTCCTGACAGTTTCTTGCTTATGGAAAAAAGCAGAATTTTTATCTCCTCCTTGAAGCCAAAGCTGTCTTGACTTTATTCTCCACTTCTGCTCTTCTTCTCTATTGGCACGGTATAGCTAATAATATAAATCACTTTCTAATGCTTTATCCTCGTGGGAAAGCCCGTTCTCCTCTATTTTCCTGTGATTTTCGTTCAGTTTATTTTTTAGATCAGCTTTGGCGTTTTCTGGTTCTTTATAATGTTGCTTCACCCATTCCTTCAAGGCATGTTTTGTATTTTTTAGTTTACATTCCCAAATGAACACCGGTGATCCTTCTATGTGATGCTGCCAGGCTGTTTTAACAATCTGATCCACAATTGGATTGTTGCACCATAGAGAGCTATATTTAAAAGGTAACAACCCCAAAGGACAATGTGCTTCAAGGACAATGTTGGTGGGGTAGTGATCGGATGCTAAATAAGGAAGAATTGCAGCATGAGCTGTGGAGAACTTAGAGAGGAGAGTAGTGTTTATCAGAATTCTATCAAGTCGCTCCATTATGTTTTCTTTGCCCAGTCTGTGGTTGTTCCAAGTGTACCTCCGGTTTTTTGGAATGATATCAACTAAATCGCACTCTTGCATGATGTCTTCCAGCTTTGCTCTATAAGGATCATATGTAAAGATGCTTCCTCTTTTCTCATTGGAGTGTAATATAAGATTGAGGTCTCCCCCAAGGATGATATTGCTGTTGTCTTCAGCTTGGATGTTTTCTTGTAGAGTGGCCCAACACTACTCTTTGTCTCTGAAATGGTTCGGTGAATAAATGTTATAGATGACTATTTTTTTGTGCTCTGCTTTCTTTTCTGATGTGACTTTGATCCAGTATTGATTGATAGTATTGGATGTGCATGTCCAAACATTTTTGTTCCACATAGTGGTGATTCCACCAGAAGCTCCTCTTGCTTCACATATGTGTCCATCATAATGCCTTAGCTGGTCTATAATTATTTTCATCTCTTGCAGACTTTGTTTAGTTTCCTGAATCATTACTATTCCTGGCTTCTCATGATTTATAAGATCTTTCAGGGCAGCAGTTTTAGAGGGGTGCCCCAGTCCCCTACAATTCCGTGATATAACTTTCATCATTGAGTATGTGGGATTCAGAGAGATGCTCGTCCCCCTTGCTCCTTATGTGTTGTTTCTTTGCTGTTTTGGCCCAATATATAAGTTTCTATGGGATTTTGAGTTCCCATGGCAATATCTTTTGGGGCGTTTTCATCCCTTTGTTGTTTGCTAGATTTCCTGCCAGGTCATTTTTTTTTAGATTCTTGATTAACTCCATGCTCTTTCGAGGAGCTCCTGGTTGTTCGGGGAGGGGGGGGGATCAAGGGAGTGGGAGGGAGAGGATTGAGAAAGGGAAAAGAGGATGGGGGGATCATTTTCGAGGGGAATCAGGGGATCATTTTCAGGTAGAGAGAGGTTGCCAAAGGGGTTTGATGAGATTAGGGGAGAATCAGAGGTTGGGCCTAGGTTGGGAAAGATGGGAGGGCCTAGGGAAGAGGAGGAGGGAGGAACAACTGAGGAAGAAGTTTTGGGGGGAGCTAATGGGGGGGTTGGTTTGGGAGGGGGAGATTTGGGAGGGGCCGCTTCATAGTTTGCTTTTGAGCCAGTTGCAGTCTTCTTCCTTTTTACAGTTTCCCATTGTTCCTCAAATTGAGCAGGTTCATCATTAACTAGTTTAGAGCAGCAATTGGAAAAATTTCCGTATTCGTGACATACCTTGCATTTAAAGGGAATTTGTTCGTAGTCCATTTGCTGAATGTGCGTCCATTCATCCACCTTTAATCTGATTTCTTCTGGAAGACCCTTGCCGAGATCAACTTCAACACATATACACGCACACGCCTGCATATTATCCTTGGGCTCACTCCGATCAATGTATTTTCCAACAGCATTGCCGATGTCTCGAACCGAGTCATCTCCCCAACAGTGGAGCGGGAGATTCGGAAGACGAACCCAGACTGGGACTGCATTAGGGACATCCAGCTTAGGATCGAAGTACGGTTTTATCGGTGTGCTACTAGTGTCAATGCCTTTGGTGCGTGTCATCGATGGTCGGCTTCAGGGAAGTCGGTACATGCCTTAGGACGTAAAGGTCCAAAACCACACCGAGCGCATATAGGTGATACAACGTAGGGGCTATTCTAATTCATATTGGGATTTGTGCGGTGCCCATATGTCATATCAATGCACTGGTACGTAGTCTTATAGAAGCACACTGGTGTGCAGTATCAGACAAGCACACTGATTTTTCTAATTCATATTGGTATTTGTGCGGTGCCCATAGGTCGTACAAATGCACCGGTGCGTAAAGCCACATAACACAACGAGGGTGTGCGATTATCGCACAAACGCAAGGTTATAATTGGTATTGGTATTTGTGCGGTGCCTGCGTTAGTACAATACTGCCCGTGGTATTTGTGCAGTTCCCATAGGTCGTACAAACATACCGGTGCATAGTCTCACATAAACGCAGTATCGCACAAACACACCGAGAGTTATAATTGGTATTGGTATTTGTGCGGTGCCCATAGGTCGTACAAATGCACTGGTGCGTAGTCTCACATAAACGCACTGGTGCGCAGTATCGCAAAAACGCACTAAGAGTTATAATTGGTATTGGTATTTGTGCGATGCCCAAAGGTCGTAGAAACACATCGATGCACTATATCATATAAACACACCGATGTACAATAAGTGACACACAACGGTGTTCATTTTGTATTTTTTAGAAACATCGACCTGTGACAGTGCAATTATTGTGATTTTTAAAAATTTATTATTCATAAAAAATTGACACATCTTACAACAATATTCATATTAATTAAATTTTTATTAATGCATTTGAATGTGATGTTTGGATTAATTTGTTATATCATATCATAATTATTGTGTTTTTTTAAAATTCATTATTCATTAAAAGACGACACAAATTTTATAACAGTATTCATATCAATTAAATTTTTATTAGTGCATTTGAATGTGATGTTTGGATTAATTTGTTATATCATATCATCAGATTTCACATATCTTCATTAAAATATTTATTCATCCATAAATTTAATCAGTGAAGAACGCAATAGAATAAATTAAAACACACACACACACACACACACATATATATGAATAAGACAGCCTTTGTCATACAAAATGGGATAGTTATTGGTATTCCTTTGTCTTTCAATTGGGACACTATGTCCATTACATCAAACAAATATTTCAAATAATACAATGCCTTGCTTCGATATCCAAACATAATGATCATCATTCTTCGCTTAAACTGTTGTCACTACTCGAGCTACTTCCATGACTTGGAGTTATTTTCAAGAATGTTTTGTTCACGTTGTTGATTGTTTTCTTCTTCTTCACCTTCCATATACACACATAAAAATAAATTGTAACGAGTGTATATACACTGGTGAGAATAATGAAAATTGCAATATTAAATAATATACATTAATGTAAATCGAAAAGAAATGACATACCATAGCAATAATTGACTCATGAAATATACACATTCTTTCAAAACCAAATTTCATGCCATCTTTCAAGATTTCATTTGTTGGTGTAGTTCCATACTTTGTTTCCTGCAAGTTTTATACCCCATAACAAATCATATATTTAATATAAAATATTTTTTCTGTTCTATTAATTATAGACGGAGCTAAGTAAAACAAGATTGGTAGATGCTTACAAATTCCACAATTAATTTATGATATTCCAACATATACTCACAACCCATATTTAATCCAATGTCAATCAATTCGTCTGATAGTTCTTCTTTGTATGTTAGCGTCTGTTTGAAGACATTCAATAATGATTTTTGTAAAACAACTTAAAATATACAAAAATGAAATCTAGTTAAGTTGTTATAAGGAAGTAACAATTACTCACAAACTTAGATATCAACCATTTTCTTCATTGTCGTCATGTTTTATGTGCTGAATGGGTTCCATTTTATTTTATTTTCTGCAAGAAAATACTTGAAAGTTAATATTTAATGCTAAATAGTTTATTTATTGTACCTAATGATCGAAAAATTCAATGATTACACATTACATTTGAAGCACGTTGTTGTTGAGATGGCTCCTCTAGCGATGCAATTTTTTCCATTTCTTTAACCATCTCCTTGTACACATTTTTGGACATTCCTACTAGCATATTTATGATATCAGCGCGTTCATTTTTTGAGATTTTCATAATCTTCTTGAAAATGTAACATGACAATAAACTATTTAATTTTTATATTGATATATGAAAAGTAAATATAACAAAAGTGATATTTATAAATAATTCTAGAAAAAAAAACATTTAAAGGAATATTATTTTTTCATTTTTATCTTTTTTGTGCGTTTTTGCTATTAAAAGTGCGACATGTCTCATTGACCAATTCTTTGAAAACTCTTCCTGTAGTTTAGATAAAATTTGGTTCTTGGAATCATTGGATTGATTTTTGTATTGCAAGTGGAAATAATGTCTATACATTTGTTCCACCAGATCCCTCAAACTTTTGTAAAAGTTTCTCCCCCTTTCGTTAACCCCTAGCACCATTTCAGACGAGCTTAAGAGCAATTCATTTTCATTTGCATGTTCTATTTTTTTCTTTTCTTTTCTTAGAACAACATTCATTTTTTGAGTTGTTGGTCCTTGTATAGCATTAAACAAACGTGAATTAATAGATTGTTTGAAACATGTTATCTAATAATTTCAAGTATATTATTAATGAAAATTAAAAAAAGAAACTCATATTGGATCGATAGTATTTTTTCATTCACCTGATTCATCTTTTTGCAATTTTTCCATCAAGAATTTACGCTCTTCTGGTCCTAGATCAGAAATAACCTTATCGAGCTTCATCATTTTGTGGCTCTGCATGATACACAGTAAAAAAATACATATTAGTTAAACTGACATAGTTCAAAAATAATATTTTTTGTAAAGAATTTACAAAGAACTTACATTTTTTGCTTTTCTTGATGTGTTATCAGTATTTTTGTTACTTGATCTCTTGTCAGCCATTTCTTTATCATTATGAAACCTCTACCATATCATTCATTAATATATTTTAAAAATAAATTATCAACTTTTCAGGAAAAAAATGTATCAAGAAACCGGTGCACTTTTAAATGATGTACGCACCGACGTCGGTGCATCGTGTTCTTATAAACGCACCGCCCAAACATTATAAAACACCATATGGTTTTCTATGTCAACAAGGAGCACCGGTGCGTTACATGTTAACCATTGCATCTATTAACATAGACAAAATAATAAAAATCGTCTAGTGTTAGTTTTTGTAGCATATGGTGTCGTGGAGGGGGTGGTGCGACCTATTCTTTTAAACGCCCCACGCAAACAAGGGAACACCGTACGTTGCTCTTTGTCAATTAGGAAACCCGGTGCGGTATATGTTACATGGTACACCGATTAACACAAAATAAAAAATAAAAAATGTTTTTGCCAAACAGTACGTGAGCAGTGCACTATAATGAAATAGCGCACCGGTGCCCTATTTTACACATCAAAAAATAATAATAATAATAATTTTTTTTATCAAATAGTACGTGCGCGGTGCGCTGGGATAAGCCAACGCATTAGTGCACTAGGTTACGCAGGGCGCACCGATTTAAAAAAATTATGTTTTTTTTTTTTTTTAAAATTCACGCAAGGGCCGACATGGATTGGGATCTGACTATGCAAGTCGTCCCGTGGGTTAGATGTCATAGGCCTATATGGTTGACATGAATGACATCACTTAATGATTGACATATTTAATACAATTTTTTTTTTTATTAAATAAGACATGTATTTAGGAATATACATATATAATTTTTGTTGAAAAAACAAAAAACAAAACAGTCGATGCGCCACAAAAAACAGGCATGCACCATCTTTTTTTTTGTCGCGCACCGGAGGCGGTGCACTAGAAAATTTTCAGCGCACCGTCCTCCTAACATTGTTACAAGGTCAACGATGCAGTGGTATAACAGACCACACCATTGACTATGCACCAGTGTTGGCAGGGCGGTGCATTGACCAAACTATACACCCCAAGGCATATAGTTTAGGAAGCGCACCACCCTCCTGACATCACTACATAGTCAACGATGCAGTCGTTTATCCGGCCGCACCGTTGACGATGTCGAATTTCTGGATTGTGATGAACTGACAAAATTACCCGCTCCGGGGCAGATATTTCCATCAACGCACTGCATTCCCGCAATTCGACATGGTCAACAATGTGGCCCGGTAACCGACTGCACCACATTTATTTATTTTTTAATTTTAAAAAATCAAGGTGTGTCGTTTAAGTACCGCCCCGTAACCAGTGCGGATACTGTTAGCACCGGTCGCGGTGCGGCCTGTAAATTTACAGGTACCACCGCAAACCGGTGCGAGTCGAACAACTCGAGTGAATCGTGCAGGAATTTTATTTTTATTTTATATATATATATATATATATTTTAATTTTTTTAAATAAGGTGAATTTTAAACTATTTTACAAAACTAATCCGCTAAAAGGTTTAATTATGGAAAAACAAGGAAATACCTGCACATTTGGCCGTCGAGGAGGCATATTAGCTGTAGAATTTGCAAAACTAAATTTCCCACCATTTTGAAAAATTTAAAATGGAGATGGTGGGCAATGGACAACAACAGTGCGTGCAATGGGAGCACCGATGGCAGAGAGCCTCACACAAGGTAAAGTTGCACCAGTGCTTGAGAGCTCTAGAGCACTGACAAGTGAAAAATGTGGATTTTTGGCCATAATTTTTTTTTTTTTTTTTTTTTTTTTTTTTAAACTCTATTTCGGTGCGTGGTACTAGTGAGGTTTCTTAAAACCGCACCGAGCTGTTTCAGTTTTGGCACGGGGTTTTACGACACACTAGTGTGGAATCTTTGTAAAACACCGGTGTGCTACAGTAATAAGACGCACCGGGCGAGTGTGTACCTACCACACGGTGTCCCGGTGTGCCAATGTTTTGTGCGCACCAGTGCTTTCTCTAGTTGAACGCACCGGTGCGGTTTAGGATGATAAACGCACCAGAAGAAAAACATCTGCAAAAACCTCCACTTGCCAACTTCCTCTAGTAATCTCCGCTATAAACAGATGTCTGGGGTATTTTTATAAGGGGTTCCTCAAAAATATCCGCTAGAGGGTCTTTTCCTTGTAGTGTCTCCTCCCAACGTTGACTTGGAATGAATAAAGGTTGTAGAAGACCCAAGGTCATAATTGTCTCAACTTTATTTTGCTAGCAAACTAAACATTCTGCCACAAACTTTTGAATATCAGATTTAAGGGCATCCTAAAAAAATTCTTTCTTCACCCTGTGGTAAGTTTTTAAAAATCCTAAGTGTCCTCATAAGGGAGAAGTGTGCAATTCCAAAAGAATATTTTGTTTTAGCTGGAAATTTTTACAAAGATATAAGCGATCTTTGTAACATAAGGAATCATTTTTCCAACTAAGTGTATCAGATGTACTAGGATCTTGCTGCAACTTTTGAATGAGTGTCCACACTTCTTTGTCCTTCTTCCATTCATCCCTTGCTTCAGTTATCCAATTTAGTTGGATAATAGAAATGGCACAAAGCAATGCTTCCACCTCTTCATCCTTTCTTGAAAGTGCATCTGCAACAACATTTAGCTTCCCTTTTTTGTAGATGATTTCAAAGTCATAACCCAACATCTTTGTGAACCATTTTTGTTTCTCTTATGGAGATAATCTTTGTTCTAAAAATTATTTAAGACTATCATGATCAGTTTTTACCTTGAAGTGTCTTCTCATTAGCTAAGGTCACCATTTCTTTAGTGCATGTAGTATTGCCAACATTTCCTTCTCATAAATAGAATTTTGTAAATACTTTCCTTTGATTGGACGACTTTCAAAAGCAATGGGTCTTTCTTATTGCATTAAAACACCACCAATTCCATTTCCTGAGGCATCACATTCCACGATAAAGGCTTTTGTGAAGTCTGGCATAGCTAAGACCGGTGCTAAGCACATTGCCTCTTTAAGATATTCAAAGGCCTTAGTTGCTTCCGGAGTCCATGAAAATGCATCTTTCTTCAATAATGTTGTTAGAGGTGCTGCTATTCTCCCATAAGTCTTAAAAAACTTGTGATAATACCCTGTTAACCTGAGAAACCCTCGCAATTTCTTTATGGTTGTGGGGACTTTCCATTCCTTAATGGCTTTAATTTTTGTTAGGGTCTACCTTAACACCCTTGTGAGATACAATGTGACGAGATATTCCACCTCTTATACTCCAAAACATTTGGATGTTTTTTTCATATATAATTGTTTCTCCTCCAATAGTTTGAGCACCCTGTCAACATATTGAACATGATCCTTCCAAGAACTGTTGTAGATTAGTATATGATCAAAAAACACTAACACGAATTTTCTGAGGAAGGGTTTGAAAACGGAATTCATCGGCCATAAAATCATAGACGGTCATTGTTGAGCCAAAAGTGTTGAGTTCAACAAGATGATGATCCTAGTGAAAAATTAAGCACCTACATAGAATTGAGATACTATTTTTAAGTGTAAGTATATTTTTAGAATGGTGAGCAAATTCTATTTATAGCGGGAGTCTATTTTTAGAATGGTGAGAAAATTATATTTATAGATGATGTTATATTTTTAGATGCATGTGTGAAGTCTATTTATAGATCGCATGTATATTTGTAGAATGCATGTCAATTATTATTATCTCTTAATAATAATTGGACAATAAACATTAATCTATTCTCTTGAAGCACTTGGAAATAGTTAACTGAAGTGTCAAATCAGTTAAAAACATAAGTGGGAAGTTCAAGAGTTGGTTGGTGGGACACCCTGCGTGGAATTGGTTATGGCCCCGTTGATTCAAAGTTGTAACAGAGTTGGATGTGTAGTTATGTGAGTTGTAAAGTAGTTTAACTCGGTTAAGTGAGTTAAACTCAGTTGTGCTAGTTGTAACTAGTTGTAACTAAAGATACACTAGTGAGAGATCAGTGAATTAAATATTAAATTAATTCACATGGAGTGATCTCACATGCAACTGAAGATTTACTAATGTTAACTACATGCATGTCAGATCCAGTGGAGACCCAGTTGAGAGATAGGTGAAGGTGACAGTTTGACTATCAATTATGACATTAGTGGGTTTGCTGATGCAACCACACACACATTGGAGATGCCAATGAGGATTGCGCAGTCAAGGAAAGGTAGGATCTCATTCATTCAGAGATTCTGATCAGCAGGGATTGCGCAGTGGAGGTAGGCTGTCAGGAGGCAGTAAATTGGCGCATGTATTTGCCAATTTTTGTATGACAGTGTGAGACGATTGTACATTGTACTGAGAGCTCTTGGATTAGAGTTTTGTATGAGATTGTTTCATGATCCATGATATATACATAATATATGATAGTGGGGTTTTTAGCTTTATGCCTTCCCGGTAAAACATCTGTGTTATGTGTGATTGATCTTTCTTCATGTGTTTGCAATTGGCAATCATGTTTTAAATTTTCACAATAAATTTTGTAGAAGCGATTCTGTATTTAACAGTGGCATATAATTGTTAGATCAGGAGAATCCAGGCAATACATATTTGTATTAAAATTTCTACAAAAAGGCATGACCAAAAATTCATAATGACCCTCATGAGTTCGAAATGTTGTTTTCGAAATATCTTAAGCCTTCATTCTAATTTGATGATATCATGAACGAAGATCCAACTTGGTAAAATAAATTGCTCCATGTAATTCATCCAATAATTCATCAATCATAGGAATGAGAAATTTATCTTTAATAGTGAGCTTATTGAGCTCCCTATAATCCGGAAACATGTGCCATGATCCATCCTTCTTGTGAACCAATACTGCTGGAGTAGAGAAAGAACTTTGACTCAGTTGAAGTATACCAACCTCTAACATTTCTGCAATCATACGTTCAATTTTGCTCTTTTGGACATAAGGACATCTGTAAGGCCTGATGTTTGGAGGATCAGTTCCTGGAATCAAATGAATAGCATTATCATAATCACGAATAGGTGGGAGTCCTTTGGGAGTTTCAAACACCTTGGAAGGTTTGTCCAAGACTTTTTGGAGATATGTAGAAATAGATGATTTTGACGTTGGAATTTCTAGTGAGCATAATTGTGCAATTACGCCTCATTGTTATTTCTTCAGAAGCTTTGTCATGACATTAGAGCTTATTATCCTTCTCGACTTCCCTGTGATACCCCGTAATTCAACTTCCATTCCTTCTGAAAAAAAAAAATTCAAGAAATGTTCTTGAAAATTAAAAGTTGTCGTCCCCAAAGATTGTAACCATTGTACTCCTAGTACAACACCAGCATCTCCCATTGGAATGGAAAGCATTGGAATATTCAATAAATATTCCCCCGTGGTTAGCTTATATTATGGAATTTTCCAGAGTAATTTATTGTTCCTCCATTTGCAACCATCACTTGACATTCTGGTGTTGGGTATGGGAAGCAATTCAACTCCCTGGCTACATTACAATGAATAAAATTATGGGTACTACCCGAGTCAATCAACACTATTACCTTTTTCTTCTTGATATGTCCTTCAATATTGAGAGTTTGAGGAGTGCTAATTCCTGCCAATGCATTACAGGATATGGTCGAACTCATTTCTTCTTTCTCTAGGGTTGGTTCCTGGTGTATATCCTCTGATTTTGAAGTTTCTTGTTCATTTTCTTCCTCCTCTTCACAATCTGTGTAAAATAATTTCTTCTCAGCACACTTATGACCTTTAGTGTATTTTCTATCACAACTGTAGCAAAGCCCTTTTGCTATTTTTTCTTCCAATTTTTGTGGTGTCAACCTTGTAGGTTGTGGAAATCTAGGAGTAGCATCACTTCCATATTTATAGACATGAGTGTTAGGCTTCCTTATCGCAATAATTTTACATTCAATTTTTCTTTCCAACTTGAATGTCTTATCCAATTAATCAGGTTCCCAAAGGCGAACCTCATAATGGATGTTATCCTTTAAATTCCCTATGAAGACATCAATCCTGTGTTCCTCTAGAATGTCAGTCACCCTTATATTCAATTTTTTTAAGTCCTCAATGTGCTCCACCATTGTACCCTTTTGTTTGAGATTTATCAATTAGCTAAATAAGGTGTTTCCCTTTGTATCCTCATAATGTGCTATCATTTCCTCCATAAAAATTGACCAAGTGAAATTTTTTTTACGAGAGCAAAGCCATCGATACCATACAAATGTATTTTGTTCTAAATGCAAAGTTTCAATGCATACCTTTTGTGTGTTTTGAACATTATGGAGATCAAAATATTGCTCCATTTGTAATATCCATGTTACGGGATCCTTGCCATCAAACTTCCTCATATCCATCTTTGGAATATGGTGGGTCTTACATCCAACATTAGAGTTTATGAAATCGCGATTAAAATTTATTTTGTTCTCATCATGAGTTTCTTGTACTACCTTTTGGCCATTAGGAATCATTTCTTGTATCAACTTTGTCAAACTTTCATTCAAACCTTCCATGTCTGCTTTTAGATCATTCTTCATGTCTTCCATGTTAGCTTCCATGTCATCCATTTAAGCTTCCATGCCATTTTTCAAGCCATCCATCTTAGCTTCCACGCCTTTCTTCAAACCATCCATATTAGCTTCCACGTCTTTCTTCAAACCATCCATCTTAGCTTCCACACCTTTCTTCAAAACTTTCATTTCATTTTTTGTTGCTCTTTGCGAGAGAGAAATTTGATGCACTTGCTCTTGTAATTTTGATATATCATGTTGCACTTCTTGCTCTTCATGAGTCATAGTAGAGCCTTCTGAGGGCTTAATGGGTGTTGAATTCTTTTTAGGGGGAATTCTAGAACCCAATACTGATATCTATGCTTGAATATGCCCTTGGAAACACTTCACACTGATTTTTCAAACAAGACTTATGTAATTTGAAAAAAAAATACACACCTTTTTCTTGCTTTTGAGGAGCTCGATATTGAAACTGATGTATTTCTATAATTTTGTATCCCCAAGAATTGATATTCGGTTCTGTAGTAGTCCTCTGAGTCTTCTTTCCAATGCCACAAGTCTGACCTGATTTGGATTCTTCAAGGCAAAGTTATGCCCAATCTCCCACAATGACCTAATTATGCACTAGTTCAATAGAGCAAACTTATACGGCGTGCCACGTGTCACTGTTTCCTCCTTCGACTCTGAAATTGATACAAAGGAAACTACAGTCCATTTGATTTTGGCTGATTTTTACAGAATTCCAATTCGATGCTCAGAGAGAGAGTTATGACGATTTTCCCACGTTCACCTCTTTGAGATGAAATTTAGGAGCCTGAAAAAACCCTAAATTCCATAGATCATATCTTCAAAAATATTGCAAAACAAGATCTAAAATTTTTACACAAAGTTCCCTAGGATTTCGGCTTCGTGTGGTAAAAATTTCAGCTTCTGAACCTTTGTAGAAAAAAAGTTATAGTGAAAATGTCACAATGCCCTGTTTGGAGCAGCGAAACCCTAGAATCCAAAGCTCTGATACCAAATGTTATGGAACCAAATCCAAAAATAGAATAAAAGAGATATCAATGCCTTATGAATTAGCTACTTTGAGGGGGAAACCTCCTTTACAATACATAAATGAAAATTCTTGGATGGTATAAATGACAAAACCTCCTTTCTATATATAGGAGTCCATGGGGTCACAATACAATCCTAGACAACCTAACAACAATAATGTAAAGGCATAATAATAACAATATGGGGGTTACAGGGGTACAACAATAATAATAAGGGGGATACACTAACAACAATAAGGGAGTACACTAGTAATATAGAGAGTTAACAAAAACCCATTATTTGAGCTAATGTGACTTTCGACAGAGGGAAGCATTACACTATTGGAATGGACACACCTATCAAAAATTTTAAATACTCATATTGTATTTTAAGAGATATGTGTTGTTTATTAGACCTGTAGAATTTGCCACAAAATTTTTATCGCTTTTGTATATAATGATTTGTTTAAAAACCAAAATTAGTGATATGAGTCAACATGATTTATGGTAGATAGGAAACATACATTAAAATGGATACATTCACAAAAAAATCAAATATCTAGATAGTAATTTAATAGATATTGGTTGTTTATTAGACCTCAGTAATTTGCCACAAAATACGTAGACCTATATAATTTGCTACAAAATGTCTATAGCTATTATATATATATATATATATATATATATATATATATATATATATATATATATATATATATATATATATATATATATATATATATATATATATATATATATATATATATATATATATATATATATATATATATATATATTAGTTTGTCAATAAATCAAAATTAGGGATCTAGGTCAATTTGATTTTGTGTATATATGAACATTACATTAGTATGGAGGCATCCACCAAAAAATTTAATACCTAAATGTAATATTATATATATATGTTATTTACTGGACCCATAGTAATTGCTATGAATTTAATAAATTTCATAGATCTATTGTGCATGTTGAAAATTTTATAGTCGCTATAGATCATTCTTGAAGATGAACAAGCCCTTTAATCAAGGGATTCCATGCAATTATTAAGTTGAACTTATTTGACGAAATTTTGAGATTGGTTTGATGCGCGAAATAAATGAATATACTTATCGTGATTTGGAATGCCATAAATTCAAGGTCATGTCATCATGAAAATGATGCACGTGGAACATTTGCTAATGCTAGTTTATAATTGATTTGAAATATTAAAAGTTGACTAATGTGCATTCGTGGGTTCTAATACTCAACTATGTTATTTTATCTAAGAGGAAGGGTTTTGAAAATGATTTATATCGTGGAAATCTAATTTAAATGCCACTACCATCAATGAAAATTTTAGACCAGCAAACCAGATTTTTTGTCGATATGAAGGTACATTACAAATTGATATCAAAGCCATTAACTATAGCACTAGGGGCTATATGGGCTAAAGGGAAATGAATTACAATGTTTTTAGTATTATGTCAAGGTAACAAACATGACATCATTTATTTTTTATAATCTTGGTAGGACTACATCCTCATCATGTCCAATGTATCATCCCGATCGGGGTAGGGAATTGAATTAGTGACTTCACATCAAGGAGTGTCTTAACATAGCACCCAATCATCATTTATCTATGACCCCGTGGGCCAAAAACATGTCATCATTAATACAAAGAGACTAGTTATTTTCTCCATACTCAAAATTGTATGAAGTTGCTAACTGGAGAATGTTTTATGACCATTATGAAAGTGTCTAAATGTTGATGTAAGTGTTTATATTTGATCATGCATTTGTATTGCCATCAATACCTAATTATGTCCACCCATTGGAAACTCTAGCATGCTTAAATTTTGTGCATCATTGATTCGTTAGTTTGGTGGCATATCGTCTTGTGGATTGAAAACCTAGAAGGATAAGAAACCAATTGATTGACGATACTTATTTTTTTTATATTTTTGAGTGACTAGGAAATTTATATTGAGAAAATTCTATAGTTGGAACATGCAACTGAGTTACATCAAGAATTTCTATCTTGCAAAATTCTAAGGTAGGTAGATCTAAATAAGATATCATCAATCTGCCCAAGGAATGTAATTGGATTATTTTTCCAAATACTCGATCCCACATTTCGGACATGAGTATATTCTCATGAATTAATTGCAAAATAACAGGTAAAAGCAATACATGATTAAACTAGTTATTGGGTTTAAATTCTTATTCCCACAGGGTGGGATTCTATAGGAGATTTATTCATCTACTTCCCTAATTTTGTCCAATCTTCTTTTGAAATAGGTGAAGTGATTGTTGATTCATTATGGCTTGGAGTTTCTAGAACTAAGGATTCTTCTCGCTTTAGATATTTGCATACATTAGCTTGATTTACCTAATATACCACCTATCAAGGACCTAATTTACCATAGGTATTATCATGTCTTGAGTCTCGTGGAAATAGATCTTCTTTCTTTTGGACATGGGAGACCTAAATTTATTATTGTTTTTATGAAAATGGAGTAACTTGAGGAGGAGGAAAAATTGGAAGACATTTGTCCTACTAAACTAGCCAAGGATCCTCAGAGGAAACAACCCACGAGGTTCATTTTCATTATTTATTTCTACATTTATTTAACCCATTTGGACATTGAGAAGTTGCATGGCCCATTTTAATACAAGCCTTGCACCACAAGGAGCCATGCTCATAGTCTAATTTAGGAGTATTGGAGAAATATTTACTGGTTAAATTAATTTTGGTTAGAAACCCTATGTCAAAGTTCATTTCCACACATATTATAGCATAAGTGGAAATATTTCATACTCGAGTTTCATGAGGCAGAAAACAAAAATTTCCTAAAGCGGACCTAGTGACCCAAAGAGAGAGAAAACACCAAATATGCATCAACATATTTAGAAGTTGCACCAATAAGGAGTTGAGGTTGAAACCTATGTCAACAGATAGAAAGAGGGAGACCTAGGCTTCAAGCGCATGTCAACATTTCTTGAAAACCATGGACCTAAGTTAAATATCAAACCCCCATCTTTAGCACTGTCAAAATCAACAACAAAAAATACCTTTGCACAAGGGTGTATGGAGGCATTATGATTGATCACACGTATCTAATTTTTCTTAATCTAGGCACGAAGATCTAGAAGCCATAGATAAAAATGAAAAAAAAAAAAATGACAAACCAAACTACTAGTTCTAAGGAAATATGCTTCCTCGTCATCCTCAGAGCCATTGGGGATAGAAATGGAAGGAGCCACTATAATAGAGGAAGAGTGGGTCGAAGACTATTAAAACATGACGTTCTTGAAAGAAACATCTTCAAGAGACTCGATGATGAAACCTAGCACCAAATATCCACAGGATGGTAAGACTGAGGAGGTCACAATCCTGATAAAGGTTATAGAGATGGAGGTAGTTGTATCCCCCCCCCCCATTAATTCCACTAATTCAAGGGTTAGAAGGATATGGTTACTATGTTGACCCAAGATCCAAGTGCCATTATGGAAATAGTGTCTAAAAAAATCCATTTTTTTTAACCTATTCAAAACCTTAAAATAAACATCACCATTGTGTTTGCCTTGTCGAGACGATTCCGGTGATATATATTTTGTCATGATTTGGTCTCCAGATTAGAATACATGACCATTTAAAATTAGCTAATCAGATAACGCCTCATCATCAACCCACCACGTGGCTATCCCAGTCAGCCTTCCAATGCCACTGACAATGGTGTGTTAGTTGTCGACCCATTCATTGGAATGAGTCCTCACATATAAACTTGCATGTATATGTTCAAGCTGCCAACCCATTCACACTAGCCACATATTACTCCCATTTAGGGTTCATTGCATTAACACATACACAATGCATATAGGGTAGTTGGTGTGGGCCCCTCTAAGGACACTTCAACCTAGGAAAAACCCATATCAGTGGTTTCCCCACCTACTTACCTTTGGTGCTCAAGGTTCTTTGCTTCCATTATGAGACCACTAAATAGGCCTTAGTCCCTTGCCCCTTAGTCTTCCTCATGCAACCTTGTTACCCACAAAGGTACACCACCTCTTGCGCTGGCCCCATCATCTAATGCGCTAGCTCCACGATGACTCTTTCCACACGTTAGCCTAGAGTTGAGTCATCCAGAATCATCCATATGAAACGAAAAGGGCCTACCTTTAAGAGATGGATTCCATGATAGTAATTTTCCCATCAGTTGCAGCACCAATTCTCCGTATGTGTGGGCCCCACCTCCGGTATTTTAATGTTGCACATTATTTTTCCACTTAACCCTTTATTCCTCTCGTTGCCCAATGTGTGGGCTGCAAATCATCCCATCCTCTTCAACATCATCAGTAATTCCAAGTTGCCCCGGGCCTTATCACACCGACGATCCCTTCGTGTGCTCTCTCTTTTAACTTTTAGGGTTTAGAACCTTTGGGACACATCACTTTGGGCTCCTTCCCTCATGATGCACTCGGTGCATGCTTTCACTCGTTCATCCTAATCTGAGACACTAACACCGCCATGTTGTCCCAATGTTAACTCATCCTGTCATTCCTCCTCTAATGCTCCTCCTTAGCCTTCCGGGGATAGACCTGAGGAACACATCATCCCGACGTTTTCCTTACGGAGAATTTAACGCAGATTCAACATGTTTGACCTCCACGTCACCTACTCTGCCAAATCATCCTAATCCTTGTCATCCTGGGTATCCTCCTCAAGTGATCCTCTGTGAACCTTTGGGGATGATACCTCTAGAACACAACAACCCAGATCTTTTCTATGAAAGACGCTTTGAACGGGCTCATGAGGAGGTTTAAAAAAAGTGAATTTTACTCCTCTATTGTTCTCTGGCCCCGAATCTGTGGGGAATTCAACACAGAATTTGTGAAGGGAAATCAAAATGTATGGAAAATGATACAAAAGTACAATGTTGGCATAAATACACTTCAAAAATATGTGTGATTGTTCTCCTCCCTGCACACAACCATTAGTATGATAACTCTCTAAACTTTACATATATTGCAACGAAGTTCATTCACCTCAGCATTTCAGTTACAGTAATGAGTTTAATGGGCGTTGGAAGGTTGACCCAGGCTTTCCCTCCCAAACCGTCTATGTTTAGAGCATTCATTATTTCAACTCAACAATCAAGATCGAAATTTAACTGGTTGACATAGGGTGTCATGCCTTTCCTAGTGTTTACTCACATTACTACACAATTGCATGCATTCAGTGTATTCATCACTATATAAATATGTCTCCCTTCAGACAACGTTAGTTCATAATCACAATCATAAGGACTAGTCAACATAATCTCATTCTTTTCACTCACAAGTGACCCATGCATCATTCAAGCAATCAACACAAGCTTAACTTAAACAGTTTGAACAAACACACATGCATATATGTTCAACAACACAGGTTACATGTACAAAGACTTATCTTGGATTCATACTGGAGTTGGGAAATTGAGTCTATGACAACAAATCTCCACCCAACCATAGAAAAATTGCATCTATTTCTCACTTGCAGTTGTCACCTCCAAGCTAGACACCAGAGACCAAGATGGCTTGCTCAAGGGATTTAACACAAACTGCTAGTTGGAACAAGGACTGCCAAGGTTTCCCCATCTCCACTCGGAAACTATTTTATAGTAAAAAAGACGTGCAGGGATTTTAGAGGCTTGTTGCCTCCACCCTTCAGCTATCCAAAGAGGATCCAGAGGCTTCACCTCTACCCTGAAGATACGTAACATAGTGGTTTTACCCAATGAAAGGAATCCAAAACCCACTTCCAAGAACCAAATGAAGCAATAAAAGGAGACTTACGATCCTTCCTTTGCCAAGAATCCAAGGACTAAGACTTCACCCCACGCTATCAAGGGAATATAAAGAAGCCCATATCCACCCTTTAGTCCCTCTAAGGCACCTCGAGTCTTATCTTCGCCTAGAGAAAAATCCTTCTCGTGCTTTTGTTTCTCAACTAAAAATGCAAACTCTTCCTGTGAAAGTGGTAAAGTCCCATAAATTCTCTACGTTGTTGATTTCTTCTACAACCACCATACCAACAAGAATGTGTGGTTTCTCCCTCTGTTATCCAGTGCACTCCCTTGCTCATGATGATGTTGTTCTACTAGTCCTCCCCTGAATGTTTTATGTTTCTATGCATTTTTTTTTCTCTTGCTTCATTCTCTTCTTATGCATAGTAGTTGACTTCCACTTCCCTCCCCATCAACATAGTCCCTTTCCTCTTAAATTTCTCATCCTGTTTGCTTACCAATTCTCCCAAACAAGGATGGTCCTCATCCTTCTCATACAATTCCATAAATTTTGAAAACACCAGGCCATTAAATCTCACCAACCAACCTTCAATGACTGTCAAATCAGTTCAAGTTTTCTTGCAACAAGGAAAATTCAACATCCCAAGCAAGTAATCTCCCCAACTTCTGGAATTTGTGTCCCTTACTCAGCCCAAATTTTGTCATATGAAATATTTACAATGTACTCATAAATGGAAAATCAACTAGGGGCTGTCACAAACCCCTCCGCCTCGGGGGAACACCATCCTCGACGTTCTATGTCCATTTACCACACAAAAAACATGATTAAAACAAACATATTGTTTCATGAAGCTTTATACACACAACTCTATGCAATGTTTTCACACACTTATATATACATACAGTTGCTTCAACTGGAAAACAAAAAGGGATATGATGCCTGTATCAACCACTTCTGAAGTGGCTTCCTAAGGCCCAAAGTGCCTCCACTACATTGTGACTTTATCTATTGCTCGATTTCAAAGTACGAGGCTCCTCCAGTATATAATGCATAGTGGCTCTAGTTGAACTCTCCCTCTGGTTCCACCTATAACACGTACCAAAAAATCACATGGTTAGAGTCTTGTACATATCTTTTAAGCAAAGAAGCATGTAAAACATCATAGAATTTTACTGATGGAGGTAAGGCAAGCTTATAGGCCACTCACCCTATTCTTTCAAGGATCTCAAACGGCCCACAAAATCGTGGTTCCAACTTGGAAAATGATTGAATGTTCAAGGAAATTTTCTTGGGTCTAAATCTTAAGTAAACATCTTCCCCAACTTGGAACTCCTTATGTACCCTATACTTATCCACGTAGCTTTTATGCCTGTCTTGTGCTACCTTTAAATTTTACCAAATAGTTTGCTTATGCTGATTCATTTCTTTTAGCATATCAAGTCCAACAAGGACCCTGTTAAGTAGATCACTCCATATTATAGGAGTATTGCAAATCCTTCCATAAAGTGCCTTGGATGGGCTAATTTTTATAGATTCCTGGTACCTATTGTTGTATGAAAACTCGACAAGTGGAATATACTATTCCCACTTCTTTAGATGGTGCATCACATACATCCTCAACATGTCATTGAGGATCCTATTTGTCCTCTTTATCCCATCCATCTGTGGAAGATAGGCTATACCGAGGGCTAATTTTGTCCCAAAGACTACAAATAGTTTCTTCGAAAACCTTGAAGTAAACTTGGAATCTCTATCTAAAATAAACTTATTGGGAACTCCATGTAACCTTAGAATCTCCCTTATCAAGATTTGAGCCACTTCACTAGCTGAATTGGTGGATTTGACTGCAAAAAAATGAACCACCTTGCTCAACTTGTCAATGACCACCATGATAACATCATGTTTCCTGGATTTTCTTGGTAACCCGACAATAAAATCCATGGATATCACTTCCCACTTCCATTCCAGAATGGGAATGGGCTACAATAAGCCTATTGGGTGCTTACATTCGGCCTTCAATTGTTGACACTCCATGCATTTAGCAATAAAATCATCTACCTCTCTTTTAAATTAGACCAATAATAAAACTTGGTGATGGTCATGAGAGTATTTTGGTATCCTGGGTGATCGGAGTATGGTTTAACATGAAACTTGCTCATTATGAGCTTGTTCAAATCAAAATTATTTGTCACATAGATTTTATTCTTGAATCTAATTAGACCGTCATCCAAGAGATGATATTCCTCGTCCTCACCGTCCTCGCTACCTTGTTATAACCCTTCTTTTATTTGTTGATATCTCTCATCATGTTTCCCTGCACTTTGGACCTATGCTCCTAGGTCCAACACATAAGAACTTATGGCTGCCATGTGATTCAATTGAATTCTTCTACTAAGTGCATCAACAACCCTATTCTTGTTGCCCTTGATATACTTGATCTCAAAGACAAACTCACTAAGTATGTCTAGCCACCTACTTGTCTTGTGTTCAACTTAGGTTGATCAAACACGTATTTTAGTCCACCATGATTTGTCATGAGCGTGAAAAATGGAAATTAACTCCATATCATGCTTTCACTCGCTCATCCTTATCTGAGACACCAGCACTGCCACATTGTCCCAATGTTAAGTCATCCCAACATTCCTCCTCTAATTCTCCTCCTTATCCTTTTTGGGATGGATCTCAAGGACACGTCATCCCAACATTTTCCTTACGAAGAATTTAACACAGATTCAACAGGTCAGAACTTTTCCATGTCACCTACTCTTCCACATCATCTTGGTCCTTGTCATCTTGGGTATCCTCCTCAAGTGATCCTTTGTGAACCTTTTGGGATGAGACCTCTAGAACACAACACCCCATATCCTTTCTATGAATGACGCTTTGCACGGGCTCATGAGGAGGTTTAAACAAAGTGATTTTCACTCCTCCATTTTTCTCTGGCCCCGAATATGTGAGGATTCCAACACAAAATTTGCGAAGGGAAATTGAAATTTATGGAAAACGATTACAAAAGAATTTGGGTTAGCATAAATACACTTAAAAAATACATGTGCTTTTCTCCTCCCTTGCACACAACCATTGAGCTCTAGAAGTGACTCCCTACACTTTACACAACACTCCCTACGATGACTCCCCTTTTGGGATGAGACCTCTAGAACACAACACCCCATATCCTTTCTATGAATGACGCTTTGCACGGGCTCATGAGGAGGTTTAAACAAAGTGATTTTCACTCCTCCATTTTTCTCTGGCCCCGAATATGTGAGGATTCCAACACAAAATTTGCGAAGGGAAATTGAAATTTATGGAAAACGATTACAAAAGGACTGGGTTGGCATAAATACACTTAAAAAATACATGTGCTTTTTCTCCTCCCTGCACACAACCATTAGTACGATGACTCCCTACACTTTACATAGATTGCAACAAGGTACATTTGCCTCATAATTTCAGTTACACTAATGAGTTTAATGGGTGTTGGAAGGTTGAGGCATGATTTCCCTCCCAAACCCTCTATGTTCATAGCATTCTATATTTAATCTCAACAATCAAGATCCAAATTTAACTGATCAACATAAGGTGTCATGCCTTTCCTAGTGTTTACTCACATTATTACACAATTTCATTCATTCAGTGCATTCATCACTATATAAACATGTCTCCCTACATACAATGTTAGTTCATAATCACAATCATAAGGACTAGTCAACAAAATCTCATTCTTTTCACTCATAAGTGACCCATGCATCATTCAAGCAATCAACAAGAGCTTAACTTAAACAATTTGAACCCATGATCCTAGTCCTTGTCATCATGGAGCTCCTCCTCAAGTGATCCTCCGCAAACCCCTGGGGATGAGAGCTTCAAGACACATCACCTGGGTCCTTTCTATACATGACACTTTGTGTGGGCTCACGAGGAGGTTTAAATGAAGTGAGTTTTCCTCTTCCATTGTTCTCCGGCCTTGACTCTGTGAGGAATTCAACACATAAATTTGAAGGGAAATTGACATGTATGGTGCCATTGTCTACACTTCAATAATACATGTGCTTGTTCTCCTCCCTATGCCCAACCATTAGTATGATGGCTCCCCACACTTTGCATATATTACAACAAGGTTCATTCGCCTCGGAATATTAGTTGCACTAATAAGTTGAATGGGTGTTTGAAGGTTGACACAAGCTTTCCTTCCCAGACCCTCTATGTTCAGAGCATTCATTATTTCAACTCAACAATCAAGCTCCAAATTTAATTATTTGGCACAGGGTGTCATGCCTTTCCTAGTGTTTCCTCACATTACTGCACAGTTGCATGCATTAAATGCATTCATCACTATATAACTATAAGTCTCTTTTCATACATAGTGTTAGTTCAAGATCAAAATCGCAAGGACCGACCAACAAAATATCATTATTTTCACTCACAAGTGACCCATGCATCATTCAAGAAAATCAACACAAGCTCAAATTAGCAGTTTGAACACACACACACATACACACATATTTGTTCAATGGAACATGTTACATGTACAGAGACTTATCTTGGATTGATACTGGAGTTGGGAAACTAAATCTAGGACAAAAACCCTCCACCCAACCATAGAAAAATTGCATCTAGTCCTCAATTGTAGTTGCCACCCCATAGCGAGATTCTAGAGACTGATGTGGCTTGCTCAAGGGATTTAACACCGAATGTTAGTTGAAACAGGGACTCCCAATGTTTCCCCACCTTTCGACCACCAACTATTTTGCAATCAATAAGATGCATAGGGACTCTAGAGACTTTTTTCCTCCACCATTCAACTGTTCAACAACCACTACCCTTTAGGGAATCCAGAGGCTTCACCTCCACTTTGAAGATATGTAACACAATGGTTCCACCCAATGAATGGAATCCAGAACCAACTTCCAAGAACCAAATGAAGAAAGAAAAGGACACTTACGAACATTCCCTTTCCCAAAATCCAAGGTCTAAGACTCCGCCCCAGGCTATCAAGGGAATTGGGAGAAGGCCATCTCCACCCTTCAACCTCCCTAGGGCACCCTGAGTCTTATCCTCACCTAGAGGAAAATCATTCTCGTGCTCTTGTTTCTCAACCAAAAATGTAGAGCCTTCATCTGAAAGTGGTAAAGGCCCAAAACTTCTCTACATTTTTGACAACCATTAGACGAACAAGAAAGTGCATTGTTCTTCCTCTATTGGTTCGATGCACTCCCTTGCTCATGATGATGTTGTTCTACTGGTCCTCCCCCAAATGTTGTTTGTTCCTCTGCATTTTTTTTTTCTCTTGCTATGTTCTCTTCTTCTGTGCAATGCTTGACTTCCACTTCCCTCCCCGTCAGCACAATCCCTTTCCTCATAAATTTTTCATGCTATTTTTTTGTTAATTCTCCCAAGCAAGGATGGTCCTCTTCCTTCTCGTGCAATTTCATAAATTTTGAAAACACCAGGAAATTAACGCTCACCAACCAACCTTCAATGAGTGTCAAAGTAGTTTAGGTTTTCATGTAGCAAGGAAACTTCAACATCTCAAGCAACTAACCTCCCGAGTCTCTGGAATCCATGTCCCTTACTCAACCCAAATTTTGACAAATGTTTACTTGAAATGCTTACATTGCATTCATAAATGGAAAATTCACCAAGGTGTTGTACTGTACAACAACCCTCCCCATTTTTAAATTTTTAGAATAAATTCCATTTAGAAATAGGTCCCCTTTTTATTGTTCTTTCTAGATAGAAATAAAAGATTTAGAAAAAATCCGATCATTTTTATTAGAAATAAAAGATTCATTGATAAAAGGACATATTGCATATTTTTTTATTTACAAAGTGTACAACCTTTAAAAACTTTCTGATCTCATGAGACACAAAGCTTTTTATCATATCAAAAAATTATATAAAGTCTTTATATTTAACAATATTTGATATGTACACTAATCGCAAATCGGAGAAATCGGAGAAATCTTTAAATTCGATTTTCACTTTGTAAAACTCTGATGTGATGGCACACAATCGCAATCGCATTTCAGATAAACTTTAAAGTGTTATGTTTGTTTTACATACTTCCGATGCAATGCGATTCATCGCAATCATATTTCAGAGAATTAAAACATTATATTCATTTGGTTGAAAGACTCCGACGCGACTGACCCCACCTCATCGCAATCGAATTATCGGAGAAACTCTTAAATGCTTCATTCCATTTAAAAATCCCCGATACGATCTTCGCAATCGGAATTTGGCATAAGTCTTATTTTATTTTCCTTTTAAAAGGAATTGCGATGGGAATACAACTTAAATATTCATATATTATTTTCATCGCGTTCCAAAGATTTAAAAGGCAATATATTTACACTTATTTCGAAATATGCTAATCTATGATTGTACGTTAACATTAATTCAAAAATCAAACAAATAATAACGATTTGTTTTGTTATTGAATGCATGAATGTGACTCCCTAGAGGGCATTTAAGTTTTAAACCACGAATATAATAAATGCAAATCAACAAACAAATCCTTTTGTATAGCTATTTTCATTATTGCGTTTTCAACTTGGCTGAAAGCTTTTCATTGTTGCAGAACAATAGAACGTCCAATTCTTTCATTTGCAGAACAAGAGAAACATTTCCCAATACTGAAATGTCGAAAAGATTCAGGAAATCGAAAGCCGCCATTGCTGCAAAACCTCCTATATTCACTATGCCGCCTAAAGAGAAACCAGCAAAGCTTAAGCTGGTTACAGATACCTCATGCCAGGGACTTGGTAAGATGACATGGGAAAATGTATACAACTTACTTGAAAAGAAAAACCCTAAATTTGTTGAAGTTAAGGCTACAGTTCCTGACGAAGACGACTCTGACTCTGATTCTGAAAATCTTCTTAGTGCATTAGCAAACTCATTTCTGCACTGAGTTGCAGCTCGAGCAAACATTTTTTCATATTATGATGTTATTAGGTGGGTAATTGATAATGTGGCTATCAAAGACAGAACTTTTGTTTCAACTTCTGGAGCAATATTCGGGTCATTCAAACCCGAAGCCATTAAAGCGATGTACCACCTTCCAGACCCACAGAAAATTTATAACAAAGATTTCATCAAGGAATTTGCTATGAATCATGAAAATCAGTCATAGCCAATTAAAGAATGGAGAAGGGTTCCTGAAAAGCACAAACATGAGGCATCAGGTATGTACTCTGTGGAGTCTCTTTTGCCTCCATACTTTTATGCTGCAGCATTGATGTGTAGATTGTTTGGGAATGATAACTCAGTTAGGTTTTCTATTAAAATGGTGCCATTAATACATTCTGTTGTTAGTTCTGAAATAATGGATTGGGCTGTCATTCTTTCTGATAATATAGCCAACAGAATTCTTGAGTATAGAAAAGACAGAAATTCAGGAAATTCCACTCCTTTTTATTTTTGTGCTTATATCCTAGATGCCCTTTGTTTCAATTCTAAATTTCCCATATTAGGATGGAAATGGACCCCTAAAGATCCTGTTCCAATTCATATATATCACAAGTTCTTATGGAACGAGAATTTCAAAAGCCATGTTTACAGAGTTTGTCACAGTTTTCTTATTCTGATTTATCAAACCATTTTTGGCCGATTCCCTCCTAGGCTTTCCGATAAAGCTAAAGTTGATTTGTCCTCAATTGGAGATTGGTTCGGAGAGGAAAATTTCACATATGTCGGAGTTTTTGGAAGTATTGTAGAACCACACATCCTTCCTTTGTATGTTCCAGACAAACTATTAGCACAGAAAATTTCTTATCAGCTGACAGTAGAAGGCATGTCTAGAACTTTGAAGAACAGCAAGAAGCTTATGTGACCTACTTTTCCTTTTAAATGTGGTGACTATACTCTCAGTAATTTTGTCCATGCTGAAAAATAATTTGGTAAGCTATCCAATCTCAAGCTTTCAACAATCCCAGGGAGGCAATATGATCCTAGGAAGGTGGCATATGATTTTACTACTTCTGTTTCAATTGCTCGGTTTGAACATGAACCAGATATGTTTGATGATTTATTTGTTTCTGTAGATAAAATGTCCCAAGTTTTTTATTTGGCCAAGTCCAAACTTTAGGCCGAAGAAATGGAGAATTTTTTTTTTTTTAGAAGTCAGAGGTTACTCAAAGTTCCTCTGGATCAATTGAGAGTTTCTATACAGGAATATGAATCACAATAGAAGGAAACGGAGAATACATCTGGAAAATAAGTAACAGGAACTAATCTTGTTTTACAAAAGGAAGATATTAGTAGCAAAGTTGATACTGAAAAGACAGAAATAACTGCTAAAATTGATGTACAGCAGTCTTCAGCCCAGGTAAGGAAAGAAAGCACAGGTACTGATGCCAATGTGCATACTGAAAAAGGAGGCACAAACAGTAAGAATATTGAACAGACACCAAAAAGAGATATAAACAATAATCCAAATTCTCAACTTGGAGGAGAGGAAGCTGCTAAAGAAGTAGTTGACGCTACTAAACTTATAGTTTCTCCTCATTTGTTGAGCCAATATGACCAATTTGCCCAGCAAATAGGACAACAGAATAATCCCCAAGTTAATGATCTGAAAGACCAGGATATAGAAATCATCCCTGAAAATCCCACAGGTGAAATCATGTTGAAAATAGAAGAAATCCCTCCTCTGGATATATTTTACAGTCCTAAACATAGGGTTGTTGTGAGAAAACAGAGGAAAAGGAGGAGAACTGATCAAGATGCACTTTTGACATCGCAGGTGGAATATATGAATATTGTTTATAAGAATGCTAAGGTGAATCCATCTGAGGATCTCACCAAATTATCCCAATATACAGGTGCCTATAGTGCTGCTATAATAGACAAGGCCTCTAAAGTTACACAATTAATGAAACAAAAGGATGTGCAAATAGCCATGTTAGAAGAACAGGTTACAAAGAACCAGCAGAAAATCATTCAGTTAGAACAGCGATTGCAGGATGGAGAGCTCAAATCCAAACAATTAGAAGGGCAGCTTGTTGCTGAAAAGGAAAAGATCGACCAACAGACTTTAGTAAAGCAACAACAGCTAAATCAAGAAATAGCAAAATTACAGGCTCTTCTGAAAAATGAGAAGACTTCAAAGATTGAGCAAGAGAAGATGTTTCAATCTAAATTAAACAAGTTTAAGAATTATCCTAATTTGGATCAATTCAAAAATGAAGCCCTAGAGACAAACAAGTTATTGTCTCAGCAATTAACTGAATTTTTTCTAAAGGTTGCAGAAGCAGAATCTCTATGTGAATTAACATCTTCCTTAGTAGATGAAGGAGTCAGTCTTAAAATTGAATTTGATGAAGCTAATGAAAATATCTCTGAATTTATTTTATGGCAAGACTCATAATCAGGAAGAAAATCAAATCTTCCCAGGATTATGGACAGACATAAAGAATTTATTTTTGCAGAATGGGAACAGCGTTTAATCAAAGCAGAAAGAGCTACATCCAGAGCTAAAAGTATTATGAACAATATAACACAGCTGGTGAATGATAACCTATATGTAATCAATTTAATTTCAGATTGTACCCCTGGCCAATTACCTAAGGTAAAAGAAACTGATCACAGATGGAAACAAGAGATAATCAATAAAAATCAGCAAATTGGCCAACTACAAGGAATATCATGGGATACAATGTGGATCTATCTTATCAAGCCGCATAGTTAGCAAACAGCAATAAAAATTCTTTCAAATGCCATCGATTGCATCATTCCTGAATTCTCTGATGCCACATATACAGGGCGGTTGCACTCAAAGCTTAGTCATCCAGAAGAAGTGAAGGAAATGCTCAAAATTTTCCATCTGGGCACATCAAATGCAACAGATAATCAATGAATCGGTTCACCTCAAGATCGCATTTCTGTTCTAGATGTTTTTGATTTAGATAGATTGTAGGAATAGTTTTAGTTATTTTGTTAAGTACCTATTTAAACCATTTTCATGCATTTAGAAAGGGGTCTTGAATTTGTAATATTTTGACTTGGAGATTACATTTTTGTACTCCATTGACTCTTATGTTTTTATAAAGGATCACATCTGGTGATTCTGTGCGAAATTGTCTTTAAGAATTTCATTTCTGTATCTTGGAGTTGATTTTACATTGAAGTTGCTGGATTTGGATATCAGATTGCATTGGAAATTATCAAGATGGATATGGTATTTCTATCTAATCACTGTTAGTTTTCTTATGTTATGTGATATTCTCTTTTAAATTGCTATCGTTTATGTGTATTCTCTTTACAATATTTCTTTATACATATCATTTCTGAGTGTGTAGAAATATTTATCTTTTACAGTATATGCAAACGATATATAATGATGAATGCAATATGTTATTATAACTCTTTTTAATTTCTTAAACAAAGTTATCTTTATTTGTTACTGCATATTTCAATTAAGCTATAATACATTTTCATGGTTATTGGTTAATTGAAACAATTTAAAGTTGTATTCACATTTGATGCCCGGGTTAGTTTTAGAATTATCTTATCTGTTTTTAGTTAGTTTAAATAGTTTTATTTCAGTCATTTAGTCCCATTTTCCCTTCATTCAATCATTCCATTACCAACCCATTTAAATTACTAGGAAACTAGTCCTATAAATCCATTCGGAGCCACCACACCAAATGGAAAAGGAGCTGTCCTAAGGTCCCGACCGGGTGCTTATCCCCCAATGTTTGAAGCAGTGATTTTCGAGGCTTCAATATTTTTGGCATTAGAAGGAGGGCCAAAGCTATTAATGGCAGATAAATCCAAATCCGAAAGACATTCTAAGAGCACAACACCCTCATCACCTTCAATTTCTTCCACATCTCAAATCACTAGAGAAGAAATTGTTAAAAGCATTCAAACACCCACTACCAAAGTCTCGCATCAATCAGATAATCCCCCTCTTGAATCCCCTGAAGTTGAAGCTTTAGTCCATAAAATTTAAGGATTCTCATTATCATTAGAAGAATTAGAATTATCTGAAGGTAGTGTCACCTCACATTTTTTTTCTTCCAGACCTCTCACTAGGTCACAGAGTGAAAAACTTGGAATTTCCCCAAAATAATTTCCTATACCTAGTAGAGTCAAAACAAGAAAAACTCCATTGGAAACAGAAAGTGGTACTAGTTCTTCATCGCATATTCAATCATCTATTTCCCAAACTCCAAATCAGAAAAGTGCAGTAGTCTCATCATCATCTACTCAAACTACATCTGTTCAAACATCAATTGTCTTTCCAGTACTTCAACTGTTACTACTCATACACCAGTTATCACTTCTAGTTCCTCTACCATCATCACAACAATGGAACACGTAGCACAAAGACCATGGACTAGACCAGGAGCTGTAAATATGGTTGCACCTTTGCATGATCTACCTGATTATCCTGAAAAATGGCTGCCAAAGTTTAGTCCAGATACTGGTATACCAGCAGAAGAACATATCAATAATTTTATGCTTGCTATAAATCTAAATCAAGTAGAGCATGAAGATGTTGTAGTCAGGTTATTTCCCTATACCTTGCAAGGAACAGCAGGATCCTAGTACTTTTCCTTACCTTCTGATTCTATCACAAATTGGGATATGTTTGAAGAGCAATTTTTAACTAAATATGGAGATGATAGATCAATTTCTACCCTAATAAACGATCTCTCCAATTTAAAGACTCAACCCAAGGAACCCATTAAAGATTTTAACTCTCGATTTAATAAACTCTTGAATAAGATCCCTGTAACATCTAAACCTAGTGAACAGGTTAGAAGTGAATTGTACATTAATGCTTTGCCCTCAAACATAGAAATTTTTGTAGATAGAGCTGCAAAACCGACTTTAGCTGAGAATATGAAAGAAGCTATTTCAGTTGAAAAATGAATGATTGCTCTAGATAAGAAAAATCCTATTGAGGAAATAAAATCAAAGAAAGTCACTTTTAAAGATGATTCCAAGAAAAAGACACCAAGAGATCCATATGACATGGAGGGTCTACAGAAATTCCTTAAAACCATGTCTAATGAGATGGTTGAGATCAAAAAGCAAGTAGCAGAGACTTCTACAAAGAGACCATTTAGAAATTTCAAGATAAATCAAGCTGAATCAAAACCTCCCAATGCAATCTCCAATGCAGAATCAGAAGACGAAGAAGAAGAAGACACTCCTCTAATGTCAGATGAAGAAGATGAAAGGAAAGAAATAGTTGAACTAAATGGAATGTGGGATTTCATTCTCCTTAATTCGGATAGTGAAATGGAACAAGAAGCTATGCCTGTGAGTACAAGGAGAAAATCTACATCGGAACCTATTCAAACTGTTCCAAAGAAGAAAACTACAACTCTGAGTACTAAAGACAAAACTCCCACAAAGAAAGCTTCTCCCTTACCCACTCAAAATCAACCATCATCTCCCAATCCTCCCACATCATCATCCAAGACTCTGGTGGTATCAGATATGATGGATTATAATATTGTTGAGGACATGAAAAATACTAGAGCGAACATCTCATCACATGAACTCAGAAAAATTAAACATCAACAAAAGCTGTGATTAAAAGAGTTAAATGCTACACCTATTGCTCCTCTACCAAGTGGTGTAGTAGCTAAAGCAGCTAAAGGGAATGGTAAACCACCAGACAAAGTAGATGCAACAGACACTGTTCTTATTGGAGAGAGATCAAATTCTCACACACCTCCATTTCTGTTGACTTATGAAATCTACAATAAGAATTTGCATAATTTTTTAATTGATTCTAGAGCATCCTCTAATATAATGCCTACTTCAGTATGTGCTAAATTGAATATCGAACCACAGAAGTCTGTAGTTCACATTGTAAAATTGGATCGCTCTAAAGTTCAAGTTGTAGGAGAAATCAATTCAGTTACCATTAGACTAGCTTCCGATCCTAGGATTGTCCAAAAAATTGATATTCTAATTGCAGATATTCCAGAATTATATGGGTTAGTCTTAAGCAGAGACTGTTCTGCGAAACTTAATGGCTATATCTCAACTGATTTTTCACATATGTGGCTTCCCTACAAAGGGAAACCAAATCAAATCAAAATCGAGCGAGAAAAACATATGACACACACTGTAACTGAATTTGAACGACCAAACGAACCTGTAGCTTTCAACAATAATATTCTTGGAGGTTATTCTGCTGAGTCATTTCTTGGATATTTTACTGCACCATAATCACCTTTTTCTGTAGATACTTTTGTTTCTCAAAATGAAATTTTTTCGCAATCTGATTCTTCTAGAATTGTTAATATTTCTGATTCATTTGTAGATAAACCTATAGATAGAACTTTATTTTCGTCATTATATTTTGATGGATCAAAATCTAGTGATGGAGCAGGAGCAAGATGCATCCTAATTGATCCAGGAGGAGAGAAAACCATGCTATCATGTAGATTAGAATTTGAGTGCACCAATAATACTGCTGAATATGAAGCCTTGATTCAAGGGCTTTATAAAGCCATAGGGTTAAATGTAAAATACTTGAAAGTGTATGGAGATTCCGAAATTATCATAAGACAAGTAAGGAATACCATCCATTTTCTTTCAGGACATCTCAAACATTATCAAACCCTAGTACAGGACCTTACCACTCAATTTCTAGCATTTAATATCTCTTCTATTCCTAGAAATCAAAACACATCAGCTGACTTGTTCGCTAATGTTGCATCCAAACTCCTCCCTGCTGAAGATTGCAGTCCTGATAGATTTTCAGTAGAGTTGATTTTTCGCCCATCTGTCCCAGATAATATTACTAACTGGAGAGTATTCTACCATGATCAAGATATTTTGAATTTCTTAACTTCTGAGAAATCATATGATGAACAAATTATTGATGAAGATGATCATGATCTGCAAATTACTTCAAGAAATAATGAAAATCCGATTCCTAAATCTATTGTTAAACTTGAGGATCTTTATGATATTAAAGACAGATTCAAGAAAGTTACTAATGCTAAAATTCAAAGTTCAACTTTGAAGTTTGAATTAGTTAATCTTGGCTCTGATTCTAAACCTCAGAATGTTAATCTAGGACTCAATTTAACTCCAAAAGAAAGATCTGCTTTTATTAAACTTCTGAGTAAATATAAAAATGTCTTCGCTTGGAGTTATGAGGATTTAAAGACTTATGATACTTCTGTAATTCAACACACAATTCCAGCGCTATCTGATGTTAAGCCTGTTCAACAGAGGTTAAGAAAGATTCATCCAAATCTTGAGGATCAAATCAATCAACAAACTTTTGAAAGCCAAAATAATTTTTCCTACCTACTGAGGACATTAAAGAGATGTACCACCTTCCTTTCCTGCATCTAATAAAATTTATAACAAAGATTTCATCAAGGAATTTGTCGCGAATCATGAAAATCAAACCAATTAAAGAATGGAGAAGGGACTGAAACACGACACGAGGCATCGTGTATGTACTGCGGGAGTCTCTTTGCCTCCATACCGTTATGCCGCAAAGATGATGTGTGATTGTTGGGGAATGATAACTCAGCTAGGTTTTTTTATTCAAATGGTGCCACAAATACATTCACTCGCGTTAGTTCCAAATAATGGATTGGGTCATATTATTTCTCGATAAGATAGCCAACAGAATTCTTGAGTATAGGAAAGACAGAATTCAGAAATTCCACTCCTTTTTATTTTTGTGCTTATATCCTAGATGCCCTTGTTTCAATTTCAATTCCCCATATTAGGATGGAAATGGACCCCTAAAGATCCCCGTTCCTATTCATATATCACAAGTTCTTATGGAAGGGGCATTTCAAAAGCCATGTTTACATAGTCCGTCACTAAGCTTTTTTATTTCGATTTATCAAACCATTTTTGGTCGATTCCCTCCCCGGCTTTCCGACAAAGCTAAAGTTGATTTGTCCTCAATTGGAGATTGGTTCCGAGATGAAAAGTTCACATATATCAGAGTTTTAGCATTGTAGACCACACATCCTTCCTTTGTATGTTCTAGAAAACCGTTAGCAATGGAAATTTCTTATCAAATTAGCTCGACTGTAGAGAGTGCATGTCTAGAACTTTGAAGAACAACAAGAAGCTTATGTGGCCTACTTTTCCTTTTAAATGTGGTGAATATCTCGTGAATTTTGTCCATGTTGAAAAAGAAGTTGGTAAGCTAACCAATCTCAAGCTTTCAACAATCCCGTGGAGACAATATGATCCTAGGAAGGTGGCATATGATTTTACTACTTCTATTTCAATTGCTCTGCTCGAACATGAATCGATATGTTGATGATTTATTTGTTTCGTAGATAAAATGTCCCAAGTTTTTGATTTGGCCAAGTCCAAACTTCAAACCGAGCCGAAAAATGAATAAATTTTTGTTATTTAGAAGTCGAGGTTACTCAAAGTTCCTCCGGATCAAACCGCTGAGAGTTTCTATACAGGTGTATGAATCACAACAAGGAAACAGGAATACATCTAGCAAAGAAGTAACATGAACTAATCCCGTTTTACAAAAGGAAGATATTAGCAAAGAAGGTTGATAATTAAAAGATAAACAAATCGCTAAAATTGATGTACAACAGTCTTCGCCCAGGCAAAAAAAGAAAGCATGTGCATGATGCCAATGTGCATATTGAAAAGGGGCACAGGCGCAAGAATACCGACAGGCACCAAAAAGAGATATAAACAATAATCCAAATTCTCAACTTGGAGGAGAGGAAACTAAAGAAGTAGTTGAAGCTACTAAACGATAGTTTCTCCTCATTTCCCGAGCCAATATGAACAATTTTCCCAACAAATAGGACAACGCAGTAATCCCTGAAGTTAATGATTTGAAAGACTAGGATATAGAAATCATCCCAAAATCCTACAGTGAGATCATGTTGAAGATAGTAGAAATCCCCCCCGGATATGTTTTTGGTGTACCTAAACATAGGGTTGTTGTGAGAAAACAAAGGAAAAGGAGGAGAACTAAGATCAAGATGCACTTTCGATCATATCGCAGGGAGTGAATATATGAATATTGTTTATAAGAATGCTGAGGTGAATCCATCTGAGGATCTCACCAAATTATCCCAATATGCAGGTGCCTATAGTGCTGCTACAATAGAGAAGGCCTCTGAAGTTACACAATTAATGAAACAAAAGGATGTGCAAATATCCATGTTAGAAGAACAGGTTACAGAGAACCAGCAGAAAATCATTCAGTTAGAACAGCGATTGCAGGATTGAGAGATCAAATCCAAACAATTAGAAGAGCAGCTTGCTGTTGAAAAGGAAAAGATCGACCGGCATACTTTAATAAAGCAACAGCAGCTAAATCAAGAAAAAGAAAAATTACAAGCTCTTCTGAAAAATGAGAAGACTTCAAAGATTGAGCAAGAGAAGATGTTTCAATCTAAATTAGACAAGTTTAAGAATTATCCTAGTTTGGATCAATTCAAAAATGAAGCCCTGGAGACAAACAAGTTATTGTCTCAGAAATTAAATGAATTTTGTTTAAAGGTTGCAGAAGCAGAATCTCTATGTGAATTAACATCTTCCTTAGTAAATGAAGAAGTCAGTCTTAAAATTGAATTTGATGAAGCTGATGAAAAGATCTCTGAATTTCTTTTATGGCAAGACTCAGAATCAAGAAGAAAAGCAAATCTTCCCAGGATTATGGAGAGACATAAAGAAATTATTTTTGCAGAATGGGAACAGAGTTTAATCAAAGCAGAAAGAGCTACATCCAGAGCTAAAAGTATGATGAACAATATAACACAACTGGTGAATGATAACCTATATGCAATCAATTTAATTTCAGATTTTACCCCTGGCCAATTACCTAAGGTAAAAGAAACTAATCACAGATGGAAACAAGAGATAATCAATAAAAATCAGCAAATTGGCCAACTACAAGGAATATCATGGGATACAATGTGGACCTATCTTATCAAGCCGCATAGTCAACAAACAACAATAAAATTTCTTTCAAATGCCATCGATTGCATCATTCTTGAATTCTCTGATGCCACATATACAGGACGGTTGCACTCAAAACTTAGTCATCCAGAAGAAGTGAAAGAAATGCTCAAAATCTGCCATCTGGGCACATCAAACGCAACAGATAATCAATCAGTCGGTTCACCTCAAGATCGCATTTCTGTTCTAGATTTTTTGATTTAGATAGATTGTAGGAATAGTTTTAGTTATTTTGTTAAGTAACTATTTAAACCCCTTTCATGCATTTAGAAAGGGGCCCTGAATTTGTTATATTTTGACTTGGAGATTACATTTCTGTACTCCATTGACTCTTATATTTTTATAAAGGATCACATTTGGCGATTCTGTGCGAAATTGTCTTTAAGAATTGCATTTCTGTATCTTGGAGTTGATTTTACATTGAAGTTGCTGGATTTGGATATCGGATTGCATTGGAAAGTATCAAGATGGATATGGTATTTCTACCTATTCACTGTCAGTTTTCTTATGTTATGTGATATTCTCTTTTAAATTGCTATCGTTTATGTGTATTCACTTTACAATATTTATTTATACATATCATTTCTGAGTGTGTAGAAATATTTATCTTTTATAGTATATGCAAACGATATATAATGATGAATGCAATATGTTATTATAACTCTGTTTAATTTCTTAAACATAGTTATCTTTATTTTTTACTGCATATTTCAATTAACTATAATACATTTTCATGATTATTGGTTAATTGAAACAATTTAAAGTTGTATTCACATTTGATGCCCGGGTTAGTTTTAGAATTATCTTATCAGTTTTAAGTTAGTTTAAATAGTTTTATTTCAATAATTTCATCCCATTTTTCCTTCATTCAATCATTCCATTACCAACCCATTTAAATTACTAGGAAAATGGTCTTATAAATCCAGTCGGAGCCACCATACCAAACGGAAAAGGAGCTGTCCTAAGGTCCCAACCGGGTGGTTATCCCCCAATGTTTGAAGCAGCGATTTTCAAGGCTCCAACACAAGGGTAGTCATATGAGCATTGAACAAATGTGAAAATGGATGCATGTCGTGAATTAGGGGGATTGATTTGGAGGGTGCCATTGTTGGATGCAGGATAAACGATTAATGGGAAGCCATACAGGAAACTAGGGAAAAACCTCGATCAATGTAGATAGAGAGAGCTCCATCATTTGTGGTGTTATTATGTGCTTTTGATTGATGATACTTATCCTTATTCATTGCAGGTAGCATTTAATGCATGGGTCTAAATGTATTATCCTTGTCCTTAAAATAATTATCCTTAAAAGTTAAGAAACTTTTCGCTCATGGTGTTGTGGATGACTACTAAAATCAAATTGTATTATGGCTAATATGAAAGTGTTTAAATGATGTTAAAATAGTCATATTGGGTGGTATATTGTATTGCTAATAAGACTTAGTGGTAACACCCTTAAAGGCCTTGTATGCATATGAGTGAATAATTACACCGAAGGTGTTCTTTTATGGGATTGACTGGGAAACACTGTTCATCCCAGCCAATCCCTGTGCTCCACCTCTACTCCAGATTCTCCCTTCTACCCTATCAAAATTTGACACTTGGCAGCCTACCATGTCATCCGTGCCCATACCTGTGCTTTACGGTACTGTGTTGCTGTCCAATCCTTCGCTGGCTTGTCCAATCCCTCGCTGGCCTCCTTCGGTGTCCTTTTGCTCTTTTTAATGAGCAATTGCTAGTTTTATCATGTTTATAACTTTGTAGAGTGAAGTTGTTATTCATAAAGAGAAATCAATGCATGTCTTTCAATTTAAATGCATGAGTGTGTTGGAATATGGGACTAGAAATTATAATTGTGAAGTTTTTGGTAATGTTATTGTCACCTAGTTGTGTTCATCTAAAAGGTTATTTTGAGTCGTACTTTGAATGCTAGTCTTGAGTACGCCACTCTTTAGAATGAGACAATATGGAATGCTCATATATCAAGTGTGGGAGATTATTATGTATGGCATGATATATGACATATTTTATTTTATCGATGGAAACCATGTGAAAGAGAGCAACATATCAATGATTATGCCTTTGAAACTCATAATGTGATTTATTATGAACTTTCATAAAATACAATGATCTTATGTTCAAGTTAAATTTGTCTAAATTGATGGCAAATTACTAAAAGGATAATGTATATGTGCTAGTAAAACCACAGGATGCAAAATAATAATTCAAGGTCTCAATTTTTATTAATCCTCCACATGAGATATGATATTGATACATGAATTAGATTGTCCTGATAATTGTTATGTAGAATTATGAATTATGGATAAAACATTCTTCCATAAATGTGGTGCAATGCATTAGAACAACAGGTTAGAGACTTTGTAGATAATTTTCATAATAGTAAATAGACACACAGAACAGATCAAGAAACTTATTTGGAGTCCAAGCACTTTCAATTCTCCTTCTGTCGCTCGTGCTGGAGCTTCAAATCCAAGCTAGATCGCCAAAATATTTCTTGCAAGAATGAACACTAAAAAACAAAGAGATAGAAATATACAGATGCCTATTCATTTTATTCAGTTAAATCAATGAAACATGAACCATATACATCAGATAAGAATTCATAATATGAAAGACATAAGCTTATACAGATACAGATGTGGGAAAGTAAACAACAATCTTTATTAATGGATAGAAGGGGAGGTTAAAACCAGTGATTGATTTGATGTCACCATCTCCAGCATCATCCCAGCCTCATCACAATGAACATCTCTCCAGCAGTATATCACTCAAATCAATTACTCAATTGAAATTCCACCATCATCTCTCTACTCAAATTCTTCCTCCTCAAGCACTAAGATCTGTGCTCAATTTATAGATGAGATGAAGATATTTTTACAATCAATGACTTTCTAATAATATTCAAGACATGTTCCCAAGCTCAAAAGTATCAAATGGACACATGGATTCGAAGTTTGACACATATGTACTCTTCTAGAAGGCACTGGTCAAGTGGAGATTCCAGAAAAATGAGAATTTCGCTCCCAATTGATCAGCGCACCCTTAAGTGTCGGGAAGTGCTTTGTAGAGAACCCTTGAGTGGAGTTGCCTGCATATGCAACGCACTTAGCCCCATGAGAGACAGCGTTGGTGAGCTCATAGGTGTTATAACATATACTTCAAATCTTGGAAACCTTGCAATGGAAGTCAAGGATGATTTGTCATTGTTCTTTGTCTTAGGGCATGTAGCAACTGAAATGATTGGGGATGATAGACCCTATTCATTGGTTTTGGGGATGATGTCCAGTTTAACCAGGTAATTGGGAATGGTGCCCAAATTGACCTATAACAATAATGTTAAAGTATTGCATATAAATGACCTTGGTTAATGACTTATTGAAAGGTAGAAGAGTAATGTCAATTAGAATGAAATTTTTGTATTAGACCTTGGCTTGAGCTTACTTATCATTTTGAAAATTTCTCTAGAAATGTTATATATGTTACGATCAACAAGCAATGTTGAAAAAAAAATGATATTTGTGACTCTTTTGAGTGGGATCGTTGTATTGAAAACAATTTTGAATATAACCAATGGAAGAAATCCCATGATAACAAAAGATCAATTGCCAACTAGTTAAAAGCTAATTTCTATGATAATGTTTGATTATATTTGAATCTATTTACTATTGAAAGGGTTGAACTTGAATTTATTTATTTGAATACGCTTGACGAGGAAGATTTCAATAAATTTGATTCTCATATGATTAATACGTTGAATATATGTCATTCTAATTGAATTTTGTGAGCTACCTTTATTGTTTTAGTATGTTGATTGCATCAAGGAAGGTAGCCAAGAAATACAAGGATATAGAGTATGATGCAATGCAAACTAAAAAAGAAGTCAGGAAAGGCTTAATCAAATCATGTTTGAATCTAGATTACCTAGGAGGTAGGACCAATTACTAAGAATTAGAATGAACCTTCACTAGGAATTATCCAATGGAATGCAAAAATTATTCCAAATTTGAACAATGCTTTAAAGTATCTATAGGGGAGAGAATGATGAGTTGGGCATGACTTGAATTGCTTAAGGAAAATGAAGCAGAAAACTAAAAAAAGGATAAAATGTAGATGCATATATGGAAATAGTGGGAAGTTTTTCTCACCTTAAAGCTCTGTATTGTTTGTAAAGTAGGGTTACATGCTTTTAGGTAGCAAGTATAACTTATAAAAAAATGAATTAAGCATAACTACTCGAGTGGGAATATCATAGCTAATGATATATTGTGCGAATAACATAAAGGCCATGGAATAGATTAGTTATATTTTGAATTCGAGGCTATGTGAATAATTGGAAGAGAAAATTCATTGACTGTTGAAAAATGCAACAAGAAATTCTCAGTTTGATTTTGCCTTGATTAAATTGAGAAAATTTGAATTTCCACATCAGTAGACAACTTTGATGCAATTAACTTGTGTGGCATGGCTTGTGTTACCCAATTTACTCAGTAAATTCGAGTTAGAGGAGTTAGAGTTTAGTTAAGAATGCGTGATTGGTAATTTGTAGCAATCAATGTTCCGAATTGAATCATTATATTGTTTTTCATCCATCTCGATGCATTCGAAGTGGAAAAAGTGGAGGAATCCTTTCACGGGACCGTTTTTATTAGCGGGACCCAGTTTGGCGAAACGGGGTCTGAAATTTTTCGGGGGCATTTTGAGGCATCAAGCGACGTTTTTGGGGGTAAAACTTTGCCGCTTTAGCACCACACCATTTCATGTTATTATACACACATGTATCTTTCCAACAACACAAGAAGTGTGTCAATCATATTCCTTATGCGAAATTTATGCCACTCCGAAGTTGAATTTCTTATTTTCACACCTATAGTTCAGGAAGATGTCGCGTCAACCCCAATTGTTCATGGAAAAGTGGCTAGCCACATGTTTGTGATGTAAAAGACTCTAGAAGAGTCTATTTTGTAACTCTAGTTAAAATTTGTGTAGTCAAAATTTACCACTAGTAGGCTATCAGGTTGTGTTATAACCAAACCACTAGGAGGAAGAGGCATTCCATTCTTTCGAGATCATTTTGTTCCATAACTGGGCAAAGATAGCTAGGAGAGATAACAAATAGATCACACAAAGAGGATTTGTGCATTGTAGTAGCCCAAAGACCACAACCATTACTTCTTTGTACCTGCAGCCATTTTTCTAGATAAAGAAAGAGAGCGAAGTGACCTCACCTTCCAGCTGGGTGTTCTCCTTAAAGGGTTTCCCAGAGCATATCTCTAGTATTATGTGTGTGTGGCCTTATTTTTTCGTTCTCTACTTTTGTTCATAATTTCCATTCGCATGCATACACTATTTACAATTAAATTTATAGATCTAGAAGTTTAATAAAATTGTAATAGTGTAGAAATTCTGCATTTTAATATTTTATTATCAGATCCATTGTGACAAATTGTCTATTGGAATATCCAAGGAAATTTACAAATCATTTGGTATACAAGCAAGTTTCTTTGGGTATTTTATGGAGATGGCATGGATCTAGATCGATTGGCCGAAAATCATAAAACCCTAATAATGACCTGCGAATCTGTAAACGAACCTTGTGATCCAGCAGAGGTGAGGTTTTCGCTACTCAAACAACAAGTCACAGATATAAACCACAATGTGAACCTCTTTATGGCGACCTTAAGTAATAAGCTAGGGATATTTGGAGAAGATGGGGGTTCGAACGTAGAGGAAAAATTAGAAGGGGGATTAGGAGATCAAGAAGAAACAAAGAATCAGATGAAAAAATAACTTGGAAAATATCAACCCGGTTCGAGTGTCGTGAATTAGTCCCTGTTTAAAATAGAAGCAAAATTTGATATCAAGATGTACCACAACGATATCGATGCTATGAATTTGAACCACTTGTTGCAGCAAATGGAGGTTTATTTTAGAGTCCATCAAATTGAGGAAGGGAAAAAAATTTCAATTGCAAAACTGAAATTAGAAGGCCATGCACTGATTTGGTGGGAAAGCCACATGGAAACCCCCGAGGTTGGAGGGATAACCTCCAGTGACTAAGCAAGAGGATTTCAAAACACTCATTAAGTCACAACTTTATCCCATTGGGTACATGGAGGACCAGTGGATCCGATGGCATTACTTCAGACAAAATTTGGGCCAAAGCGTATAGGAGTACATCACAAGATTCATAAAGATGGCTATAATGTTTGGTATCTCTCCAAACAACCCAGATGTACTCCTCAAGTATTTGGGGGGTATGCACCTCCATATGCGTGAGGAAGTGATGTTGTTCAAGCCCAAATCAGTGGACGAGGCTTGTGTACATGCACAATACCTGGAGATCATAGTCCTAAAAAGAGAGCAATCAAGTGGATCAAAGCAGATGGAGCAACATGAAGCTTCTAAGGAGGGGAAGAAGAATCAAAAAGGGGGAAAAGATAAAAAGACAACAACCACTACACACCAGTGTAAATATCCTTGCAACTGCAACCATTGCAACATTGATGGCATACAAAGGAGAAGTGCTAGAAGTTGCATCCAGAGCTAAACTAGAAGAACAAGAAGAAGAATCCCATGGACGTGGATTCGAGCAATCAAGTTGAAAGTAGCTCGGACGTGGATTCGAGTAATCAAGTTGAAAGTATCTCGGACGTGGATGAGAAGATTGTATGTACGTCAGTGCAAAAGGATGTGAATCTGAGTAGCCTTTAGCAATAGGAAGAGAAAGAAATGGCCAAACTCTTCCATATAAATATACAGTTCAAGAAGATGAAGATTGATGCTCTGTTTGACTCAGGATCCTGGGCGAATCTCATTGCAGCAGAGATGGTCAAGAAGTTGGGGCTGGAAGTTCATGATCATCCAAACCCATATCCATTGGGATGGGTAAATAAGGATGCATAGCAAAAGGTAACAAAACAATGTAAAATTAGATTTGCTATCAGTGCTGATTTTATTGATGAAGTAGATCTAGATGTGGTTCCCCTTGATGTATCTGTAGTCGTGTTTGTGAGTCCATATATGTACATGCGAGATGCAATATTCAAGAAGAGAACCAATCAATTCCGACTCATCAAGGATTGAAAACCCTTTATCATCAACTTGCACAAAGGCAAGTCGAAAATTTCACTCATAAGTGCCAACCAAGCCAAGAAATTGATCATTTCCAACAAGAAGTATGTTTTATTGTTTTTAAGAGAAAGCGAGTCTAAAGAGAAGTAAATGAGAGGCAAGGAATCGATGGAGGGGTGTACTAAGAAACATAAACAAATATTGGAGTTTTTATTAGGCATACAAGGATGTGTTCTAAGAGCCTAAAGGGTTACCACCTAAGAGAGAAGTGGAGCACAAGATCCATCTATCACCAAAATCCCCATTGCCAAATATTGCATTGTACAGGCAGTCCATTATGGAAGCAAGTGAGGTGAATAAACACTTGCAGTAGTTGCTGGAACAAAGTGTCATTCAACCGAGTACATCACCATGTGGGTCACCCATCATCATTGTTCCAAAGAAGGATGGGACTTGGCGGATGTGTATAGATTACAGGGCGTTGAATAAAATCACATTCAAGAATAGATAACCCCTACCTAGGATATATGATCTGCTAGATCAAATACAGCAAACAAAGTACTTCACCAAGTTGGACTTTAAGTCTGGATATCACCGGGTTCGAGTCAAAGAATAAGATACATGGAAGATGACCTTCAAATCCAGGCAAGGTTTGTATGAGTGGTTAGTTATGCCATTTTGCCTATGTAATTATGAGATTAATGAATGAAGTATTGCACCATTTTATATATTCATTTGTTATTGTTTATTCAGATGATATATTGGTATATAGTGCTACCTGGGAGGATCATATTTCACATTTGATGTAGGTGTTGGAAACATTGAAGAAGCACCAGCTGCTAGCAAATCTTAAGAAGTGTGAGTTTGCACAACAGTCCTTGGTGTATTTGGGGTATGTGATTGGTGGAGGAGAACTGAAAAGAGATACTTCCAAGATGGAGGCCATTGTGAAATTCCTGATGCCAGCTAATATTTTTGAGGTTAGGAGTTTCATTGGGGCAACATAGTACCTGAGGAAATTCATAGCCTCATTTTCAGCGGTAGCAGCACCGCTCCACGCCATAATAGAAAGTGGCAAGGTTTATAGTGGGGAAAATGTTAGCATATGGCTTTCGAGGAGCTAAAGAAGAATATCAATCAAGCACAAGTTATCGCATTACCAAACTTGCAGCGGTCCTTTGAAGTGGAGACAAATGCGAGTGGGTATGCTACGGGAGTTGTCTTGATGCAAGGAGGAAGGCTCGTTTCATACCATTATGAAGTATTTCATGGGGAAGTTCTTAACTTCGCTACCTACGATAAGGAGATCTATGGCATGGTGAAAGCTATGAAGAAGTGGAAGAACTATCTGATGGGAAAGGAGACAACAATGCACACAAATCACCAACCGTTACAGTACTTGCAGGTCTAGAGTAGCTACAAAAGACCATGCTTTACAAGTGGATGGGATTTTTACAATAGTTTCATTTGGTGATCAAGTATAAGAAGGGAAACACAAATAATTTGGTTGACATGCTTTCAAGGCCACCCACATCAAAAATCACAACTTTGCGGACTCTTATGCATATGGAGCCATTCACCATGATGCATAAAAAGAGGCATATTCAGAAGATGAGGACTTCAAGGAGGTGTATCAACAGTTTTAGAGTCAAAGTCATGTGCACAATGGTGACATCACCGTTGACTACCACCTCCAAGATGGGTTACTCTACAAGCTAGATAAGCTATGCATTCCGAAAGGTGAGTGATTGAAGTTGCTTAGATAGGCTGACACCTCCAAGGTTGTAGGGCACTTCGGTGTGGGAATACCATGGCTAACTTGTAAAGGTATGTGTATTGGCCCAAGATGCAAGAGGAGGTAGCTAGGTTCATAAGAGGATGCATGCTTTGTTGTACCAACAAGCCTAGAAACAAGAAACATGGTCTATATCATTCCTTACCTGTACCTACTCGTCCTTGGGAAGGGACATGACTACCTATTCGTGGTAGTTTACAGGTTAAACAAGATGTGTGTTATGATGCCCTGTAAAAAAACCATTAGTGGACAAGAAGCAACAAACAAGTTCTTTGGACAGGTCTGGGTGCACTTTGGGATACCAAGGAGCATCATTTCAGTTAGAGATACAAGATTTCTCATTGCATTTTGGACTAGATTGTGAGAGAATATGGATACAAAGTTGAAGAGATCTACAACATTCCATCCACAGACACATGGCAGACAAAAGTAATCAACAAGAATTTGGTGTAGATTCTGAGGGTATACAACCATAATCATCCGAACACCTAGGATGAAAATTTGGTATATATACAACATTCCTACAACAGATCAATCCACACTTCTATAGGAAAGTCCCTATTTGAGATTTGTTTTGGATATTTTCCACCTTCACCTTTGGATATTGCATATGGGTAGGAAGGAGGAGTGAGGGAATATCTTACAGGAGATGCTTTGAGGGATGAAAAATTTATAGAGAAGACCAGGTAGATCCATCTACAGGTACAAGACATACTCCAGAAGTCATAGAAGAAGTATAAGGCCATGCATGATCAACATAGAACAAAGAAATAATTCAAGGTGGGAGACAAATTATGGTTTCAGTTGAACATGGAGAGGTTGTAGGGGCATGGTAAGAAAATAAAGGCTCTGAGGTATGGTCCCTTTGAGATACTGGAAAAGGTGGGTGATATTTCCTATCAACTCAGTTTACCACTATATATGTGCATTTACTCAGTTGTGAATGTAGAGAAATTGAAATTCTATGAGCCTTCCATGCTAGATCAGGAAGAGGAACAAGTCCTACCTTCTGTGGAGCATTTGGCACCAGATGCTCAGGCAGAGTTGACAGAATATAAAGTTTTGCAGAAGAGGTCTAGAACTATAAGATAGGGGCATCATAGATTGGGTTGAAGGGACAACTTTTAGGCAAAGCTAAATGGTACACGAAAGAGGTGGAGGAAACATTTCCTCACCTCATTCAGTAAATGATTTCGGGGACCAAAAGCCTCCCAAAATGAGGATGTTTGATCCGCATTGTATTATTCTATTCTTTTTCATCCATATCGATGCATTTAGAATGGAAAAAGTGAAGGAATCAACTCACGGGACCCGTCGGGACCCAATTTGGCAAAAAGGGTTTGAAACCTCCCGGGAGCGTTTTGAGGCATCAAATGACATTTTTTGGGGGTAAAAATTTGTCGCATTAGCTCTGCATCATTTCAAGCTATTATAGACACAAAAATATTTCAAACAACACAAGAAGCGTGTTAATCAGAGTTTGTATGCAAAAGTTATGCCACTCAGAAGTTGACCTTCTTGCTTTCACACCTATAGTTTGGAAAGATGCCGCGTCAACCCCCATTATTCATGAAAAATTGGCTAGCCACGTGTTTGTGATGTAAAAGAATCTATAATAGTTTATTTTGTAACTCTAGTTAAGGGTTGATGTAGTCAAAATTAACCACTAGTAGGCTATCGGGTTGTGTTATAATCGAACCATTATGAGGAAGAGGCATTCCATTCATTCGAGAGAATTTTGTTCCATAGTTGAGCAAAGATAACAATGAGAGATAGTAGGTAGAACACATAGAGAGGATTTATGCACTATATTAGCCCACGAGCCACAAACATTACTTCTTTGTATATGTAGCCATATTTCCAGATAGAGAAAGAGAGCGAATAAACCTCACCTTCCAGTTGGGTGTTCTCCTGAAACGGTTTCCCGGAGCATTTCATGTGTCTTATGTGTGTGTGTGGGCTTATTTTTTCGATATTTATTTTTTCTGCATAATTTCCATTCGAATGCATGCACTAATTACAATTAAATTTATAGATCTAGAAATTTAATAAAACTGTAATAGTTTAGAAATTCCGCATCTTAATATTTTATTATCAGATCTGTTGTGACAAACTATCCAGTGGAATATCCAAGACAATATACGGATCAATCAAGGCCAGTTACCTCAAGTTGTTTTAAGTTAAACTAGTTCCAACTGTTGGAGGAAGTAGTGGAAGGTCATTTGTGTAGTGGGACTTCAGTCGAACTCAGTGATCATCCTGTTAACTGATTAATCAACCCAAAATAGCTAGTGCATGAAGAGAATTCGAGTTCCACAACTCTGGTGGAGATTCTGAGGCACTGTAACATAATTTGTAGACTAGCCTTGAGTGTACAGGTGTTGCATGAAGTAAGATTATCAACATTCGGAATTCCGTAATTCATTTTGGAGAAATTCCTACATAATAGGGGCCCGATTTATGAAGGAATTGCACAAGGAAATATGGGCTTAAGTAGAGGTATAAATTGACTAATTTTGGGTCAAATATTCTCAGCAAGGAGAGAGATAGGTTATTCAGTTGCAAGTTATGCTCAGTTGAGAAAAGTAATTGTAATACATCTATATTCATTAGATTAATGCAAGGAGGCAAGGGTTTTTTAGCAGTTTTGTTTCCCTTGGAAAAAAGATTGTGTGCATCGTGTGTTATTTCCCGTTTCATGTCTATTTGTAGAACTGGAGTCCTCATCGTATTCTGGGCATGATTACACCGAAGGAGGCTTTCTCAAGGAGAAAGTCGGATGTGTCGCACTTTAGGATTTTTGGAGCCTCTATTTACTGCCATGTATCCAAAGAATCAAGGAAGAAGCTTAAGCCGACAACAGAACTGGGGGTATTTGTGGGTTACATAGAAACTCCCCACAAATTCCATGTGTACTTTCCATCCATCAGAATGACAGTTGTGTGAAGGGATGTAAAATTTGATGAGGAGAAAGCGATGTGGTGCTTTCTTGAGAGGGAGCTTCAGATCTCAGCAGAAGATGAGATTTTTAGCACTAAAGGAGGAGCCTCAGGAAGTTGTGGAGCAACCATAAGTTGAGGAACAGAGAGTGGAGACATCCACTCAAGTAGAACCATCTAGAGAAGGCAAGAAAAGAACCATGGAAGCTGATAGACTTGTGTAGGATGCGAGCGAGAATGTGGGAGCTCATTCAAATTTGTGCATACAAAGAAGGTTACCTGATCGGTACATTGGCTAAATGGCTCTAATGACTGAGCTTGTAGAGAATGAGCCATCCTCTTTCGAGGAAGAAGTAGAGAAAATTGTATGGGTTGATTCAATGGTGGAGGAATGAAAATCCATTGTAAAGAAAAGTGTTTGGGAAGTGGTCCCAATAACAATAGATAAATCAATTTTGGGTTCAAGATGGATCTTCAAGGTTAGGCATGTAGCAGACAGAAGCATAGCAAAGTATAAGGATAGATTTGTGGCCAAGGGGTACTCTCAAGTTGAGGGAGTTGAATATGAGGAGACCTTTTCTCTTGTAGAAATGTACTCAACCATTAGCTCAATTCTTTCTTTGGCTGCGCAGATGGGGTGGAAGATCCACCAGATGGATGTAAAAACAACATTTCTCAATGGGGCTATTGAGGAGGAAGTGTAACTCGAGAAACCAAAAGGTTTTGAGAAATTTGATCGAGGGTCTCATGTGTGTATACTCAAGAAAGCATTCTACGGTCTCAAACAAGCACCCTGTGCTTGGTACATAGGGATCAATAGCCATATCACTGGTTTGGGCTTCACCAAAAGTGAAGCAGATGCAAACCTCTATCATATCTTTGTAGAAGGTAAATTGCTTATTAATGTCTTATATGTTGATGATTTTATTTTAACTGGTGATGAGTAGTTGATCAGATCTTGCAAGGAGGACCTTGAAAGGGAATTTGAAATGAAGAACATGGCTCTCATGCACTACTTCCTTGGGTTGGAAGTATGGCAAGGCGATGGGAAATGTTTTCCTCTCAAGGAAAGTATGCAAATGAGGTACTACAAAAGTTCTTCGTGGAGAGTTTCAAACCCATGTGGACACCTCTAGCGACGAACTAGAGGAAGGAGGATTCCACTTTAGGTGAGGAAGTGGATGCTACCATTTATCAGTAGTTAGTGGGTTCACTAATGTATTGTGTGAAAACATGACTAGATATGTGATATGAAAACAATCAAATGAGTCAAGCTATGGTCAGTCTGACCAAATTATTTTGGAAGGCAACTAAGCATGTTTTACGATACCTCATAGGCACTACCCATTTTGGACTATAGTACAAACCGACAGAGGGAGTGAAGTTGTGTGGCTTCACATATGCAGATTGGGTGGGGAGTCTATCAGAGTGAAAGAGTACATTAGGTGGAATTTTCAGTGTTGGGTACGAAATTGTTTCCTAGTACAACAAGAAGCAAAGATCTATGGTGCCCAACTCAACAAAAGTAGAATACATGGCGACAAGTCAAGCAACATGTGAGGCAATCTGGATGAGATCGAGACTTGTTGGATTGTTTGGTCAGATGGTGGATCCAACTGTGATCTACTATGATAATCAGAGTTACATCAAGATCTATGAGAATCCTGTATTTCATGATCGATCCAAGCATATAGATATCCAATATCACAATCTATGGCACTGTGTGCAGAGACGGATAATGTTGCTACAATACATTCCTACAGAGGAACAAGATGTTGACATTTTGACAAAGGCCTTGTCAAGAGGGAAGTTCTATTTCCAAATGTGCAGGATAAGGGTGTTTGATAATCCCTTTCTTGCTGAGAGGGAGTGTTGAAAAATGTAGCAAGAAAATCTCAATTTGATTTTTTCTTGATTAAATGGAGAAAATTCGAATTTCCACGTCAACAAACAACTTGGATGCAGTTAACTTGTGTGACATGGCTTGTGTCACCCATTTTAATCAGTAAATTTGAGTTGGAGGAGTAAGAGTTTAGTTAAGCATGTGTGATTGATAATTTGTAGCAATAAAGGTCAATTATCTCAATTTGTTTTCATTTAAACTAGTTGCAACTAATGGAGGAACTAGTGGAAGATCAATTGTGCGACTTTAGTCAAACTCAATGATCATCCAGTTAATTAATCAATTAACCCAAAATAGCTAGTGCATGCAGAGAATTCGAGTTCCCCAGTCGTGGTGGAGATTCCAAGGTAGTGTAACATCAATTGTAGACTAGTCTTGAGTGTACAAGTGTTGCATGTAGTTAGATGATCAACCTTGGGAATTGCGTAGTCCATTTTGGAGAAATTCCTAAATAATAGGGGCCTAATTTCTCAAGGAATTGCGCAAGAAATAGGGTCTTAAGCAGAGGTAGAAATTGACCAAGTCTCATATCTTCTCAGTGAGCAGAGAGATAGGTTATTTAGTTGCAGGTTGTGCTTAGTTGAGCAAAGCAATTGTAATACATCTCTATTCATCATATTAGTGCAAAAAGGAAAGGGGTTTTTAGCAGATTGTTTTCCCTTGGAAAAAATATTGCGTGCATGTGTGTCATTTCTCATTACATGTTTGTGATTGATTTTCTAAATTGTGAATTGAATTCCGCAGAGCAGTAGAGTAGGTTTGTGTCTTGTGATTTCGATTAAAACTTCATGCGCAGTTGCAAATCTACACCATAATTTCTACATTGACTCCTCTCGTATTATTGTATTCTATTTATCTAGATTGAGAAAGTTGTTATGTATGCGTAGCTAAGGCATGGGAATGTTGATAAATATAAGAAAAATAAAATAGTTGAATACATTTTCACTAATAGACACATTGAGAGATGATAAGTGATAGAGTACATGTATACCAATTTGCAACATATCTGCATATGAATAAAAAAAATAGGGTTTGTTTGTCTAAATTTTTCCTTAATGGTAGTAGTTTGTAAATCAAACTTACACAATATAAACCATTTTCAAAACCCCTCCTCTTAAATGTAAAATCAAAGTTTAGCATTATAACTCACTAATGCACATTTTTCAACTTTTAAGATTTCAAAAAATATATAAATTGGCATTCAAAAATGCTCCACATGCATCATTTCTAGGATGATAATACTTATGAAATGTTGGCATTCAGAATCATGATAATTATATTCATTTATTTCACATGTTAATCCCATTTGAGAAGTTCATCAAATAAACTCAACTCAATAATCACGTGGAATTTCCTAATTAAAGGGCTTACTCACCTTCAAGGGTGACCTACAATGTCTGTAAAATTTAAAACAACATTTACAATAGATCTATAACAATAGTTTATCAAATATGTAGCAGATTCTATGGATATAAAATCAATTTTGACTCTTATGTTCTTCATGTTAATAACCCTATAAAAAGCCTAGATGGCCTCCATGTTAATGACCCCTATGGTCCATGTGTTAACAATTCAAATTAATCCTATAAGTCCCATGGTCCTTGTTACCCACTAAATTAGGTAACCCCATAGGTGAAATTTTTTTCTCTTGTCCTAGATACCAAGCTAGCCAATAGCCGTATACATTTTCTCATTGATGATTATATGCTAGTTTCACTGTCATCTACATCGATCATGCACCCCTCACCATCCAAGATTCATCTTGGATGAAGGTGGGCTACCACTCAATACGTACTTTGACCATTTTGTAATCAAGTACTACTACTTAATGTTTTGGGCATTTTAACATGGATAAAGAGGTGGTCTAGATGATTGACCAATATTGAATGTAAACTTGTTCTCTTTCCTTGCAGGGGGGTTAATTATTAACCCTAGTCTAGTGGGACCTCCCCTATGGCTTTAGGCTCACAAGAAGGGTACTACATGGAAACTTAGATTGAAGTAGTGTGTCCATTATCCTTTTCCCGTAACATTTTCCATGTCACAACATCTCCTTTGATATCATGCCCATACTTGAGGTTAATTGTCATCGGTTAATTGGGATTTGGCACTTACATATCCACATCCTTGAGTCGAGCTGAGAAAAATTTCCATGGTAGTTGATGCAATTAAAAGAATTAAAAGGCATAATATGGACACAATACAAGAAAAGAAGAAGTTAAAATGTAAAATATGGTCTAGACAAAAGTTAGCATGTGGGAAAACCCTAGCACGAGCTCTACCACCATCATTAACCATCACCCAGTTCTTGAGCACTTGATGCTCCCTCAATTCAAAAAGGACCATTGCATGTCCCAATCCCGATGAGCAAGAAATTGTCTTCTTGTCTCATATTAAGGGGTGAATAAATTTTGTATCATGAAGAGCAAGCTTTGATCCTTGAGCTATGCACCATTTAAAAAGAACTATAAAAATGAAGTAAAAGGCGCACACGAGAGGTGTAAAAAGAAGTCCGAGAGGGGTAACTCATGGCTCCATGATTTTTCCCTCCATTAAATTTATACATTTAGCATGTGGATTACCATGAAATGATTCCTTGACCATGGAAATTGGCCATGAATTCCTTCTCCATTTCCACCTATTCTCACTAACACCTATGGATTGAAGGGTTGACCTTGGAAATGGCACCTCCCCTTAGGGGCTTGAAGCACTTAATAGGGTTGACTACTTAGCCACCCCTACAAAGGTAGGGAATTTTTTTGCAATAATATGTCTAGTTAGATATTCGAAGGTGACACCAGTTTGAAGTATTAATATGCCATTGACTTAAGTGTGGTCCACTTAGATGCATCTATGGTTTTAGTCTTTAATAAATGGTTTCTTTGACTTAATATTGAGATGGGTTTTCCCAAGTGGTTCAAAGTAGTTGAGCCCTTTAGGGCACCTTATTCCACTCACATTCCACATCATGCCAATTCCATACTTCACTTTTGGAGAGTATGATGATATTATAGATGCAATATTGCCTATATTCATTAGATATTCCATCACCCATTCTTTTGCATCCGAAGACAAAATGACAAGAGTCCTAATGCAAAAGGATGATGAAGGGAATGAGAAACACATAACATTTATTAGAAAATCCTTACATGATGCAGAGGTTAGATACACCATCATTGATTAACAAGATTACGGGTTAGTAAAATGCCCCAAGCATTTCAATGTATATATGGGATACAATAAGATTCAAACTTATGTCCCTTACCCTGTTGTTAAAGATGTCTTGGCTCAAAACGATTTTCTAGGATGAAGGGTGGAGTGGGTTTCAAAAATTAAAGGGTATGACCTAAACATATGGCCTAATAAAATTATCTAGGGTTAAGGTTTAGCTGAAATGTTAACTAGGGGTAATACCAGAGCCTTCCAGACAAGCGAGGAAAAGCAAGTTTGTGCGACAATTATTGAACTGGAAGGTGATAAATGGTATTATGATATAATATAGTATTTAAGAAATTTGTCTACTCCTCCAAAGTTACTAGAACATGAGGGAAGAGCATTGAGATTAAGGGTTGTGAAATATTGTTTGATACAAGATGGTTTGCGATGGAAAATCTGTGATGGGGTAATCCTCATATGTGTAATCAAAGAGGAAGTTGATAAACTAATTAAGGAGTTTCATGTCGAGTTTTACAAGGGACATTACACTGTTAAAACTACTATGCAAAAAAGTTTAAGGGATGGTTATTATTGACCTACTATTTTCAGTGATACTCATAAATGTATTAGAGCATATCATCCATGCCAATTATTCTCTAGCAAGAAACAATTGTGTGCTCCTCCATGGAATTATGTTGTTATTAAATTTCCATTTCAACAATGGGGCCTTGATTTCATAGGTGAATTCAAAGATAACTCTAGTAATGGTCACACGTGTGTTTTAACATCCATTGATTATGTAACCAAGAGGGTTGAGGCCATCCCATCGAAAAGGCTACTAGTTAGGTAGTAATAAATTTTCTAGAAGATCATATTATTACTAGATTTGTTGTTCTTGCCAAAATTGTGACTAACAATGCTAAAGATTTTAATTATTTGATGCTTACTACATCCTTATGCTATAAATATGGCATTGTGCTAGCCCACTCTTCTAATTTTTATTCCCAAGGGTCTGAATGATCAAGTTGAATCAAGTATAAAGAACCTCATGACTATCATGAAAAAGATGACCTGTGTAAATAAAAATAATTGGGATAGTAAAATCAAATATGTCATGTGGACTAATTACATAATCGTTAAACGTTCAACCAGATTTAGTCCTTTTCAATTTGTATATGGAATGGAAGCAAAGCTATTTATGCAATTACAACTTCCTTCATTAGAACACCTCAAAGTTTGTACTAGTCAAGAAGATGTTGTGTAGTCTATAATTGATCAAGTCATTAAATTAGATGAATCATGACACCTAGCCCTAAATCAAATGGGAAAAAATCAAGAAAATTAAAAATACATTTGATCGAAATGATAGGCTTAGAGAATTTGAACCAAGGATGATGGTTATGTTGTGGGACAAAAGAAAATAAATCCCAAGATGCATACGAAATTTGATAAATTATGGACAGGACCCTCAAGGTAATTGACCCAATGGATGTAAGTTGTTCCTTTTCCCATGAAAGGCTAGCTCTTGAAGGAACACTTTCCTAGCATAACTTGATGTATTTTAGATAAGTAGTTGTTATGACTGTGTGAGCATGATTTCATGTGAGCATCCTATTTGTTGCATTTATCTTGTTGTTGTGTTGCATCCTAGACAATATTGCATCTATTTATCGTTTTCTTTCTTGTATGGATTTTATATCATATAAACGCAAGGGTGATGATCAACACCTCGCACACATGTTAACAAACAAGTTGATTTAAGTGTGAAAGTTATAGTTTTGCGAACCCAGGGATAGTTGACGTTCTCATGAACTCTTGTTATGTGCTCTACGGTGAGAACATGTCCCTAAGTTGGAGCTAGATGTTACCCACTAAAGTGGGTAACCCCATAGGAGAATTTTTTTTCTCCTACCTCGAATAGCTATCTAGCCAACAACCCTACACATTTTCTCATTGATGATGATATGCCAGTTTAAACACCACTGGTCATGCACCCCTCACCATCTGACATTCCTCTTGGATGAAGGTGGGCTCCCACCCAACAATACTTTGACCATTTTTAAATTGAGTGTTTTTACTTAATGTTTTGGCATTTTAACATGGACAAAGGGGTAATCTCTATGATTAACCGAACTTGATGGTAAACTTGTTCTCTCACCCTACAAGGGGGGTTAATTCTTAACCCTAGTCATATGGGACCTCCCCTAAGGACTTAGATTCATATGAGGGGAACTACTTGGGAATATTTGATTGCAATAGCATGTCCATTATCCTTTTCCCATGTCACATCATCTCCACCCTTCAGGTTAAATATCATTGGTTCATTGGGATTTGGAACTCACATATCCACATCCTTGAGTTGGGCTGAGAAACATTTCCCTAGAGGTTGATGTAGATAAAAGAATAAAAATCATAAGATGGCCATGATATAAGAAAAATTAATATTAAAATGAAAAATATGGTTGAGACAAAAGTTAGCATGTGGGAAAAAGCCTAACATGAGCTATACCTGATCACTAACCATCACTCGATTCTTGAGCAATTGATGCTCCCTCATGTTAAAAATAACCCTTGCATGTCCCAACCCTAGTGAACAAGAAATTGTCTCATATTAAGGGGTAAAACAAATGTTATATAATAAATAGCAATATTTGATACTATAGCTATGCACCATTTATAAAGCATTATAAAAAGAAGTAAAATGCTCACTAGAGGGGTGGAAAAGGCTGGATGAGAGGGGTAACTCACGCCTCCATGATTTCTCCCTCCATTACATCTATACACTCAAGATGTGGACTCCCATTTGCTAATACCCTAACCTACCACTTGGCCATGAAGTCCTTCCCCTCCATTGCCACCTAATCTCACTAACACCTATGGACTGAAGAGTTGACCTCGAAAGTGAAACATACCCTTAGGAGCTAGAAACACCTAATAGGATTGACTACTCAGTGACTCCTATAAATCTAGGGAAAAAGTTTACAAGACTTGTTCTAGTTAGATATTTTAAGGTGATCCTAGTTTGAAGTATTAAAAATACTATAACACTTAAGTGTGGTCCACTTAGACAAATCTATGGTTTTACTATTTAATGAATGGTTGCTTTCACTTGAGTTTGAGATGGGTTTTTCCAAGTGGTTAAAAGAGGTTGAGGCCTTTAGGGAACCTTATTCCACTCACAGTACACATGTTTCCCAACTTGTACTTCACTTTTAGAGAGTATGATGATATTGCAGATGCAACATTACCCATATTCTGTAGAGCGTTGGTCACGTGGATGATTTTATTAGTTCATGGAAACCCCAAAGCACCCTTAGATGCTATAACGATGATATTCTATTACTTAGCATGGAGCATTCTTGATGATGTACTGGTGGATCGAGCATGCTCCTAGTCGGCCTTGACACTACTTGATGGGCATGCCTTGATCTAGGGCTCAAACGAGGATGGTTATCTACCAAGATAATTGAGGAGGGCTTATTACACCAGAAATATCCCCAATGTTGGACAGAGAGCACGCTTCAATATTTACTTGGCACCCTTTTAGATGATGCATGACACTCACAACTGGATTTTGGACACATGAAGATGCTTTAAAGCTTGATTTAAGGATGTTCCCTCAAATTGAGGTTGATCATGATGCTTGGAGACCTTTGTGCCCCTTACAATGCATTGTTGAAGAATTTTGAGCCCTAAAACAACATGATGTCATCCTTTTTATAGGCAAGCACCTCTTTGTTGCATTAAAATCTAGCCCTTACCTTGTGAGGCCTCTCATGAGGTTTACCAGATTTTGAGGCAACAATGCTTATTTTAATAAGACATGTAACTTCTTTGGTGGCTCTTATATTGGTATCCACCTTGTCATCATACTTATAATCCTTATTAACCCTGAAATTTGTGTGATTCACATGTCAATAACCCATATGGACCCCACACTAACAACCCCTACTATCTCTAGGTCCTTGTGTTAATATCCCTTATGAATGATGTGGTCAATATGGTGTTAATAACCCCTCAAATCCATATTGTCCTTGCATTAATTGCTAGTTTTTGCAATTATTTCAAAAATGTTTACATCATTCTTGGTGTTGCTTCATGTGATGTGGGATGTGTGGTGTATAGATGGCCCTTGGTTGTTCCATGATAGGCATGTGCATGTGGAGGTGGCTTTCTCTTGGATTAGTAGACCTTGTAGGATGCTTGTATGACTTTCTTCTTTACAATGTCCAAGGCCTTTGAATAGATTGTTGAAACTCTCCATACTATCCAAATAGAGGTTGGTTGCTTACTTGTGAGGGCACTTTACTTCAAAGGAGGAGAGATTGGAATTATAAAGGGGAGCATTGGTAATTAGATGGCATGAACACACTTCATCATGCTCTCTCAACCCATATTGTCCTTACATTAATTTTTAGCTTTTGTGATTATTTCAAAAATGTTTACATCATTCTTGGGGGTGCATCACATCATACTCTCTCTCTCTCTCTCTCTCTCTCTCTCACTAGGGTTCACCCTAGAGGAGGCAAAGAAGCTAGGGATTGACATAAAACAGAAAGGATGTTAAAGAAGCATTATTCTTGTAGCTATTGTGAGATAAAATGAATAAGGTTTTTGAAACCCTAGTGCTACTTGATATGCTTGATTAACGAGAAGAAGAGGGAGAAACACCTTGAACACTCATGGGAAACAAGTATTGAAGCCAAGGATGGCTTGTTGGTGTTGATGCTAGCTTGTTCTAAATCTTGGGTGGTGGCCAGGGCTTGCATGGTTTTCCCTAGCTAGGGTTTGGAAAGCTAAAGATTGTGCTAGTTTATGATAAAGACACAGTATGCACATGCACTCCATTTATTATATAGATATATGTGAATATTCCACTATCCAAAAGTGTGCAATTGAATATTTGATTTCCAACTAGCACTGTCTTCTTAATTAGGTAATTTCCAACACTTTTTTTTCATGTTGATTTGATATAATGTATGGTTAAAATTGTTAAGCTATTTAACATATAATTGGAAGATGAGAGAGTATATTGTATGTTGAAAAATGTATTGTAACCATGTTTTTTGAGACCTAGTATATGCTTGGAAAAGTGTTCTCGAATAGTTAAAAATTGTTGGCATATGTTTGATATCTTTTCACTTGAGTTACCTAGTGTGTTGGGATGGAGCGAAGTAAAAATATTATCCCTTATTTATTATCATAAATTAACATTGCATATCAACTCTGAAGATGGAAGTTCACGAAGATTAAATTTAAGAAACAACCATTGTGAAATGAATTTTAATTAATTAATTAATTATTATTATTATTAAATTTTCATCATAACCAAATTTCAACATTAATAACCCTTTCAATCTCGATGGTCCATTTAACATTAATGCCCATAGATCCCATGGTCCTTGTGCTTATAACCATTATAGTCCATGTGCCAACAAGCCATGTAGCCCATATAAATAAAATAGTCTTTTTGTTAATGACTCCTTTATGCATTGTGATCCTGATGTTAATAGCCCATATGGTCTTTCTATTAATAACTTTATATCTCATATATGGTATATATTCCTCATGTTAATAATCCATGAATACCTAATAACCTTATGTTAATAATCCATATGGTTCTCAGGCTAATAACTATTATGGGCTTGAGGTTAATAACCTTTATAAGTCAAAAGACCTTTATGTTAATAACCTTTAAAATAATCCATATGGTCTACATGTTAATGATGCTTGTAACACATATAAGGCTCGCCTTCCTCATGCTTAACCTTTATATCCTTAATGGTCATCATCTTGATTATCAATGTAGTCTCATTCCAATAACCCTTGTCACTAGTGTAATTGACAAATTCATGACTAATAAAAAAGACAATTGGTAATATAATTCGAGTCATTTTAACAAAACTAAATTTAGTAACCAACTAATGATTAAGAGAGATGTTACTAAGCACAATTTGTAGCAAGTTAGTAGTTTCTTAAGAAGAAAATTATTGGTAGTATAATCCTAGTCATTTATAATAGGACTAAATTTACTAGCAAATTAGGTCAACTAATCAATGATTAAGAGAGATAATAGTAAACAAAAATTGTATAATGAGCCAATGATTCTTATCATTTTGCAATATATTTATTAATTTCATAACTTAGTGATTAATATATTTACTAGTACAGTGAGTCATTAATTATTTTTTCCTTAAATTCTTGGGAATATATATCTTTGGAAAACTCCCAAGCACTTCCCTTCGCTTAAAGGATGGTACATAGATTAAAGTATTTGACAAATATTTTGTTCACCTAACATGGTAGGGACAATGAGTGAGGCCCACAATATCAAGTACATTACAAAGGCAACTAGCATAAGGACTTGATCTAGCCCACAATTAACCACTTCTAGCCAACAATTAACAACAATTCACAACAATTCACAGCAATTAACCACTTCTAGCCCACCAAGCTAATGATTCATTAATTGTGTCAATTTTAGTAGTGAATTTAGTTTAATTATAAAGGATTTGAATTTAACTAGTAACAACAAATATTGAAGTAATTATTTATGCTCATATTTACAGCTTGAGTAGACCTAATGGTTAAGAGCATGTGTTTCCTCCTAAGAGGTCACAAGTTCAAAACTAGAGGAGGGTAGAGTATGTTTGTCTTTGTAGATTTAGGAGTCAAATTGCTACGCAAACAAAAGGGTCTGATGTATGGTTTCGTTGTGACCTTAAAATTAGAGGGGCGGGTTAGGATCTTAACCAAAAAAAATTATATATATTTATTTTCTGAAATGATGGTAAATAGATTTTTAATGAAGGTTTACATACACATATAGTATAATTAATAAAGGATATATATATATTAAGTGTGTAGGACTACATCTTCACCATCATGTCCAATACATAACACCTCGATAGAGGCGGGGAATTGAACCGATGACTTCATATCAAGGAGTGTCATAGCAGAACACCCGATCACCATTTATCCAAGACTCGTGGACAGAGGACATGATCTTTATATAAACATTTTTATTGTCATTTTTGCCAAAAAAATCCTATAGAGATTTTAAAGAATCACAAGTTGTTTAATCTATATATTCGAAAATACAATTTAAATAACAAGAAATCACTATTACTAGAAGGTTTTTTTAACAAACATTTTATTTTATTCTAAATCTTCCGGGAAATCACATGAGAAATTTTGGAACCCATGCACATGTAAATGAATTAGGTGATAATAATTCTTTCGGCAATAATTGGTCTATTCAATTTCAAACCAATTAGTGTGGTTCATCATAAGGACTAGGTAATTAGACTATATATAACAAATTTAGAAATAAAAATAAAAATATTAATTAATTGAAATATAAATTAACAAATAAAATAAATTATTTATGTTATTTGAAAAAATATTGATTTATGTTTAGATAAAGTACTCAAATAATATAATATAATATAATTGAAAAAACATATTTAAAATATCATAATTTTAATTCATATTTAATTTTGTCAAAATAGTTATTTTTCACGATATTTTTAAGATTAATTTTAATTAAAATTTCATAAATTTTTTTAATTAAAAATTTGAATTTAAATTGTTTAATTTAAATTACTTAAAATGTTTTTTGAGAAATAAATTTATTTATACATTCCCATTCGTAAATATATTTAAATAACAATTTTTTTTTTCATAATGACGAATTTATGAATTCATGTAGAAAAAACCAATTAATATATAAATATACTAAATTAGACTACTCTAATTTAATTGTTACTGATTGTCAGTTAAGAATTGCAGATTTTGATAAAGTTTCAAAATTATTAATTTGCATAAGTTCAGTGCACGATAAGACTCTGGAATTCGTAGAGAATTAGAGCTCGTTAGCTCACATCTGGATTGCCATTGCCCTTGGTGCTTCCATTCTACACAGAGATCTTCCGAAACAGTGTTCATCAATCTGACTTTCTTCCGGAGGATCGACCGGGGATAGACACCCCTCCACCACCACTTCAACTGGTCTCAAGTTCGAAACCTTTCAACTTCCGTCCAACAAAACCCTAAATCAACCACTCTTGCACTAGCCGCCCTGCGAGAGCGGCTGGTCAATGGCGGTCCAACTCAATCGGATTTCCTCACATGCAACCTAGGAGAGGAGGCCTGCTCTGTGGATGTCGGCACCAAGTAAACCCCCCTTACCCAAGCCCAAGTGGATGAAAGCTGCGGTTCCAGGAGGGGATAAGTATACAGCCTTCAAAGCAAAACTTTCTTTCTTTCTGCGAATTGCAAGTTTTAAATTTAGATAGCGATTTGTTGGAAATGCTGCCACTTTGGATCGGCGATGTCAGGTGTTTGAAGATCTTATCAGTCTCTTCTTCTCCGCAATTGAAATCGTTGCCCAATTCCAGTTACTGAGTTGATAAATTTGGATATAAAGGATAGCGGGATAGAATACTTACCAAAACATGAACAAATCTAAAATCTTTAGTACTATCAGATTGTCAGTTACGCCAACTTCCGTTTAAAAGGGTTGGAGAAAGAGAAGCACCCTTGTCATTAGCGGAAGGATTGAACTGCAATTACAAATGCGTGTTTGAGGTTAGAGTTGTCAGAGACAGAAATAGGGGGTATCTTTTGAATAGGGTGTTTGCCCTAAACTTCAATAACTGTGCTAGAGAGGTGAGGGTGTTATGAGTTGAGGCAAATAGGAGGTCTTTGTGGTTTGCCAAAACTTTGAGATATCGACATCAGCAACTGTGTAAATGTTGAGGAAGTCTTGACGCATTGGTACCTTTGAAGATACTGACTGTTGATAAATGTGAGAAGCTGGAGAGAATAAAAGGGTTGGGACAGCTTACAAACCTTCGAGAACTAGGTGTTCAGCAATGCCGTGAGATACAAGAGCTGGCAGACGTGGAACATCTGATTTCCTTGGAAGTGTTGGCTGTGACTCTGTAAGATCCCAAATTTTAAAAATTTAGTCAATCTAGCACATTTTAATATTCTCAATCAAAAGAAACATGAACATAAATGGGATTTCAGCCTTGTTTATATTAATAATTGAAGAGAAATAGTACATTCTCCATAAAAAGTATGAGAGCCTTTGCAATGGCATGCACGAGTGTTTATCAAAAGAAACAATGGCATGCACGAGTGTTTATCAAAAGAAAAATAAACAGTGAAGCACAATCGTGGACCCTGGATGGAACCATTAGACATAATAACACCCTGGATGGATCCATCAGACATAATAACACCCACGAGGTTTTTGTCCCTTGGATCAAACTGGAATTGGCTACGCCAAGTTGTCAAGAAAACACAATAAGATAGATAAACACGAATGATTCCAAATGCCTAGCGTCTATCCCCTTTTATAGGCTTGATGGACTCCCTAGAGACCTTATTTTGTTATTTTTCCTCGAAAATTGACAACAAATACCATGGGAAAATACCACGGTAAATACCATCGATCGATTCTGTCCACTTTGACTAGATCAAGAAAGGGAATATTACAAATTCTCCCGCCCAAAAATTGCTCTCCCTCAAGCAATTCACTTCTATCCTCAACAAAATCATTGATACCAGGGTCCCATACAACCCAATGTGCTATTCTATACCTCCATACTAAAAGGTCCTGAATGGATCCTTTGATCCCTGGATCTCAAACAATCCTCTGAGTAATCCTTCCCTCAATAGATTCATCTGGATTCCAAACAATCCTTTGATCAATCCTGCCCCCAATGGATTCTCCTGGATCCCAATGCCACCTAAGACCTGGGACCTGTGGGTTATGTTACCATCTAAGCCCTCCATCACTGCTCATGCCAAAGAGCCCACGCTGCGATATGCCATTGGCTGCGAGTATCATCCTGGGCGTCAATCCATCGATAGAGTTCCAACTCATAATCTCTTGCCAATCCATGCCTTGGGAAAGATGAATACCTGCAAATCTACCATTTTGATGCTGCTCGATACTCAACTCATGCTCCTCCACTCGGTCACCCAACATGATGCATTTGGAAAACTCTGCCATGCTCTTCCCAATGTATAAAGATGGATTGGTAGGGTTGCAAGCCTTATCTATGTACTCCTGTAGAGGGTTGCTCTGGAACTCCCAATTGTACTCCTCTTGCTGCCTTGTGAGGAACTTGAGTCGTTTCTCAATACTAGACAACTTGGTCATTGATTCGGCACATACTCCTATGAGCTCCTCAATTTTCTCGCTCTCTTGTAAGACAGTGTCTCGGACTGTCTTGATTCTTTGCTCAACATCATCAGATCTGTCTTGAAATGCATGATCCTTTCCTGAAAGTCCTCTACTGACAATTCTGGTGCCTTGCGGAATGTCTTCGTACTTGTCTCCACCGGATGCCCAACGACCACAACGTCAACTTGAGCCTTTGACCGACTCTCTAGGAATGGTTGATTTTGCACATTATGTCTGTCATGTTGCTCCTCATGATCATGCTCGTCATGCTGGTTCACTATGGCTAAGTCCTTACTCAAATCTCCCTGGTCTTCTCCATATGTGAAGACAATATGTTGTTCATCCTCTTCAACTGTCGAACATAGATGTACTGGTGGAGTGTTATCTATACTTTAGTGTTCATATTCTTTATGGATGTTCTCTGGATATATATAGACTCAACTACCACATCATCAGGAGGAATTACCTCCTTCCTTTTGCCATGTACTTTTTCAAGTTCACTGATTATCATCGGCTTGTCTTGCAAGTTTCTCTGAAAAGCATGGTGTTGTTGCTCATCATCTGTACTTGACTGCTTGGATCCTTCATAAGTTCTCTCCTGAAAACCGGTGAACCCAACTATGGACAAATCCTCCTAATCTGAAGAAGTCTCTAACTGTTCTGCCCTTGTCGCCTCCTTAGCACCTGTACATGAATGGTCAAGTGCCCAAACTCCCTTGCATACAAAGCATAAGCCTTTCCTCAGTTCATTCTTGCTATCTCCACAAATCTTTGTTAGTTCATCCTTGATTAACTTCTTTCTAAGTAGTTTGAAACTTTGATGCTTTGTTTGATCAACTACTCAGCGAGTTTATAAGCAGCAGGTGATACAATTAACTCCTTCCTCCATATGGCCAACATTATGGATCTCAATTGTTCGCTAATGGTCCTATCTTCTCCTAAAATCGGAGACATGATATTTTGCATGTGTGTTTTGATGAAGTTTGGATGAGATGTTGTAATTCTGGTGTAGAATGATGGCCCTATCTTCTCCTAAAATCAGAGACATGATCTTTTGCATGTGTGTTTTGATGAAGTTTGGATGAGATGTTGTAATTCCGGTGTAGAAATATTGGAGCATCCGAAGGATTAAGTCATCACACTCTAGATCCAACATAAGTATATCAACTCGGAATTTCGATCATCACACTCTAGATCCAGCATAAGTATACCAAATCGGAATTGCCATGCATTTCAAATTTTATGAATTCTTGTGAAAAAATCCATTTCATATATAAATTAAATTAGACTAATCCTTTGATTTGATTTGTCAGATTCAAAATTTGCACCATCGTTTTTAAATAAAATTTTAAATGTTCTTTTTCTGTGTTTTGATAATTTTTAAAAAATATTAATTTGCATAAGTTCAGTGCACGATAAGACTATCGAATTCGAAGAGAAGTAGAGCTCGTTAGCTCACATCAGGATTGCGATTGCCTTTGGCGCTTCCATTCTACACGGAGATCTTCCGAAACAGTGTTCATCAATCCGACTTTCTTTCGGAGGATCGACCGGGGATAGAAACCCCTGCACCATCATTTCAACCAGTCTCAAGTTCCAGCCCTTTCGACTTCCGTCTAACAAAACCCTAAATCAACAACTCTTGCACTGGCCGCCCTGCGAGAGCGGCTGGTCAATGGCGGTCCAACTCAATCGGATTTCCTCACATGCAACATTGGAGAGGAGGCCTGCTCTGTGGATGTCGGCACCAAGAAAACCCCCCTTACCCAAGCCCAAGTGGATGAAAGCTGCGGTTCCAGGAGGGGATAAGTATACGGCCTTCAAAGCCAAACTTTCTTTCTTTCTGCGAATTGGAAGTTTTAAATTTAGATAGCGATTTGTTGGAAATGCTGCCACTTTGGATCGGCCATGTCAGGTGTTTGAAGATCTTATCAGTCTCTTCTTCTCCGCAATTGAAATCGTTGCCCAATTCCAGTTACTGAGTTGAAGAATTTGGATATAAAGGATAGCGGAATAGAATACTTACCAAAACATGAACAAATCTAAAATCTTTAGTACTATCAGATTGTCAGTTACGCCAACTTCCATTTAAAAGGGTTGGAGAAAGAGAAGCACCCTTGTTATTAGAAGGGGAAAGAGCGTCGAAAAGATTGAACTCCAATTATAAACGCGTGTTTGGGCTCAAGAGGTTAGAGCTGTCAGAGACAGAAATAGGGGGTATCTTTTGAAGAGGGTGTTTGCCCTAATCTTCAATGACTGTGCTTGAGAGGGTGTTATGAGTTGAGGCAAATAGGAGGTCTTTGTGGTTTGCCAAAACTTTGAGATATCGACATCTGCAACTGTGTAAATGTTGAGGAGGTCTTGACGCGTTGGTATCTTTAAAGATACTGACTGTTGAGAAATGTGAGAAGTTGGAGAGAATACAAGGGTTGGGACACCTTACAAGCCTTCGAGAACTTGGTGGTCAGCAATGCCGCGAGATACAAGAGCTGAAAGACGTGGAACATCTGACTTCCTTGGAGGTGTTGGCTGTGACTGGATGTGAGAGTTTCAGGGGGATACCTGGGTTAGGTAGCTCACAGAGCTTAAATTTCTAGATTGTGTGGGGCGCCGTCAGATAGGAGACCTGCCAGGTGTGAATATTTGAATTCCTATGAACAGTTGGGTGTTGCTGATTGTAACAAGCTCAAGAACATACCAGGGTTGGGTCACTCACAAAGCTTATACTTCTATAAGTTGGCGGATGCGATGAGCTCAGGAGCATACCACGACTGAGGCAGTTCACGACTCTCAGAAAACTATATCTTTGTAATTGCTGTGTTACGAGGCCGTAGTCTTCCCCGGCAACGTTTTGGCCCAGAATCCGGCAGAGTTTTTAAAAAAATCTGGCAAAGATTTTATCAGAATCATGTTTACAGCTGTTAACCTTTAGTATTTTGAGTGCCCGAAGGGTTTCTGGTAGTGCTGAATCCATTTCCACTATCAAAACTGAATTCCAAGCACTCCAACTACCTGATTTCTTGAAATTTTTTTGCCCGGATTCTAGCAAAAAAAACTGCCAGTCCGAGCTATTCCGTTGCCTGGGTAGACAACTCCTGTTACGAGACTTGATAGGTGTGGAACATTTGAGGTCATTGGAGATTCTTTATGTTTTTAACTGTCCCAAACTGCGATGGGGTTGAGGGGGTACTTGAGCAGCTGCAGCGACAATTGATAGAAGGCCTCCTCAATATCCATGCCCACGAAAATGTTGTTTATACTACAAACCTCCCTTGTCATTATGGCGGCATTTCTTACTGTCCTTTATATGCTGCCTAAACTAATCGGTACGGGTCTCCTTTTATCAGAGCTATTATTACAGTTATTAGAATGTGTACCGGTGCCTCCGATGTATCACTTTGCTCCTTTTGGTCACTAGTCTGAATACTATTATTGGGGATTTCATTGCTTCGTTATTGTAGCTTTAGGGGTTTCGTTGTTTCGAGTTCAAAATTTCGATGTATTTACTAAAGTGAGAAAAAAGCACTAGCATCACTTTTTTCCTTTTGGTCACTAGTCTGAATACTACTGGGGATTTCTTTGCTTCGTTATTGTAGCGTTGGGGGATTCATTGTTTCGAGTTCAAAATTTCGATGTATTTACTCAAGTGAGAAAAAAGCACTAGCGCCTCTGTTTCATTGACTTTCATTGCCTCCACTTGCATTGGCACATTTTAATAAAAATGTTTTCCAATAGAAAATTTAATGGCTTGATATTAGGTAGATTTAAGTAGCTCACATGTATAACAAATAAGTGGTATAATTTAAAATTTTCTTAATTTAAGTGGTAAAAAATTGTTTTGTTTTAGAAATAAAATGATTTGTATTATGATATTTTTTTGTATTTTTTTGATTAATATAATCCAATATAATCTTGCATAGATTTATCTATTTATGCATTTTAAATAATAAAAAATAACATTCTTTTTTCAAAATGTTTTGTTGGATTCTTGAAAAATAGTCTATTTCATCTATAAGCTAGATAAAAAGTCTATTTCATCTATAAGTTAGAAAGAAAGAAAGAAAGAATTTTTAAAGTCCACGAAGCAAAAATAGCCTATGGGACAGATTGCTTCTCTATCTGACTCTTGTATTCGGCCCTTTTCCTGTGAAGTTTTACAATGACCACTCCCAGCTTATCGACCAACTCTTCGCTGAATAAATTATCCCAAGAATTAGCGGCCAGAATACCTGCATAGTTTTCCCTGATGTCTTTGAAGGCCTCACATTCTAGAATGAAATGTTTTTCTGTTTCCACTTTTCCGGAGGAGCAAAAAATACATACTCTTTCTTCCCACATTTCTTTTGGCCTTTTCCAGCGCCCTGTTTCACAACGGAGTTGATGAGAATTAGTCCTTAATTGAGCAATAAGAATTTTAAATCTCCAAGAAATATTAGCCCCTATGTACGCCTTTTGTTGATGGTTATGTGTGGGGTTAAACTCTTCAATGTAGTACTTCTTCTTTCTCTCTAGCTCTTTCATCCAAGTATGTTTGTGGAATTTATCCATAACAAAAGTTTTTATCTCTTTACTGTTTGTAGGACACATGCTCAAGCAAATACCCCATTTACTAAACCATTTGTTGTTTTGCCGCATCCAAGTCTTCTGTCTTTTGCACAATCTATCACTAATCACAACCTTAGGCCATCTACCCTCTTCCATTTGCTCAATTTTTTTCAGATACCTTATGACTCGCGCCATAGCAATTGCTTCAATAGGAGCAGCCCCTGTTTCACTTAGCAGGATAGCATAAGGAACTGCACTTTTAATTTTGAATTTGTTTGTAATCAAATGTTTCTGAATTTTCTCAATTTGTTTCCACTGCATCTTGGTTGTGCTGCTGGCCCATAGTTCACAACCGTAAAGAATCACCGGAATCACTAGAAGCCCAAAAAGAGTTAAGGTGGTTTTCCAGTCCCACAGCTCTGCCTCTCTACACCTGTTTTGAAGAGCATAAAATGCTTTCCAACCCCCTAAAGTTCTTTTCTTTCTATAACCATCCCAACTTAAATTTCTGTTGAAGTCAATTCCGAGGTATTTGTAATCTGCAACTTCTTCCAGAATGTTGCCTTCAAAATAGAACTTATGTTGGTTATGCTTTCTTTTGTTAGAGAAAACCACTACTTTCGTTTTGCTAATATTGACTTGCATCCCAACCCTTCTACAAAAATGCTCAAGGGAACGTAAATGCTCTTGCAAACCAAGAGCCGATTTAGTAATCAATATAAGGTCATATGCGTACAAAAGAATCCTGATAACGAACTTGCCCAAATGGATACCGTCACCCCCTTGCAAATTTAGCCACTCTTCAAGCTTGTCAATATATAACCCAAAAAGGGTAGGAGATAATGGGCAACCTTGCTTGACCCCGATATCGCTTCTAAAACTTTCAGAAATGCCAGCTGAAGTTCTGATTTTGACTTTCACCTCTTCATACAACCTATGCACAGCTGCTCTTAAATGCTTGGGAACCCCGAGTTCCTCCATTCTGCCCCAAAGCTTATCCCTAGGAACCGTGTCAAAGGCTTTTCTGAAATCAACAAAGCAACAGAAAACTTCTTCCTTTTTTTCCCAAACTTTTTCGATGATGTGCCTTAAAGTTATACAATGATCAACTGTGGAATGCTTAGGTCTAAAACCCGCTTGCCCTTTAGCACGTTTATCTCTTTCTTCTGCCCACTTGCTGATTTTCTTTTCTAACATGCTTCCAAATAACTTTGCAAATAAGGGGTTTATCATTATGGTTCTATAGTTGGAGGGATTATTGACGTCACCGCTCTTGAAAAGAGGTATTGCCATACTAGTTGTCCAATCTGTGGGGAACCCCTGCTGTAAGATGTTGTTGAAAATTTTTGTGATGTGAAGTGAAAGAATTTTTAAGCCCCACTTTAGATACTCTGCTTGGAGTTCCTCTAAGTCTTTTGCTTTTCCAGCGCTCAACTTCTTGATACCCATCTCTACTTCTTGCACCGTGAAGAGTTTTGTGTTTGTGTTGACCAAGGGAGGAGGGTCAACCTTGGGATCCTGCTCATAAAGTTGTCTTGCATAGTCAAACCATTTAGAAGTTGTAATGTTGTTTTCAGTTTGCACCTTTTTCGATTGGAGCTCCTTCCAAAATAATTTGGGGTTATTTTTCCCGAGGAAGATTAGTTCTTCTCTCCTTGAAACCATGAAATCAGCTTTTTTCTTTTTTACTGTCTGCGTGTAAGCTTTGAGCTTTATGCTATCCGTGTTTGATTCCTTCCACCTTCTCCTTGCCTTTTTGCATTCCTCGTCAAACCAAGCATTAACCGGAAAGCAATTTGTTTCAGACTTCTTAATTTTTTCTCTTTTGCACTCCGCAAGTGCGCTTTGAATTAAATGTGTTAATCTGTGACTATGAAGGCCATGAGATGGGATTTCCTCCTTCTTGAAGAGCCTCTCTAGCATTCTTTTGAAGGTATTACAATTCTCTGGATTCAAAAGAATTCTGCCCTTTGGGGTATTTTGTTGAACACACTGATTTTTTGACCCTAATTGCTTCTTTCCGGTCCAATCTTAATAATAGTGATTACTTTAAAGTTAATTGTTGGAAAAATACTGCTTTTCGGGTTATTCACCTGGCAGACTGTTGCTGTAATTTCAAGATTTCTAATTTAATGTGGAAAATGTTACTATTTTAAGATCATTTTAAATGTTGAGTTTATTTCTGTTTCTTTATATAGATTTTGTGCACTGGAAGTGTACCTCCCCTCGCCCCCCGCCTCCACCTCATCCTAACGAGCCTGCCAATGTGGCAGAGGAAATTGTCTCATGGGGGCTGGGGGCTTGATTACGTGGTCATGAAAAGTCTCGATAGATGACTTGCCTGACCAAGGAAGTGGTCATGCCGAGACAGTATAGAAATGTATAGAAATCGAAGCAGTTGGAAGCCTGGAATGCTTGTAAGGCTCTTTGTAGGTTCTTGTTATTGATTGCATGCATATGTGTATTTTATTTCTCTTAACATGTTTTTGATGTTAATTAATTACGCCTTCCCAAGCCACCTTAAACTGTCTTCAATAGTTACAGAATCTTTGGAAAAACAACTTGTGCTTCTTTATATGGTTTTCAAGAAAATCATGCCCGGCCAGTTATATTCTATCCAAATTATCATTACATGTTTGTTGGCACTCCTTTTCATGTGAACAGGAGAAGTAGCAGAGTAATTTTTACTCGATGTAATGTGCAGAGCCAGACTTCAAGGGAACTCGGATTGTGTGCAGAAAGTTGCAACTTCGGGGTTGGACGTTTTTGCCCACAACATTGAGACTGTGGAAGAGCTTGAACGTGTAGTTTGAGACCACTAGGCCAATTTCAATCAGTCACCTTAAGTGTTGAAAATGGAAAAAACTTATTCTCTGTGGGAAACCCTAGCTAAAGTGATTGAGACAATGAAGAGGTCAGAGAAGCAGGTGTTGACGTTGTAACATTTGGTCAATACATGCGCCACACAAAGAGACATATGGCCGTCTCGAAGTATGTAACCCCAGAAGCCTTGAAAAGTACCATCAATTGGGTATGGAAATGGTAAGCCTTCAAGTGGTTTTTTTTAAGGAATTTATGGTTGTAATTGAAAATGTCTAATATTGCACTTTGTTTTTTTATAAACTTGAGAAGGCTTTCAATGTAGTAAGATCATTTTAATCTCTCATCAGTTGGGTCGTAATGAATAAAATCTTTTGATTTGGATGATAGCAAGCATTTCACTCGTTAGAACATTTGGGATTTTCTAAACGGTCTGCCAAAATTGTATACCTTGAAAAGCAACATACTCGAATTTATCAGGACACTACTGCTTTTTCTAGCTGTTCAAACCATTGACCATGAGCTGTATAAAAGCATTGTTTAATTTTTCTAAATATGAAATTTAAGCAATGTGCTAAAATTAAAAAATACGTCAGCTTTTACCTCTGTATTGGGCATTGCCTTATTATGTTGAGATGATATTGATTCTATCCTAATATTTTTTCTAACATTCTCTCTGTATATCAACATATTATCAAATTTTGTAGGTGCCAGGTTTAAAATTTGTGGAAATTTCTTGCATTGCCAAAAACCTTTTGTCATTTTCTGGAATTTCAGTGCACTTTTAGACGGTGCTCAATGGTTTTGTTAGAGTTGCCCCCCTTAACTGAACGGTAGTGATAGGCTTTCAGTTGCAATAATGCAAGGATACTCACAATCAAGTAAAACAAAGAATGGAAAAGTATGCAAGTATGAGAAGGGATTATCAGAATTGTACACATATCTGTTGTACACTTTATTATATTAGATATACATAGGACTCCTATGGTTACAATTTTAGCCTTTGCTGAGACTTAGTCTGATAATTTTTCTTTCAACAACATGGTTTGCTCTTGTGATGGTTCGGTAATGATTTCGAATAGAATTTCAAATTATACTGAAGTCATTAATCATATACTGAATAGAATTCAAATTATATGAATAGAATTTCAAATTATACTGAATAGAATTTCAAATTATATAAAGTCCAAAGGCAAGTCTATTTGTGAACTGGTAAATTGGGCCAAGTAAATCACGTTGGCGTCTTGGGCTTAATCTGGTTTGCTCTTGTGATGGTTGGGTAATGATTTCCACTGAATAGAATTTCAAATTATACGAAGTCATTAAGCATATATTTAACATAACTCTAATGCCATGTCCAAAAGACAAGTCTATTTTTGAACTGGTAAAGTGGGCTAACTTAATCACATTGGGGTCTTGGGCTTACTCTGGTTCATCTGCCAGTCGTTGGAGGAAATCATCCATCAGTGCATTGACACTTTTAGAGTTATTGATGACTCTGATGACGACCATATATTGGAGGCACGCACTCATCCTGAGCAGCTAGCTCCAGCAGGCCTTGATATCCTCTCCTCTGTTCAGCACTGAGACTCATCGGTTCTTAGCATTTTTCTTGCACTTGCAATCTATTTGACATTCTTCTATGAGTTAGACATTTGGGTTTTCACTTGACTCTTAGTTCTTTATCTATTCTTGACATTCTTCTACTAGTTAGACATTTGGGTTTTCACTTGACACTTAGTTCTTTATCTTTTCTTGCTTTAGGAGTTGCTTTTGCACTCACATTTTGTAAGTTCTTTATCTTTTCTTGCTTTCAATATTGTTCTAGGAGTTGCTTTTGCACTCACATTTTGTACCAACTCCCTCTGACTGCTTCACTAATTCAATAATCTTAGATGTGGTCTCTGTGTTACAGGTTCCTTGTTCTTGAATGCAGTTATTAGACCAGAATAGCAGTACTTATTCAAACCAAAACTGGCAGCAGTCATATCACGGAGAATTACATACGCTCAATCGACTCGGCTGCAAGATGCACAAGCACATAAAAGTGCTATATATGTTTGTCCCCTCGGCTTTCCTTATGCTGTAAGATCATACATAGGATCACCATAGTCCAGAGGCTTGTTTTCTATAGTCTGATTTTTGCCTTCACTCTCTTGAACTGTTCCAAACATCACTCTATGACTTGAATTAGAACTTTTCTCATAATATATCTCAGAAGCCGATGATTGGTGCCTCAATGATTGCATATAATTTCTATCTTCACCTTTATAAGCGAGGTTGTGATTATTATGATTCATGGACTTACTGGTGATTTGTTGGCATTTTGTGGTTGCATAAATTAAACCATCAGTTACTTCTCACTATAGTTCCCACTATAATTTAAGCAAATTTTTGCATTAAAAAATGATAGGAATAAAATGTAAATAAATACTTACTATGAATTATTTTCCACCATAATTTAAGCAAGCCTTTACATAAAAAAGAAGATAGGAATAAGATGTAAATAAATATACTTACTAAGAGTTACTTCAGACCATTATTTATTAGGAGTAAAATTGCAGATGTGTAGACATCCCAATTTATTAGTTCCTACCAAATCAAGACTATAGGATTCAATTTGCCTATTAACCACTATTTGACCAATGCAAGTTATAACATTACATGCAATTTTTTTTGGAGCATAATTTTTAACTTGAGTACCAAGCAATAAACTGCCTTACAACACTTGTTTTAAATAAATTGTTAATTTTACATTCAATACATTTACATATAATATAAAATTAACCTATTTCTCTTTCCTTTCCTTTCCCTTCTCTTCCCTTTTTTTGTTTTTTTTAAAGATAATTTTACACACGACTTTGAAATGTCGAGCTTCTCACTTATCACTTGGGATTATGGAACAAAAAATGTGCGGGCTAAAGCATGTGAGTAGTGGCTTGATGAACACGCTACCATATCACAAAATTTGATTTGATTTTTATTTCTAATTTTAAGATTCGATGGATGAAGGAATATTAAACCCAAACAAATTCGATTTCAATCATGTGATTGTGTGATGAATGTACTAACATATCACAATTATTTATTTTTTAAAATTCTTATTATTTATTATTAATAAACCTACACTTTCAAAAACACAAATTTGATTTCGATTATGTGATTGTTTGATGGATATAAATCATAATTATTAGTCTCTGCTTTTGGCAATGCGGGGCTATAGTGATTGCTCAATTGTTGACCGCTTATTAATTTAAGAATGAACATTTTTTAAATCAAAATTTCAATAAATATTAGTTACATTTAAATTTTAAATACTATTTGTTTGAGAGATTATTGGCTAAAGATGTTTGGAGCCTTATTGCGTCGTTGCCTTTCATAATGTAAATGTTGTCTCTTTAACTAAAGTTTTGTTTCTTTTCACCAAACTTTTGTATTAACGTTTCTTACGATTGAACTAATGCTATAATTACTCCCAACATTAGTCTTCTAATATGTTATATATTAGATACATCTTTATATATCATACAATTGCTACCCGATTGCCACACCTTTAATTGTTGCCACATAGTGCTCCGCCACTTCACCACTTGTTCTCTTAGCTTGATATCTATGTCCAGACTAGTGCCTGAGTCCCTTCTGCCTTTAGATTGCAAAGGAGGATGGTAAACCCCCAAGACCGAAACAAAAACGTGGCTATTTCGATGTTCTATGCATCTTTACAGTCGATGTGTGTATCAAGCAAAGTGCCTTTACTAGTTGTGGAAATATGCAACCAACCGTTGGACTTCCTTTGAACTTCTGCATACCTGGCCATTAGTTATGATACCCATGTTGCTACCACTTGCTCTCTTTGCATGGCCCCTTGCTCGACCACCTACTCACTCTACACGCTGAACTTCTCAATCTGAAAAACAAACAGGAGGAGATCAAAGCTCAGCAAGCGGCCTTTAAACAAGAAACATAAACACACATCAACTCATGGGCACAGGTTGCTAGAGGGAGGGATACCCCCCTTGCTCCCGCTCTAGCCGTAGTTGAGGAGGTGGTACAATCTAAACTCATGCAAGAACGCACCAAACAAGCGTGAGAATTGAACCTCAAAGTGAGAGGGCTTCCTTTGCCTCTCACATCCTCAGACCCCATGGTGGTTGGGACCCTGTTCCTCAATGAAAAACTAGATCTCCAGGATGTGACCCTTGATAGAGCTTGGCTTGGGTACGATTCCACTCTCTTTCTCTGGTTCAGGTCGGCGGCTGATTGCCTTCGGGCTCCTAGAGCTAAGTGAAAGCTATTCTCACTTCCTAGTAAGATCTTCCTTGATGAAGATCTCACTAAAACACAGGTTGCTGAGCTCAAACGCTCTAGGGAGTTGGTTACAATAGCACGTCAGGCTGGGAAATGGGCAGTTATCAGGAACCTCAAAGCAGTGATTCGAGACACTTCTCCACCTGGGTGGAAGCCCCGTTCCGGGTCCTCCAAATGACAGGCTCGTTAGGGGAAGCAACAAGGGGCATCCATTTCCGTCAGTTGTTGGAATGGGAATGGGTCTTTTTGGGCATCACCAGGTCTATTATATGATGCTCTTCGACTGTCAGATATCTTATTCATCACCGAGACGCATGAGAGCCCTGTTTGACCTCTCCCAGACATTATAGGTTACCATAAGTTCTCATCTCGTAGGCAGGAGATGAGGAGTTCTGGTGGTATCAGAGGTTTTGGGGGAGTTGCTTGCTTCATCAAAGATTCCTTTCAGAGTAGGATTTCTTTGGTGGTTGCGGATGAGTTTGCGAGGGTTATGTGGGTTCGGGTTCAAGGCGTCTCTCCTCTACCCAGGGACATTTACATTGCTGTTTGTTACTTCCCTCTCACTTCTTCATCATATGCCATTCATAATGCACTTGACGGGGACCCCTTTGTTGATTTGTATGTCGGCATAGCCCAATATTCAGCAGTTGGGGAGGTTATTCTTCTAGGTGACTTCAACTCCCGCACTAGAGCCCTCTAAATCCCTCTTCACAATCGGTTTGAGGATGTGTACTACATCCAGGAGATCGATCCAAAGTCAATGGGATTTCATAGGATGTTTGATGGTGCATTGGGGCCCCTTACCGCCTATGGTTGACATCTTTTACACTTGGGCGAATCTCATGCGCTGTTGATTCTTAATGGCCTCTCGCGTTTTCCAAACTCTCGCTTTTTCACATGTCGACATCATGGTGGAGGAGCAAGCGTTGTTGATTATGTCCTCTCTAGCCAGAACCTCCTCCCCTTCATTCATCACTTTTTGGTTTCCTCCATCCCCTTAGCTGACCATGCTCTTCTATCTTTCTCTCTTCGTGCTGACAAACCCCCCCATTCTCACCTCACCTCCCCCCCAAAGGCTCACCACGTACTACTTTTCGTTTTGATGAGGGTGACCCAGACATCTTCTCTTCCCACCTTCGCCAGATGCTCCCCTCCATGGACCAATTCTCACTATTTGACTCTGCATCGACCAAGTACAACTGTCTTTCATCCATCATTTTGGATGCTGCCCTTAAGTCCTACCCCCACTCTTGTCGTCCCACTTCCACCTCTCATAAACCCAAATATTGCCCTATGGATTGATGGTATGATAAGGAATGCAAAGCTCTCCATCGCCAGCTTCGACATGCATTCATCCATACTCACCGCTCCTACCCCAACATCAAAGCCTCCTATCGTCGCCTCCTTCGTCGCAAGGAACATCTATTTGTTTCCCAGAGAAGACGTGACTTGTGTATTTCTCTTGCTCACTCCCCTAGACACTTATGGCGTACTGTCCTCCCCCGCCATTCTCCCCTCCCCTTCGACCTTAACCCCCAGTCCATGTTCTCCCATATGTCCACCCTCTATGACATCCCAGGGCAACCCCAGATTCAAGTGACCTCTTCGCCCTCTTCAGATTTCGTATTCTATGATAGTGACATCAGAGAGGCCATTTGGGTGATGAACATCAACAAAGTAGCAGATGAGGATGGTTTCCAAACATAGTTATTTAAACACGATCTTCGTGCTCTGGTTCCCTACTTGGTTGATCTTTTCAACCATGTGGTCTGTACAGGTTTCCCATCGACATAGTCTCAGCACATCATTCACCCGATAAACAAATTGGGGCCCAGCCCAAATCCCAACAACTATAGGACTATCATGGTGGGCCACACATTCTCCAAACTATATGCTACATCCCTCCACCTCCAAATCTCCAAGGAGCTTGAGCGGAAACAACTTAGAGCTAGAGGATAGGCTGGATTTTGACCTGAGCACCAGACTATTGACCACATCCTTGCACTTAGGGCCATCATTGAGGAGGCACGACATCGCTCTTCGAAAGTCTATCGTTGTTTTGTAGACTTTCGAAAAGCTTTTGACTTGGTCTCTAGAGAAGCATTATTCCAGAGACTCAGAGATATTGGCATCTCAGAGACACTCTTGTCAGCCATCATGCGCTTATATGAGTCGGTCCTCGGTCATTTGCGCACAGTACATGGGCTATTAGATTTTATCCGGAGCACTATTGGGGTAAAACAAGGTTGTCCCTTGTCCCCCACACTATTTGGGATCTATATTGACGAGCTGGAATCCTTCTAACGTGAACACTTCCAGGATGGTGATGGTTGCCTTCTACATCATGTCTTGATTTCTATCTTGTTGTTTGCAGATGACGTGGTCCTTCTAGCCCCATCCCCTGATGGATTGCAGAGGCAACTGGATGCCCTGGCCCTTTTCAGTGATCTTCGACAGTTGACGGTTAACCTAGGTAAAACCAAGGTTATGATCTTCAACACCTCGAAGAAGTTCCTCTGTGACCTCCATTTATTTTTCAGAGGAGAGGAGATTGAGATCACTAGTTCATACACTTATCTAGGGGTACTATTCACAGGACCTCGCTTTAGCTTGCGGCCTGCACTCCAGCCTCGAATCAACAAGGGCTATGGATCCTTGGCCCTTCTCGAGAGACAATGTTTTCAGAATCATTTTCAGGACATATCAGCCAAGATGTCACTAATGGACAATCTTGTTTGACCCACAGTTCTATATGGTTTAGAGGTTTGGGGTCCTAGCTTACTAGAGTTCGATTGGTTTTCTGCAGAGAGAGTGCAAATCACCCTTCTTCATCGCATAATTCAGTTAAGTAGACGGTTCCTCAACCCATCATTCTTGCAGAGTTTGGAGCTCACCCCTTTCGCCTTGAGACAATGTTTGGTATCATCTCTCTTCTTCACTGTGTTTGAAGTTTTGCAGATACAACGAAGGGGCGGGACCGATATCCATACTTGACCTACCTTTCATCAAAGTCCATTGCAGTAGCGAGGCCTTTGGCTCGATTCCAATGTTGGTATGTTGGAGTCTTAGATCTCCTTACTTCAGTTGGTATCAAGATAGACCAGCTCCCTCCATTCAAGTATTCTTTGTGTGCATCGGTCCACCTCCTATGAACCAAAAAAGAGATGAATAAAATCATCCGAGAGGATATTTACAGGAAATATGTATAGGTTATTTGGATAAACCCTCAGGATGGGTTACGTTCGAAGATGGCTTCCTATGTTGAGCACTTCATGTTGTTGAGAGATGGACTCATTGTTCGGCCCCATTACACGCTTCGCCATTGGATGCACGCACTTCGGATTCCCTTGGGTCAGATCAGAGTAGGTTCTCATAAACTGCGGATTGAGACTGACCATCAGATTGCCCGGTTAGACAGGATTTGCCACTTGTGCCACCTCCAAGAGACTGAGTCGGAGGAGCACTTCATCTTCCGCTGCCCCATTTACTATGAGATTCGTGGGAGATTCCATTGCTTGTTCAGAGGGATCCAGACCTTATCTAGCTTCTTTCAATACCCAGACCAAAGATGTCTAGCCTTGTACATATAGGGGGTCACTAGACTTCGCACACAACTTCTCCAGCCTCCTCCTAAAGCGATTCCTGTGCAGCGGATTGCGTCGTTTTTTACAGTGCTCCGGTCAACAAGAGGCACGAAGCGACAAGTTAATAACATTGTTGCCTCAGAATCTAGATCGGTGCGGGCTAGAGGGGCCATCCCCCTAGCACAGGGACCCTTGAGTCATTACCGTACCAGATCTCTTACCAGCAGGTAGTTGAGATCGCCCAGTCATTAACGACATATCACTTCTTCTCAGCGGCGGTGTAACAGAGGCTCCAGATCCTCCCCTAGCCCTCCCTTGGGACAACACTCATCTTGAGTTTTTTGCATTCGACCTCAAGTGTTAGGAGAGAGATTTGGTGGACCGTTATCTTGTGCCCTCTGCACTTGGAATCCAGGACTTTCCTCATTTTGGTTTTCAGGCATTATGTTTTTCTTGCTTTATTTCCTTTTTCTTGCTCTTTATATAGGAGACCTTTTGGTACTCCTCCTTGTATTGACATCATTGTACTCTGCAGTCCCATTGACCTACTTTTGTGGTCATTCATTGGACTTTAATATAATTATCTTATCTTATCTTATATTATCTTATCTACATGGCCACTACGAATAGATAATTTAAGCAATTCACACTATATGGTATGCCTATGAACTTCTTCAAGCAAGCACAAATTCAATCCAAATTTAAAAAGAAGTATGCAGACAAGATGGGGTTTATGGATTGGATTGAATTAAGTTCGGTGGTGAAATTTGTGTGGGGAACTTGCAGATGAATCACAAGCAAACAAAGAGAAGCAAAATTGAGAAAAACCATCGAAATGGACGATGGAGGAGAATGAAACAACATGTTACTCTCACCTGTATTCAACAAAAGTTGCGGTATAATATTTTGCAAAATACATACGTGAATTTGATTTTTGTGCACATCATTATTGAATTTGTTGTTGATGCCCCATATTTTCTTTTTTTTACCATGAGGTTTATGGTCCCCGGAGATTGGTGATTGCTACGATCCACAAAATATTTGTACCAGGCAGATTCACTTGAAGGGATCACTTCGTGTCGGCTCAATCAGAACCTGACCTCAAGAGTGTTGAGAGAATTGAACTTGTTACCTCTCAATAACAGAGGTGCTTTAACGACATATTATTTGTACAAGGTAGATCCAAAATATTTGTACCAGGCAGATCCATTTGAAGGGATCACTTCCTGCCGGCTCAACCAGAACCTGACCCCAAGAGTGTTGAGAGAATTTAACTTGTGACCTGTCAATAGCAAACGTGCTTTAATGACAAGGACTTGACCTAACAACGAAGACTCGACCTAACAACATTAACAACCTGACTCGATCAACTGAGCTAACCCTTAAAGCTAATTGCTACTCCATACCTACAAACCTATATACAACTAAAATAAAACTAATTATTCCTTAGAAATTGGAGATGCCTCCTAAATATCATTGATATGTTACATATACCAATATGATAGTCTATTTATTTTTATTTGATAAAACAAATATGCCCATCCTGAACCTGCTAACAATAACCCTTGCCGGGCTAAGGAATGCACAACATGGTTATATTTATAATATATATTCTTCATTTTAAAACTCCTAAAATGTGATACCTGTTCTGAACTCTATCACAATACCTGTTCAGCCAGGGTTTATTCACATTTCACATATCCCTTATCTACAGAACATACAATGATTTCCATGAAGGGAAACAATTCACTCTTAGAAATCAACGTTGACAAATTAATTCTAAGGCCAGAAAGAGGACAAGGCTTGTTACCTAATTGAAAATGAGCTTACAATTTCCAAGGGCAGTGATGTGGGCGATTCCAAGCCACATAGCATGTTGGAGGCCAACAATTAACACTTTGTAATGAGCATAATTGCTGTCTAGTTTGAAATAATGATGACATATGCGCTGAGCCTCTCCAAAATATCGCCATCAAGGTTGTTATAGATAAGGAAGCTCCTATGAAATTTCGACACTATACACGGTAATTTTATTTTTGTAGAATGGCCTTAAGGAGGCCTATAAACTATTTCTCACATCTTTTGTATATATTTTGTTAGGATATTTCGACACATAGGAAATAGTTAAGAATAACTTAGTCTAGTGTAGAGTTAGGTAAAGGCTGTTTCTTTTACCATGTACATTTGTAACTTATAATCCGACGATCACGATTTATAGTGATCTGACGATTATCTCTCACCTCGGTATTAACGACATTTGATTCGTGGCTTAGCACCCGATTGGTCCATGATCTCTATTTAAAGAGCATGGAAGGTCATTTGTTCGGTAACAGTTTATGAGAGAAACATATGTAACTTTTCTTTTTATATTAATAAATTGCCTGAAGTGGCCGCGTTGGCTCAAGCCGTGGACTGTTTCCCTCTTTGAGGGTTTTAACCACATGATTATGCTGGTGTACTGATTTGTGATCTGTTTGTGAGCGATGACCTTTGGTTCTTGATCTACAGAACTTACCCTGTAAATTCCTACATGGTATCAGAGCTATTTTGAGGGCCACATCCATTGTTGATCAAACTCTGAAGCCGGTTTGACTGCATGCGAATGCTGTTTTGTTTCTGAACATTTTTGGGCTTGGAGAACTGCTCTATTGGTCCAGAGCGTCTGTTACAGTGAGGAACACCTTTCGTTTCATGCGAAAAGGTTTCCAGCTGCCCAAGTTATGACAGTTTAGATATGGAGGTATAGATCATCTGTTTTGCAGTTATATTTGTTAATAGTTCTGCTTATTTCGGTTCCCTCTGTTTATTTTTGTTTTTATTTGGTTTTATTTATTTGCTGGATCTATACCCTCTTCTCTGTGTATTCTCTTTGCTGTGCGCTGCGTGCGATCTCGGCAAATCAGAAACAGGAAAAGGGATTTTTTTTGCTACGTATGCTCTTTCTCCGCGTCTTTGTGCGATCTCGGGAAATAAGAAATAGTGAAGAAATTGATAGTTGCCAGTGAGGCTAACCGAAAATCTAACATTCTGTCGTAAGGCTTGCATTTTGTTTTTTTTCTTAGTTTTTGTGTTTTTTGTGCAGGAAAAGGCACGCACATAGAAAAAAAAACCCCTCCCCCCTTTCAAACAATAACATAATCCTTTTATTATTTCACTTGGTGAGGGGTTAGTTTATGAGAATAGAGGTCTTGGGTTCAAATCTCTTTCTCAAGCTTCATTTGTAAAAAGTTTTTGTTAAAAGGGGCAGATTTTTTGATTTTTTTTTTTTTGGTTTGTAAGTTGTACTTCATTCCGTTCCTGTAACTATTCGGCATCTTCAACTTCTTTTTTTCAAAAAGGCATAACTTCTTCATCCAGAAGCCATTTTTTTTGAAACAGCCTAATTTTTCGAGATCTTTCCATTGGAGCAGTTAGTTTCAGCTTTTCTCAACTTCAATTTAAAAAAAAAATGGAAAGTGCATGCCCGATTATTCTTAACAGCACCAATTATTTCCAATGGCTACTTCACATGGTAGATATACTTAGAACTAAAGGGCTTTACAGAATAGCCACAGGGGTAGAAACTAAACCTTCTGATGATGATAAAGTCGCTAAATGGAAAAATAAACAAGATCAAGCACGAGGGTTGATAGGAATGTCCATTGCTCAAGATCTTTGATTTCATATCCTTGACATTGACACCCCTCATGAAGCCCTGGATAAGCTAAATACTGTCTTTGGCATTCAAAATCAAATCAGGGCACACCAGCTTGAAAATGAGTTGCTTACTTTGGACCCTAATAATTTCTCCTCTATTGAAAACTTTTTGGCCAAATTCAAGACCCTTAGACTTCTTTTAGAAGGTTGTAAGGTCAAAAAGGAAGATAGTAGCCTCATCTATTGTATTCTTGTTAAGCTTGGCCCTTCTTACTCTGTATTTGTTTTCGCCTTCCATTCCACTAGAGAAGCCATCATTTCTTCAAGAACCACCTACAAGAATCTCTCTTTTGATTCCTTTTGTGATTCTTTGATAAGAGAACAAAAAAAACTCTTACACCTTGGTATTATCACTTCTGGAAACGCTTCTAAGAAAGCCTTAGCAGCCCAACAACAATCATATCAAAAGAATCCCAAACGATGTCTAAAGTATGGTTCGAAACCAAACAAGGGTCACAGCGATTTTAATTTATAAAGTTGGAAAAACTCACCAAAATGATAAGGCATATAAAAACAAAGGAAAGAAGAAAAATAGACATTGCAACTTTTTCAATCGTGATGGCCATATAGAGTCCAAATGTTTTAAGAAGATGGAAGCCTTAGAAGTAGAAATGAAGAAGCACAACCTCAATTTGGAGCACTCTTCACCTTCATCTTTAGGAATGGCATTTTCTGCTTGTGGTTGTCAAGCATCAAGATCTGGTTATGCATTAAATGTATCTTCCTCTTCTCATTCTCATGAGTGGTTCATTGATTTTGGAGCTTCTTATCACATGGCCAAAAATAAATTCATGTTTTCTTCTTTAAATGATTGTAACACCAAACATATTTATGTTGGTGACGATAGATATCTTAGTGTTGTAGGATCTAGAACCATTCATCTCGATAATGGTCAATTTAATGATGTACTATGTGTTTCTACATTGTCATGCAACCTTCTCTCTGTTTATCAGATAACTCATTCAGGTGAAGGGAAAATAGTAAATTCTCACCTCATGATGTTGTAATCAAGGACCTCAAAGATCTACGCATATTTAGCTACGCATGTTTGTTGATTCCATGAGGTTGTATAAGTTTGACAACTTTGGGTCATCATGTCTTCCATCTGTTTTTGTTACTCATAATTATGATGTGAGAAAACTTTGGCATGAGAGATTTGGTCACTTAAAGTATTACTCTCTTCAAACTCTATGTAAGGAAAAGATGGTGACGGCCCTTCCTATGGTATCTTGCCGAGATGGTGTTTGCTCCAGATGTGTACTCGGAAAATATCATCGGGATAGTTTTGAAAACCGTGCCTCTTGGCACGCTTCAGTCCCTTTGCAGTTTGTGCACAGTGACTGATGTGGTCCACTTCCTATTGTTTCTTTCTTTGGTTGCAAGTACTTCTTAACTTTTATTGATGATTTTTCCAGACGCATTTGGGTATACTACTTAAAACTCAAGAGTGAAGTTTTTAACATGTTCTTGGCTTTTAAGGCCTTTGTTGAGAAATAATTTGGACATAAAATTCTTAAGTTCAGATCAGAAAATGGAGGAGAATATGTTAACAATAAATTTATCAACTTCTGCACTGAGCATGACATTCAATTGCAACATACCGTTCCATATACTCTACAACAAAATGGTGTAGCTGAAAGGAAGAATCACACCTTAAAAGAAATGGCTAATTGTATGCTTAAGTCTAAAGGACTTGGTCTCAATTTTTGGACTGAATCCATTAAGTGTGCAAATTACATAGTAAATCGCACTCCTACTAAGGTTTTAAAAAATATAACTCTAGAAGAAGCTTGGAGCTCAATCAAACTAGATGTAAGTCACTTTCGTGTTTTTGGAAGTGATGCTTGGGCCCATATTCCAGATGTGAAACATAAAGCCTTAGAACCTAAGAGTGAAAAATGAATTTTTGTTGGATATTATGAAGATGTAAAAGGATATAGACTTCTTCAACCAAAATCCAAAAATATAATCATTAGAAGAGAAGTAAAATTTGATGAAAATATATTGGCCTACGAGCCTAGTTTGGCGGGTGTGCCACCTTTGGCCTGCGAGCCTGGTTTGGCGAGTGTGCCACCTTTGGCTGAGCCTAGTTTGGCAAGTGTGCCACCTTTGGCCTGTGAGCCTGATTCGACATATGTGCCACCTCTCTCTCTCTTTTCTATTTTTAATAGCATTCCATCTAGTTCATATGATGACAACGAGGATGAAAATCCTCCTCCACCTCTTGAAATTGTTCCTTATACTCCACCGCTTCCAAGATGGGTCTTCTCTACTCGGGATGTAGTAGGTTCTCTTGTAGATGACCCTGCCGATAGAAGACATACACATTCTCAGTTCGAAAGAGCCTCTTCCTCATTGGCTCAAGTTCTAGAAAAAACTTGATCTAGAAACCTTTGAAGAAGCCTCCGGTCATCCAGATTTGGATGAAGCTATGAATGAAGAGTATCGTTCCTTATTGGAAAACAATACTTGGGATCTTGTTCCTCTTCCAAAAGGAAGAAAACTTGTCAGATTTAGATGGGTTTACAAAACCAAATTTGGACCAGATAGAAAAGTGGATAGACATAAAGCTCATCTTGTTGCTAAAGTATTTTCACTAGTTGAAGGAATTGACTATACTGAAACATTCTCCCCTATTACCAAAATGAATTCTATCCACCTTGTTCTTTCCCTTGCTGCCTCCTTTAAATGGGAAGTCCATCAGATGGATGTTAAATCCACCTTCTTACATGGATATTTGCATGAAGAAATCTACATGGAACAACCCCCTGGCTTTATCAAAAAATACTCCAGCCTTGTTTGTCTCCTTAGGAAGTCTCTCTATGGTCTCAAAAAAGCTCTTCAGGATTGGTATGCCAAAATGGATAGATTTCTATTAGATAATGGCTTTTCTAGGTGTCATTATGACAACACTGTATACACCAAGAAAGTGGGTAATTCCTTCACCATCCTTGTTCTTTATGTTGATGATCTTATCCTTGCGGTAGTGATCAAACCATATAAACCAGCATGTGAAATTCTAGCCTCAGTGAGAAGTTTGAAATGACGGACTTCAAACACTTGCATTATTTCTTGGTCTTCAAGTCTTGCAATCCAAGAAGGCATTACCACTCTCTCCGGTAAGTATGCCAGCGATCTTCTACACCACTTTCACATGGGCCTTAAGTTGGACCCTTCTCCTTTCAGTCTAGAGTCAAGCTTTCAGTCACTTGTACTACCCCTGAAGTTGATGCTACCTTATATCGTCAACTTGTTGGTAAACTTCTGTATCTAACCCATACCCGTCCTGACCTTTCCTTTTCCGTTGGTCTTGTCGCTTGGTTTATGCACCAACCTCATGAAAGTCACTGGAAAGCAGCCAAAAGGATACTTCGATATATTCGAGGTACAATTCAGTTTGGGATTCATTACAATGCAGGAGCATCTCCATTGTTGATTGGTTTCACTGATTTTGATTGGGCTGGTGACCCTGATGATCGAAAGTCGACTGCAGGATATGTATTCACTCTCTGTTTAGGACCTATTACTTGGTCTAGTAAGAAACAAATGCCATCTCTCTTTCTTCAACATAAGCAGAGTATCATGGTGTAGTTGAAGCCAACAAGGAAGCCATGTGGCTTCGTCAGATCCTGTCTGAATTTGGTCTCCATCAGCAACATCCAACTACACTTTGGTGTGATAATCAGAGTGCCATTTATCTATGTAAAGATCCATTTCAGCATCAGCGTATGAAACACATTGAACTCCACATACACTTCATTAGAAAGCTCATTCATGATCGTGTTCTTGAAGTGTAGTACTGTCCAACCAATGATCAAGTAGCCGATATCTTTACAAAGGCTCTCCCAGAAGCGAAGTTTACCAAACTTCGATCCATGCTTGGAGTTCAGTAAAGTTGTCATTAAGGGGGGATAGGCTCCAATGCCTCCTTCCTTCTCCTATTGTGTCACTTTTGTAAATCCTTCAATCCTATCCCAATTTGTTCTTAAGGGGGGATGTTAGGATATTTCAACACACAGGAAATAGGCTCTTTTTGTGTCACCTTTGTAAATCCTTCAATCCTATTCCAATTTGTTCTTAAGGGGGGATGTTAGGATATTCTGACACAGGGGAAATAGTTAAGAATAACTTAGTCTAGTGTAGAGTTAGGTAAAGTATGTTTCTTTACCATGTACATTTGTAACTGATAATCCGACGATCACGATTTGTAGTGATTCGACGATTATCTCTCACCTTGGTATTAATGACATTTGATCCGTGGCTTAACACCCGATTGGTCCATGATCTCTATTTAAAGAGCATGGAGGGTCATTTGTCCGGTAACCGTTTATGAGAGAAACATATGTCATTTTTTTTTTATATTAATAAATTGCCTGAAGTGGCCGCGTTGGCTTAGGCTGTGGACGGTTTCCCTCTTTGAGTGTTTTAACCACGTGATTATACTGGTGTACTGATTTGTGATCTGTTTTTGAGCGGTGACCTTTGGTTCTTGATCTACGGAACTTACCCTGTAAATTCCTACATTTTTCAAGCCACCCCTCTGTTTCCTTTGTTGGATTCTTCTCATGTGTTTTTTTTCTAACAACATTTCCCCATTTACATGAAGATCTTTGTCTACACTGCAGTATGGCTTTGAATGATTGTGTGGTGTGGTATCCAAGGTAAGGGGAAAGGCAGACACCAAGATGCTTCTAGGCAACAAAATCGCAAAGCACCTTCAAACTAACTGAAGTGTTTAACGACAATTCATTGTGATCCTGACAGTACCCAAAAAGAAGAACAAGGTTGCGATGTTTGAGCGAAGATAATATCTGCCAGTATCTGCACTTCGTTACCAAACTGTTCAAGTCTTCTAGAGTTATTGTGATAAGGCTTTTTCACTGCCACAAAACGCCCATCCTAGATAAATAGAGACGAATAACCTATCTCCTAATTCTCTCCTCATTGAAGAAGATGGTTGCCTCTTGAAGCTTTTCATAACAGAAAAATGGCAGACAAGACAAGAGCCTTAGCATATTACAATGTTTATAAAATGTAAAGCAATGGACTCTACGCAGTGGGGGCACGTGGATTGCATCCAAGCCCACATTCCACCCAAACATTCAATTATTTTTAGTTTTTTATTTGACCATAGCTTTATTGTGAAACAAGCAGTAGCGACCATTGCATGCGGGGCACGTGTCTCCATGACAGTATTTTGAGGTTGAACAAAGGTCAAAATTTGTTCATGGTAATGTAGGAGTTTATGATTCACATGGTGGAGCTTTTTCATTTAGAGAGGCCATGCAGATGGGTTCAAAAGTTTTCCATCATTTGAAGGCAGGTTTATGCTCCTTTGGCACTTTGCCACCCTGCTCCACCCCTCTCTACTCTTTACTTACTTTCTAGTTAATGGTTTTATCTACAATGACATTTCGTGTATTGGTATCAGGGTTTAACGAATCTAACATTATGTGCTTGGCAGTATGTGATGGTGCAACTAAAAGGTCGGTAGCAATTTCATTTGGGGTATTGAGGATCCAACAACATATGGGGACTTGGTGTCCATTGCATGGTTGGGGTCTGATACCAACAAGAAGATGAGCACAACCATTGCCAACATATTGGAGACCAAACTCTGTGTACCCAAGTCACACTTCGATATCAAGTTCTACGATGTCAAGGTTAATTCTTAGTTCCTCCTTTTGTTTTGTTTTGTTTTTGTGCAAATGGCTTCCCAATTGAACCATCATTTGCCTCTGTGGTGTTGACATTCTGAATCTATTTTGCACTTTCTGTGGTGGCACAAGATTGGGGACAAACTCATTCATTCACAGAAAATGTTAAGTTTTTGCATGGTTTACACCACTAGTGTCAACCTTTGTCTTCTAGACCAACATAGGCAAGCAATTATAGCACTGCTTGATTACGATGAGAGGCGCTCCCCAACTTAGTATGGGAGATAATTTGTAATGTATTGTTTTAACATTTTGACTAAGTCAAATTACATAAAAATAAAATAAATAAAAATAAAAAAAATTAAATTAAATAAAAAGATTAATATAATGTAATGTAAACATTTTAATAGTGTTCCATGGTTATGCGTCCCCTAGGGTGGGGTGCATGCACCAATGCTTCCCATGCACTTAGGATAAATGTTTCCCAACATCCCCCTTTTGGGGAGACCAAAGGGAAACATTTCTCCACTGTGGGGGACGTGTCTCCCTAAAAGGGGTGTTTGGCACACCCGCTCAAAAGGGGGATGCCTAGAAGCACCCCTTTTGAGTTTCAAGAATTCATAGTAATGTTTAAGAATTTATCTTTCATTTTCATAATTTTACTTAATTTTTAAACATTACCATGAAATGACTCAAGATGTTTGAGAATGGTTCCGGTCTCATTGGATTCCATATGGAGAGAGTAGAATTTTAGTTCTCGCTCAAAATCCAATAGACTCTATAGTTTTTCAGGATGTCAGGATCAGGGGGATTACAACTTTTCCATTAGATTTTTTTCATGTACGTACTACGAGGGTATGAAACTAGTATTTAATCAAGAGCACCAAGCTCTCTATTTACCATGATGTTAGTGGCATTGGTTGTTGAACTCCTCTATCATGACCCTACAAAAAATGTACCCATCACTCAAACATAATCTTGATTTGACATGCTACATTTTTTCCATCTTATTTTAATGCTTAGAGGGTGATATTGACGACGAAGATCTCAATATAGGTAATGATTTTGATGATATGTAGGTATTTGTTGTAGCATGATTTTTTTTGGATGCTAAAGACCATCTAAAGCTTGTTTGTTGATGTATTTTCGGTTCAAAGATGGATTGCACTCAATGCTATTTTGGTTATGTGTGCACCCTTACATGCTATATAAATGAGAACTTTCCTTATTTGTGTATAAATGGTTTGGATTCATATGGATGCACATGAATATATATGTTTTTATTTAATACTTGAATATTTTAGGTGTTTCTGGTTGACTGTTTTTTTGGTCTGGTTTTATTACCGGTTCTAGTCCAGTTCTAATCGGTTCTCAATTTAGAGGGTTTTCTGGTTCGAACATTGGTTCAGTTCCAGTAACATTGATATCTACTATATTCTATTTTGCTTAGTACTAAATTACTAATTAGATTCTAGAATGATGAATGATGAATTTAGATTTTAAATCAATTTACATTCTAGAACGATGAATGATAAATTTATTTTTTAAATCAATGTAGATTTAAAAATGATAAATGATGAATATGGATCAATGTATTTCATTATTGAATCTTGTGGTGTATGGATGAACGATGAGTATGAATGATGTATGTACCAGTATGAATGATGAATATGGATTAGTGTTTTCATAATTTAATTCAATTTTGTATGGATCAAATATTTATGCTTTAATTATTGAATATGAATATGAATTATATATATATATATATATATATATATATATATATATATATATATATATTAAAAAAATTATATACCTTGACATCTCCTTGTCCCCCCTAAATTAACCTAAAATTTGAGGGTACTTCCACTCGTCCCCCCTGTGTGTCTCCCAACACCCGCGTCCCCCCATCCCAAAGTCTTGGTGGAGCATTGCTTTTTAACTGGGTCACAATAAAATAAAAAAATAAAAATAACACTATAAAAATAAAATAATAATAAAATAAAAATGGCCCATGGTATTGACCAATGGTATTGAGAACCCATAGTATTGACCTATGGTATTCATGTGGAGTATAGCCTATTTTAAAAGGGAAAATTAAACCAACTTAGATCCATCTTAACTCTAGATCTACAAGTACCGAGAGGGATCAAATCTATTGATATGCAAACCTCTTTTAGAGTGAAAAGAGATTTGATACCTCTCGGTGCTTGGTGGTGTTAGAAAATCAGAAAGGCTGAAATATTTTCAAATGATGATAATTACTTGTGAAATTCTTATTTACTTATTAACTTTTATGTGTTCTTCTTTTAATTTAGGTCATCAAGAAATTATCAAAACCATAACACAAATATCAAGGACACCAGATGTAGGCAGATAGCCAGGGAAAAACCCCCATCTAGAGGAAAACCCAATCAACTCTTCCTTCAATAGTTTCACGAGATAATCCAAGACTCTAGACATAGAATTCCTCTAATCACCAAGTCAATCCTTTCCTTTCTTTTGCAGATGATATCCTTCCAACATTATCTTTGACCTAGAACAACATCAACAATAGCAACAACACTTCGATCTAGTAACAGCAAAAACTTCGATCTAGTAGCAGCAACAACTTTGACCTTGATGCAACAACAACTTCAACCTTGATGCAACAACAACTTCAACCTAGCAACTTCGATCCCTACAACTGCAAAACTTCAATCCTTGCAACTGCCCAATAACTTTGTAGAAAAGAGAGAGAGAGAGATAGCCAAAAACTTCAATCCTGCAATTCTCCTTCTCCTAATGCAATTTCGTATCCTACAGCTTCTTCTACTTGTATTTTGAACTTGCGAGTGTGTACTCCAAATGAATCAAACTACACTGTATATATAGGCTCTTTTGGAGTTCGAATTACCTTCATGTAGGCTGACTTGAACAGGTAAGGGTTGACTAGGTGTGGAGGTGACAAATGACTTATTTGACTCAAAAATATTTCTTTTTACATGATTCAAAAGCCCAAGAATGGTTTCATAAAATGGACAATGACTCTAATGACTTATTTTAAATCCTAAATGTCCTCAGTGGGGACTTTGACCTGAAAACATGATGACCCAAGCATGATACCCGTGCAATAATAAGTCATAATAATAATAAGAAAATTTTCTCTTTCATTCTTTTAATAAATACATTTCATAATGACTCAAATACAAATATGAAGACCGAACCTAGTTACATTCTTCAACACTCCCTCTTAACTAGGGAGGTATTCATAATGACATATGCAAGTACAAAGAAGATATCAAAACACATGAACCATGAAGAGTTTAGGCACCGCGATGCCATGGACTAGATTCCTGACCAGGGTAATATATCGAGGTCCTTGAACAGTTTAGGCACTCACGGTGCCACAACATAGATTCTTGACCAGGGCAATCTATCTGGGTGGTATTAAGATGGACTAAAGCTTTCATCCACTCTAGGTACCATCAAGCTTACTTGCTAATCATCAAACCAGGGATCCAGGTGCGTAATACAAGGTCGAAGCTCTATGACCAACACCACCTTCCCTACTTTAGGAACTAGACATCAACACATAGTGCCGACCAAATGTCCTCCCAGGCAATGTGTATTACACACATAGCCTCAACACTCCCGATTATTCAAATCGGTAGCAAATCCTTCCCGATCATGCAGATTGGTAACAACAATTCTCCCGCAATCGAACAGATTGATAAAAATAAGCATGTAACACATACTTCGAAAACTCCAAGAAATTTACTTGTACAAACACAATCTCAATCAGTAACAAACTTTCTAATAAACATAAGTAAACACAAACCTTCGGGGTCTTCAAACATCTTGATGTTGCTTCACAATTTACCACAGTAGGACTTAGAGACTTCTCAAAGGAATCTTGACAAAAGATTCCTCAAACATACAACTTCTTTTCCTACTTCGTATGCAACAACATATTCTAGAACCAGATCCTGCTTTCCTTCTTTCAGCAACACCTCAAAACGCATTCTCGAAAGGTATCCATCATGACTATAATATGCCCTCCCTCTTAACTTGGGAAGATTTATTTTATCCAGGCGGACTTAACTTAGGGAGATCAACTTCTTTCTATGACATCGAAGAATGGCTTCAATCCTTCTTATCAAAGTTATATTTCTTCATCATGCTTATCAATCAAATCAACTTTACTTACAACTATCTTTTTCATCTTGAAGATTATGTTCCTGCACAACTTAGACAACAAGTACGACCAAATACACATATAGAAGCATGAAGTTAACTATATCAGAATCAAGAAAGCATCAAATACTTCAACTTAGTTAGGTTCATAATCAACAAGAGACACATATTTTTATACTTCAACTTATTGCTTAGATCACATCAAAAAATCAAAATATCAGTCTCATTATATCTAGGGTCTCAATATTTCCTTTCAGAGACATGACAAACTCTACTACGACATATTGCAAACCCTAGAAGCAATTCAAACAAGTGTAGTTCTACAATGCATCTAACAACTTTTCGAATTCATGTGTTAGTAATCTACTCGGATTTAATGTAGACCTTAGATTTCATCTTTGAGACATAGCCTTAGATATCAAAACCAATTAGAACACAATCTAAGGTTTCAACAATATGACCAACCTTTTGTAAACATGAGACTTTATCATCACATTTGAAACAATATCATTATATCCTAGAGTATCAAACATCTACTCGGGGTTAGTTACAAACCTTAGAACAATGAGCATCAACAAATATGTCAACACATATACATATCTAGGATCTCATAATCATGCACAACATATATCCAAGACACAAATATCAATACATTGAAGTTAGACATATAACAAACTTGATCAGACTAGGGTTTTGATAAGACAAACAAATATACACCAGGGTTTTATTCCTAGGAGCGCACTCTAGATAATATAAGGGTTTTTCTCATAAACCCTAATTTACCAAAACCTCAAAGGTCTAGAATTTCAGACATCACCATCCAGCCCTAAAGATTAGGGTTTCCATAACCATCCCAAAACCCCAAACATGCCATTACCATCAAAACTTCAAACATCAAAAATAACATTTTCTTAAACTTCACCAATAACCCTAAGTAGGCTAGGGTTTCTCACATCGTTATCGACATACTCTTAAGTTAGGGTTTTACAGAGAACCTTTTAGGGTTCCATAAGAATGATCAAAGATATGAGGAGGGTAGATTTATCTAATGATTAATCACCCTAACAAGAATCTTTATGATTCAAAAGAGCTAGACACAACAACGTTAGTAAAGTAGAACAGATCATTAAAATGAATGAATAAACCTAAGAAAAGAACAAATCTTATGGTTGAAGTCTCACCTTTGAGTTTTCTTACCAAACCTTGTAATTCCAATGCTTTGTCTTGTGAGGTCTTCTTTATATCCCTTAAGTAGATCAACATGACTTCCTTTGAGTTTTCTTACCAAACCTTGTAATTCCAATGCTTTGTCTTGTGAGGTCTTCTTTATAACCCTTAGGATGTAATTAGCATCTAGTACAAACCAAATATGAAACCAAATATGAAAAGGTAATACAAGGAGTAAGATACTTATCTTTGGAAAATGGTGAGGGCTCCCTCTTAATCCAATCTCAAGGAATACCTATAACTTTATAAAAAAACAATTCAAAAATGGTTTTCCAAATCATGTTAAACATATAAATACTAGAAATCAAATTATAAATGAAAACAACTAAAACTTAGAGCGGAGGACTTAGTAGTGTAAGTCCCTTATTTCTGATTCTTCGGTTTTGTTCTTCTTTGGAGATCCTACTTCGACAACATTTGCTTGATCCCTTTTTCTCTTCTTATTCTTAGGATTGTCAGGGCAATCAATTTTATAGTGACCATTTTGTGACACTGGTAGCATTCTAGCTTGGATAGGTCTACCTTCCTTCTTGGTCCTTTAGATTTCTTGAAGTTTCCTTTCTTGTGATGAGCAGAGTAAGCATTTGAAGCTTTCTCTTCTTCATTCTCTTTGTTGGTTACTAATGAAATTCTCATTTCCTCTTGACTACATGCATTCCATAATACCTCGAATGGAGGAGTTTCTTTCCAACTGTTAATCCCTGAAGCAAAGGCACTCCAAGAGGGTGGAAATCCCAATAGTACAACGATCACGAGATCTTTTCAGGTACTATCTCATCTATGGCTTGAAGATCATCTCTAATTCTAGCTATCCTTACAAAGAAGGAAGCCACAATATATCATCGTTTGTCATTTTCATGGTCCTTAGTTCATTCTTAAGACTTGCAACTTGACTGAGATTCTTGATGGTGAACAATTTTGATAAGGCTTCATACATTTCTTGCGCAGAGTCTATGTTGGAAATGTATGGGATAAGATTATCCTTTATACCATCTACCATTAGGCTCATAGCCAATATTTCTCTCTCTAAACTTTGCTTTATCTGCATCATTAGATCCTTTTGTAGGTTTCTTCACTTTTCCTTTGACTAGATCCCATACTTTATTCTTTCGAGGATGAGATTTATACTCTTCTTTCATGCCTTGTAATTTGATGCTCCTAATTTATTCTCTTCCTTTATTGTGTTAGACATTTTTCTTGGAGATAGTAAGCTTCTTTCCTTATATGATCCCCTTTGATGATCCTTATTTAATCTTCTTGAGACTCCTTATTCTCCTTTCAATAGATCTCCAGGCTGCCTTTTTCCTCCTTCACCTTAGCTCTCATACCATGTTAGAAAATCAGAAAGGCAGAAAGATTTTCTTACGATGATAATTACTTGTGAAATTCTTATTTGCTTATTAATTTTTTGTGTTCTTCTTTTAATTTAGTTCATCAAGCAATTATCAAAACCATAACACGAAGATCAAGCACACTAGATGTAGGCAGACAGCCAGGGCAAAACCCCTATCTAGGGGAAAACCCAATCAACTCTTCCGTCAATAGTTTCACGAGATAATCCAAGACTCTAGACACAGATTTCCTCCAATCACCAAGTCAACCCTTTCCTTTCTTTTGCAGATGATATCCTTCCAGCATTATCTTCGACCTAGAATAACACCAACTTCGACCTTGATGCAGCAGCGACTTCGACCTTGATGCAACATCAAATTCGACCTAAAAACTTCGATCCCAGCAACTGCAGAACTTCGATCCCTGCAACTACCTAGTAACTTCGTAGAAAAGAGAGAGAGAGAGAGATAGCCCAAACCTTCGATCATGCAATTCTCCTCCTCCGAATGCAATTTTGTATCCTGCATCTTCTTCTATGTGTATATCGAACTTGTGAGTGTGTGCTCCAAATGAATCGAACTACACTATATATATAGCCTCTTATGGAGTTCAAATTACCGTCATGTAGGCCGACTTGAATAGGTAAGGGCCGACTTGGTGTGGAGGTGACAAATGACTTATTTGTCTCTAATAATTCTTTTTACATGATTCGAAAGCCCAAGAAGGGTCTCATAAAATGGACAATGACTCTAATGACTAAATTTAAATCCTAGAAGTCCTCAATGGGGACTTTGACCTAAAAAATGATGATCCAAGCATAATACCCATGCTTTAATAAGTCATAATAATAATAATAATATTTAGAATTTTCTTCGGTAATAATCACATGCGAAAGAACATTGCTGACGTGTTTCGAACCAACCAGTGTGGTTCATCATCAGGACTAGGTGCGAGATCAGATCAAGACATTGAGTTTAAATAGATGTAGAGATGGCTGAACTAGCTATTAGAATAACAAGAGTATGTTATGTAACAGCTAGTTCAACCATCTCTACATCTATTTAAACTCAATGTCTTGATGTGATCTCTCACCTAGTCCTGATGATGAACCACACTGGTTGGTTCCAAACACGTCGGCAATGTTCTTTCGCATGTGATTATTACCGAAGAAAATTCTAAATATGTACGATGGATCACAAAAGCCTAAATTCTGAAAATAATAATAATATATGTTTTTTCATTCTTTTGATAAATACATTTCATGATGACACAAGTACAAATATGAAAACCGAACCTAGTTACATTCTTCAACAGGTGGATCCGGAGTTAAGATGGATCTAGGCTAGTTATTAACACACCCGAGCACATCACATTCTTCCTTTTGGAGTTTGAGGTCTTTCAGGGTTTTGGACAAAACGAATTTTGTAGGGAAATGGGTTTGGCATTTTTCCTCTTTGTCTACAAGTTTGTAGAAGGGCCTCTCTTATGGAGGAAAATGTTAATTGGATTCATCTGTTGCTAGCGATAGAGGTTCGATTTTGGATGGAATGGCACCACATTTTAATGTGGCATATCTTTCAATGCAAAATACACTTTTCTGGAGCCCAACAAACAAATTGCAAATAATATCTTGTTTTTGCGACATTACATATTTATAAAAAATTGTATGAACTAGGTTGTTGTAGTCACAAAACTGCTTTGTATTACTTTAATTTCAGTGTTAGCTTGTACTGGTTAAACATCTAGCAGCTAGGCGCTTTTCCTATTGCTTGCATACATTGTCGTTGCTTATTATGAAAATAATGGAGATGGCTGTAGGAGGAGCGGTGATTAGTTCCATCCAAAAACATGACATGAATCAATTACAGATTGGGCCTATAGCTTTTGTTGCCTAATCAAGGGTTAAACACACAACTATAAAAAAATTGGGGAGATACATATCTTTATTATACTCATTCTAGAAGATGAAATGTATTGTGGGCATTCCTTCACTTTGCATGATACTGATATCTGAGAAAGGTTGCAGCTGTCAATTAAATGTTACTTCACAGATTTAGAGATTGCATTAAAGATTTATAGAATAAAACATTCTATGTCACTTTCTCAGCAAATAAGGTTAATTCATAGGCTCCGGTCTGTTGTATAGTTATGGGTATTGGATCATGATATTTGATGTTTGATTTTAAAAATTTTGATGCTTACTTGCATGCCGTTTGTTCAAATACATCTTTTAGCTGGTCTGCATATTTTCTGTGCAGTATTTCTTTGACATACACACATTCCTATTTTGGTAACTTTCTAAAATAGGTACTTTGGATAAGTGTGCTTAAGAAGCTAGGATATTTAGCTATAACCCACACATTCAAGGTATTTTTGATACCTTGTTAATTGATCCAAACCAAATTGGATGATGCCATGTTGCGTTGTGAGTAGATGTGTTTAATCAATGGGATCTCCAAATTTTATGTTTAATTTCACCATTTCAAATGGTATGAACATGATGAAAAACCCAAGTAGAAGCATGGAGTGTTTTCTTGTATAGTTGTGACAATTCTTTGCCTAGGATTCTCGCAGCAAGCTTGTAATCAAGAATACAAAATGCTGTGTGAACAATGAGAACCTTATGGACAGTTATGGCCTCGTATGTATGTATGTTTTATTGTTTAGTAAGAAGAGTGTAGATTTAGTGCATTCCTGGGAATGACAATGGCTGTGAAAATCAACAGGTTGTGGAAATCTGTGTGTGTGGACAGGCAAATTGAATTGGGCAGTCAAATGCCATTAACCATATCTATAATATGTCTAAGCCTGTTGATGCCAATTGTTGGCAATGGGTTTGGTGTTTACTGTTGCAATTCGATGACTATTGGAATTGGTGAAAAAAACATGGGATATGGCATATCATTGTTCTGACTGTATGTTCAAAGGCAAACAAAACTTTATTGCATCCTCTTTTAGCTTGCATATTCATCTACATAATTTTATCAAGATAAGAGATGTCTTTTATGTGAAAAATGTATGCTAAAAGGTGTGTACATTGGTTCTGTGTTTTCTGCTTGGCACGTTAATGTTTTTCTCGTGCAAATTCTGCATTTTTCCATTGCAAGCCATTTTGCTTCATGGAGAATTCTGCATTTTATCCCCAAGAACTTTTATGTGTTGTACGAGGGATCTCTGAATCGTCAAGAAAATGATGCCCAACATGAGAAAGGATGGACGTATGGGTTTGGGGAATGCAAGACGAAATTTTTTAAACCATTAAATTTTCCCTTAACATCCGTTAAAACACGACTGGGGTTTTTGTCATCAAAGTGCTTGTAAAAATGTTTCAATGGAGACGTTTGCATTTTTATTTATGGGTTCAGTCAAACCCCTATTTCTTGACATCTCTTGCTTGATGTTGAGCAGCTAGGTAATCTTAAGGGTGTTAATTACTACCAGCTGTGGGTACATTCATTTCCCACTCTTATATAAGCATTTGGGCTTGTAGTATAACTATGTTTGGGCATGGTATAATGTTGCCTTCTTATTCTTTTCAGAGGGTGAATGTTAGCTATGTTATAGGCCTATCTGAGTATCTCTTTCTCTTTTGCTCGTTTGTGATCTCTGTTGAATACATTCTTCTTTGATTGAACCATATAAGTTCAAGATATTTTTGTGATGAGTCAAGTGGTTAAAGACATTTTATTTACGTGGGTTGACTTTGGTTTTTATGCTACAGTATAAGTTTGAAATATATATATCCAAAATCTTACCCACATGAGCAACCATGCCGTCAGTGCGACTTTAAGTTCTTCAATAACTTGCTGCTGATTGTCTTAAACTACATATTTGTGCTCTTTTGGCATTATGAACATTTAAATAATGGAATTGCAAGAGTTGTATGAGCTCTTGTTGGCATTACTAAAAGTAAAATAAATAATAGAAATGCAATAGAGAGAAACGAGATACTTCCATGATTTAATTCGATGAAGGCACATGAAGACTTAAAATAGTTGCTGCTTGAAGGAAAGAGGGTTGCTGTTCTGACTGTGATGGGTATATAGAGTTTTACTGCTGGTTATAATTTGCTTACAACGACACTAGATGTAGTCACAAACAAGTACTGAAGGTTACGGCTGTTCACAAGGCTGAAATGTGGTCTGAAATCCCTCAACCAATCCCACAACAAGCTTCCCAAAGATGCCACATCATTGCTGGAAACATCTGTTGATTGCACCTGCTTTTTTACACTTCTTTTCATGCTGCCCTAGCTGTCCAATCATTGAGCAGAGAGGCTCATTCTACATCCCTTGATGTGTAAGGGTGTCCGTCAGTCATGAAAGTTGAAATTTTGCTTATGTCTGTCAAAATAAATGTTTTTAAAAATCTAAAAATTAAAAGTAAATAAACAACTATACAGAACATTTAAATAATGTTAGCTCATAATAATTTTTTAATTTTTTAATTTTTTTTTAAAATCTAAAAAAAACTATACAAAACTCAAAAAAATTTGCACGTGAAAAAATTGGATCCCTCAAGTCAAATCTGTATTTAAAATAGATCTATGCTGGTTGATATCACAGCCATAATGGTGTTACCCTTAACCCTAGTTCTGTTTCTTGGTGAAAATATACCACAGCTGGAGGTATCAACCATTGGAAAGACCAACACTATTGAGTTCTAGAGAGCTACCAATCAAAGGATATATCTACTAGTGTATCTTCTGTTTATGGCTCTTCACATTCTGCCATCAAATCTGCGGTCATTTTCTTCTATACAACATCTTCAGGTTGCCTAATAATCCTGCAGGAGTATGTTACAGGACCTCACATCCTCCCATCAAAAGTTGATCTTATATGCTGAGTTATCCTTGGATGGTGATCTGTTTGCTTTGTTTGGAGACCTTGGAGGATGGCAACATGCTGCTACAGACTGTCATATTATAAAGAGATTGCTGATGTCAAGCTGTTCATGGAGGCTACTATAAAATACTGCAATAAGGGAGACTTCTGTCATATTATATACAGATTGCTGATGTCAAGCTGTTCATGGAGGCTACCATCAAATACTGCAATAAGGGAGACTTTGCCATGATGGTTTTGGAACCTTAAAACCAAATGTCAAAATAGTTTTTAACGCGTTTCCTAAAACTAAACCAAATGCTGCAACCGACTTTGACCATGCCCAATTTTTCCCATGACTTGCCCGGCATTTCCTTTGACTTGCCTAGCTTCCTTTGGCTTGCACGGCATTTCCTTTGACTTGCCTGGAAGGGACTACCACTACCTCCAGCTCTGGTTTATTATTTAAAATTTAATGGATTCAAATCAGAATAAACTCACACTGGTCAAAACAAGGTCACTACCGCTGCCTCAGCTCTTGTTCATTTCACACAAATTAATAAAAACTATATTTATATAAACTAATGTATACATTTACTGAAACTCTTACGTAATTGTGATCCCTATGAACTTATCTTGATCTTGAACATGGATTTTGAAACACGAAAATTATTAAAAAATATATTTTTACGCCGAAGGCGTTCTATTGTGGAGCTTTTCACCGCGACACTGTAGAGATTCGTCGTCTTCGACTGAATCTCTGACACGTGTCCACCGCCGCTTACTGAATTTCGCCCTCGTCATTATCTACTGGCCGTTGATGCGCAGTCTTCATCTGCGGTCGTGCTTCCTTCGGCGTTTTCTTTTGCAGATCCGTCTGCAAAATGCTAGTTATATAAATTAATGTATATACTTCTGGTTGAAGATGCCATGAAACTCTTACCTAATTGTGGCCAACCATATCTCTGAAATATTCTGAAATTACATTAACATGAGCTGAATTAAACATATTCTAGAAGTCCGCAATCAATATAAAGATGCCCAAGTATACCTGACCATAATGTATGACACTCTTACCTGATTGTGGTTAAGTATATCTCTGAAATTAGACTGACATGAGCTGAATTAAACATATTCTGGAAATCCGCAATCTATATAAAGATGCCCAACCATACCAACCCATGATGTATACATGTAATGGTTGAAAATGACAGAAATGTATCCACTTAAGTTGAAAATGACTGAGAAATGTACACACTTAATGGTTGAAAATTACTCAGACATTTTGCAAGTTCACTTCCTGCACGTCTCCATAGAAACGTTGTCGACTCGTCAAGCTGACGATTTCCCTTCCCTAAACCGACACACAGCACACTTCTCATGACTCTGTTCTAATTCCATCATTGTTATAGCGGCAGCCTGCATCCGATATTGATCAGAATCATTAACAGAGCCGGCCAGATCGAAGATTATGAGAAACTGCGCCATGTATAATTTATTCTTTGCTTGTTCCTGCAAACAAGCAACCATTCTATTTCATTTGACCGCTTTACTGTTGATTGGTAGTTTTCCTTCGGTTATATCACATGTGAGCGCATATACATGCAAGAATGCTTCTACTTACGCAGATGGAAGTATATTTTCACGCAATTTGAATACGGTAATGGGAGATCTACTGAAGAATGCACCTCAAACAGGGTTCAACACTTGTTCCTATGGCCAAATTCCCAACAGAATCTTTGGCCTCCTCCAGTGTCTTGGGAACATGTCTCAGCAACACTGCTTAACCTGTTCACAATTAGCAAATGATAGCGTTCGACAACTTTGCGGAAACGCCATAGGTGCTCGAGTATGGCTTGTTCACTGCTTCCTGCGATATGACATCTCTACCTTCTTCTCAAAGCTAGACACCAACGGGACGTATCTGCAGCAAAGTCAAAACAATATTGGGACATACAGTCTGAATAATTTGAGGACCAATACTTCAAGACTCCTTTCCAACTTGTCTGATAAGGCTTGTGATCCTGCAAATAAGGGATTCGCTGAAGGATCCGCTGCATATTCTTCTATTAACATCGTTTACGGTCTAGTTCAGTGTCGGAGAGATATATCCATCAAGGACTGCAGAACTTGTTTGCAAATAGCAAGGAACAACCTTTACAATTGTTGCTCTTTGAAGCAAGTAGCTGAAGCACTGTTGGGAAGCTGCAGGGTCCGATACGGAGGATACAACGTTCTCACTACTTCTGGAGGGATTAGTAATACTAGTCCACCTGCATCCTACGGTTCCTCAAACCATCCAAAAGGTATTGCCCAGAAAACTACGCTAATAGAACTTCACTCTTCACTCTGTTATGTATAAAAGGCAAGGTCTTCTTTACTCTGTTATGTATAAAAGGCAAGGTGAACACCAGAAAAATACCCTGGGAAAAACTAATTCTGGGAAAAGCTCAGCCTAACGAAATTTAGGTATTGCCCAGACAACTACGCTAATACGCTAATAGAACTTCACTCTTCACTCTGTTATGGATAAAAGGCAAGGTCTTCTTCACTCTGTTATGTATAAAAGGCCAGGTGAATACCAGAAAAATAAAAATACCCTGGGAAAACCTAATTCTGGGAAAAGTTCAGTTCAGCTTAACGAAATTTTATTAGTTTTGGGTCAAAACCCTTACCAAGCCAAAATTCCATTAATTCTATTAATTCCATTAGGTCTTAACCAAAACTCTGACCAAACCAAAATTCCATTTAGCCCTTGGTCAAAAACCCCGACCAAAACCCTGATCAAGCTCATGGGAAGCCTGCTCAATCCTTGGCACCTTACACCTGCTAGGGAGCCAAACTTGCTCAACCCTTATTAGCAAGCCCAAACTTACTTAAGCTTTAGCCTATTGCAATTGAGACTAATAAACTTATTTATAAGTTTTTTTCCAACCAAATACAATTGGCATAGGCCACAAAACCAGCCCAAAACCATTAACGATAAACTATCAGTCCCCAATGCCCGAAACCATTAGCGATAAACTATCAATCCCTATACAAGATTAATCCTAACACAATACCATTGTCCGCGAAACCATATACCGGAAACCATCACCACTAGCTGATGTAAACTATCAATATCCTGTCAAAATTAATTGCCATGCCAAGTAATGCACAAATAATCTCTTTCTGCTTCTACATTGATTGAATTTTATCTTTCCTGCCTTTGAAGTATCAATTTAATTCTGCTTCTGCTTGTTTAAATAACAATACAATAAATACTCTACAGAAGGTTCCTCGAAAACAATACCCACTATTTTGGGGATTTTGGGAGGCGTTCTCCTAGCGTTAGTGATCTGTCTGTTTGCCACGCGGAAGAAACTCAAATCTGCGATTTCAAGGAGACCAGTATCCCTAGCGCAGAGTGAAGGTAGAATCTACATTTTGACTTATGTTTTGCCCCTGTAAATTTATGTTATCATGTGAGGCTGTTTCATTCTTATTCACTGTTTTTTTTCATGCACAGACACATGAATCTGGCTCAATTAGGCTGTTTCATTCTTATTCACTGTTATTTTTTTTGCCTGCACAGACCTGCATGAATATGGCTCAGAATTGAGCCTAAATCAGAATCAAATTTTCTTCACCCTAGAAGCACTCATAGAGTCGACGGATAATTTTCATGAAAGAAACAAACTTGGAGAAGGTGGCTTTGGTGCTGTATACAAGGTAATTGCATATATATAGATAGATATAGATATGCACTGGTTAACAAAAATATTACACGAAAAAGAGACATTCATTATAACAATGAATCACACAGAGAATAGAATAGGTTTAAAGATGCATTCCTGATCATTCTATCTGCATAAATCTTTCTTATCTTTTTTAAAGTAAGATGAGAGGTACTATTGGTTTTGTTTTAATAAATTTGGTAATCCAATCTTCACCAAGATTCATTTGAAATTGCAATCTGGTAATCCAATCTTCACCAAGATTCATTTGAAATTGCAATCTGGTAATCCAATCTTCACCAAGATTCATTTGAAATTGCAATTTGATAATACAGAGGTGAATTCAAAAATTTCCAAAATTCTCATTTGAAATTGCAATTTGATAATACAGAGATAAATTCAATAACTTCCAAAATTCTCATTATATTAGACACTTTTTAATTAAAAACATTTATCATCAAATCGTTACCAAGATTCATTTGAAATTGCAATTTGATAATACAGAGATGAATTCAATAACTTCCAAAATCCTCATTATATTCATTTGAAATTGCGATTCATTTGAAATTGCAATTTGATAATACAGAGATGAATTCAATAACTTCCAAAATCCTCATTATATTCATTTGAAATTGCAATCTGGTAATCCAATCTTCACCCATATTTATTTGAAATCACAATTTGATAATACAGAGGTGAATTCAATAACTTCCAAAATTCTCATTTGAAATTGCAATTTGATAATACAGAGATGAATTCAATAACTTCCAATATTCTCATTATATTAGGCACTTTTTAACTAATAACATTTACCATCAAAATCTTACCAAGATTCATTTGAAATTGCAATTTGATAATACAGAGAGGTGAATTCAGTAACTTCCAAAATCCTTACACTTTTCAACTAATAACATTTACCATCAAATCTATTAAAGCTGTATATTTTAATTTTCATGAATAAAATCTATTACTCATTTTTGATTATACAATTTGTATATTTAATATCTAGATTTTGAATACACAAAATGAATTTATACATCACTTCACTTTCTAGAATTTGAGTTAATTTTTTTTCAGTAAATTTAGTTGTTTTTGTCAGTAAATTTAATTACATAAATAAATAGTTTAAGATGGAAACAAAGCGTTAGATTTTATGAATTTTTTTTTATTATATGTATATGTATGTTGATAAATATGTTTATTTTGGAATATGATCTTAATAATTTATCGGGTTTAACAAAATTTTGAACTGGTTATTCCACACTTTCTTATAAGTAATTATTTTAATAATGGAAGGGTCTATTTTGACACAGGGTATTAGCAGTTTTAATTTAATTATGGATGATTATTGAGTAGGTGATAAGGATTTAACTTATTCTATAATATTTTTAATAGTAATCACAAATTAAGGTTGAAGTTGAAATTTGTTTTAAAAGTAGTCTTGTCCTTTCTGACTTTTTAATTAAATTGATCAATTAAAAACAAGTCATTATAAACAAGTGTCACATGAAATAAGTTATGGTTTTTAAGGTATGTGACATTAATAAACCATAGTGATACTGTGACAAAGCTTATTTGTCTATTTGTAAATTAAGAATCTCCATAACTACATCATTTTTTAAATGTATATAGATTTAAGTCATATATTAATTCTTCTATAATTAATAACAGTAATAATAATTTAAAATTAAGCTATAATTTCCTTGATTTTTATGATTTTTTAGTCTTAACAATATAAGATGATGTATATGTTTTGTTCTTTATGTTTTGTTCTATATCATGAATTGTTGTGTATTAACCTTTACCCATTATTTAATTTTATATAACTACATTACTCTAAATCTGTTTAAGATTTAATAAAAAAAGAATATTCTTAGTCATGAACGTGTGATGAAAAGTTGAAATTAAATATGATTTTAGCTCTGCATATTTTCTAGGTCTGGAGTTTTTTTGCTGTGCGCGGCGCTCAGGATTGCCGGCGCGACGCACCAGGCGTGCACGGCGCACTGAGTCGCATCCTGTTGCCTCTTTCCTGGCATTGCGCGGCGCCTTGGCTCGTTCGCGCGGCGCACAGGGCCGGCTCACATTGCCTGCTCCTTCCCTCTTCGTTCTGGCCGGTTCCATCATCTGTGGGCATCTATGGCTGCTCTGTCGTTGCCCCTGTAGGCGTGCTCCTATTACGACTGCCCTCCATCGCCATGGAGCTTGGAGGCGGCTCTGAGGCCCCTCCTCCCCCGTCTCCCGAGTTGGAAGCCTTTAGAACTCTCATTGCGGCCTCTGGGAGGCGCCAGTCCTCTGCCTCCCAGCAGAAGTTTGTCAAAAAGCTTGACAATATTCCCATGGTATCCCTGCCCGTGGAAGAAACCTGTCGAACAGCTCTGACCCTTGCGGATTGAGGCCTAATCGGCCAGTTCACTGGTCTATGGTCTTCTCCGAAAGCTGTCGACGAATAGGTCAAACGGAACTGGACTCCGCTGGTCACTGAAGGTATAAAAAGCCACTTTGTCGACAAAGGGTTCTTTGTCTTTGTGTTCGACAATGCTGAAGACAGAAGCCTGATTTTCAGAAACGGGCCGTACTTCATGGGCCCTCAAGGGCTCTATTTGAACAAATGGTCGCCGGACTTCGACCCTGCTCAGGACGTCCCCACGGTTGTCCCTGTATGGGTGCGCCTCCCTCACCTACCATTACACTGCTGGAACCAGAGATTGTTGCAATCCATTGGCAACGCCCTGGGCAGATACATAGATCAAGCGCCGAGAAAGGACCAATACTCTTGCGCCCGAATATGTGTTGAAGTCGATCTTGAAACTGGACTACCTGAAGCAATAAAACTCTCGGTAGCGGACTGGACACATATCCAGGAGCTTGACTACGAGCAGCTCCCCTTCAAATGCCGGCACTGTCACGAGTGCGGACACTTCGCAAGATATTGCAAGAAAATAAATGAGGAGATAACAGAGAAAGAGAGAGGAGATCAATGGAAACAAGCAAAGAAATCAACAAATCATAGGCAGGCCAATAAAAACAAAGGCAAAGAATCAGAGAACAAAACAGGGCAAGAAAACGCAAGTACCCAAATCACAGGAAGTAAGGAAGTCATCAGCATTGAGGAGGACAAAAACCCCTTTGAATCTCTCAAAACACAGACAGATCCTCCAGAATCAGACCCGGAAGGCCCTCCTCAACAGAACAACACAGATTCTCCAGACTTAGGTAACACTCCAAACCCACTCTTAGGCAACACTCCTTCCCCTTCATATGCTGACATTGCTAAAAAAAAGAAGAAGAACTTCGAAAATGCGGGCTCTTCGGACGATGAGATTTCCGAAAGACCATCAAAGAAAGCAGGGAGGAAATCAAACAAGGAAAACAGGGAAGAAGAAACAGAAAGACAAAAAACCCTTGGCAATCAAGCTACCATTGAGATGACCCTCGGGAGGAACACCAGACCAAGGGTCCCAAAGGGAAGTGGTCCCACCCCAACAAGCGGTAAATGATGCAGCTGGTCTCTTGGAACTGCAGGGGTCTGGGGAATCCCTCAAAGGCTGAGGCCGTTAAAGATTTGTTGAAAATAGAAACTGCAGACATTCTCATGCTCCAAGAGACAAAAATAGAAGGAGAGCTCCTTCTAAACACAAGCAACACAAAGTGGAAAAAAGACTCAGGTAAGGCAGTAAGTGCTAGAGGTACAGCTGGAGGAATTGGCACATTCTGGTCCAAAAACTCATTCTCATTAGAAAGATCACATGAGACTCAACATTGGATTTTTACAGAACTGCGCCACACAGCAAGCAATCTCAAAATAGCTCTTTTCAATTTGTACGTCCCTGTGCATTATGAGGAAAAAAAAGAATGCTGGAAGACACTCTTGGAGTATTTAGGCCTTCTCAATCCCCAGAACATAGTCATAGGAGGAGATCTGAACATAATACTGGACTCCAAAGAGAAGCGAGGCGGGGTCTTTTCAAGGGATCCCCTTCTTTCCTTAGTGGAAGACCTTATTCTTAGGTGGGATCTAATAGACTTCAAGCCTGTGAAAGGTGAGTATACTTGCACCAACAACAGAACTGGGGAAAATCACATCTCAGCAAGGTTGGACAGATTTCTCACCAGCAGTTCCATTATGTTGGACAAAAGAATAGTCTTCTCCAAGATTCTCCCAAAACTCACATCGGACCACAAACCAATCCTTCTATGCTTGAAGGATGAGGAAGACCTGGGCCCTCTCCCCTTTCGCTTCAGCCCTCTCTGGGTAGAAAGAGAAGGGTTTTTTGATACAGTGCAATCTGCTTGGGGACTTGAGGTATCAGGCTCCCCAAGTTTTGTGTGGGAACAAAAAATGAAAAACACTAAGAAGGCCCTAAAGGAATGGATAAAAAAGGCGCCAAAATCCCCCACCAGACAGAGGAAAGATGCAGTCCAACAGCTGGGAAATCTACAACTTTATCTGGAGAAGAAGGATATATCCCCCTCAGAATTAGACAAGGAAAACTTGGCTCAAAGTAGAACATACAACTCTTTCAGAAGTGAAGAAGAATACTGGCGCATAAAGTCTCGCAGCTTGTGGCTCAAAGCTGGCGATAGAAATACTTCTTATTTCCATAGACAGTGCAGGGCTCGTCTATCGAGAAATCATATCGCTGAAATCACTACTTCCAGCGGACAGGTGTGCAAAAACTTCGAACAAATAAAGGTTGCTGCTGAGCATCACTTTCAAAAACTCCTTAGCGCAGAAAAGGAAGGGAACGAGGAGGACATAGCAGAGTTCCTCACAAACATTCCAAACACAGTCAGTGCAGAAGATAATAACACCCTTCTGAGTACAGTAACGGAAGAAGAGATTTCTAAAATTATTTGGAACATGGAGCCTGATAAAGCCCCAGGTCCAGATGGATTTTCAGTCCATTTCTACAGAATTTGTTGGGCGCTTATCAAGTCTGACCTCCTGAGGATGATCCATGGGTTCATGAAGAAGGCAAGAGTTGGTGGTGGAATAAACTCCACATTCCTCGCCTTAATTCCAAAGGAAGCCAACCCTAGCTCCTTCGACAGATATAGGCCGATTTCCCTCTGCAACGCATCCTATAAAATTATGGCCAAGCTCTTAGCAAACATAATTAAACCGCTCCTGCAAAAACTAATCTCACCAGCACAAGGGGGCTTTGTGGAGGGAAGGCATATCCTGGATAATGTCATCCAAGTACAGGAAGCTTTGCATTCCAGTTATGCTCGTAAAGAACAAGGTATGATAATTAAATTGGATATGTGCAATGCATTTGACAGAGTTAACCGTTCTTTCCTGTACAGGGTCCTCTCATGTTTTGGTTTCAGTCAGGATTTTATCAATCTCATCAAAGCCTGCATTGAAAAGATATGGATTGCCCCCATGATAAATGGAAGACCGGCAAACTTCTTTTTAGCCACCAGGGGACTGAGGCAAGGCTGCCCTCTTTCCCCCTTTCTCTACATACTGATGGCGGACTCTTTGAGCAGAAAGCTGAACTTGGAAAAGCAAACTGGCAACATACCTGGAATCAGAATCGAGAGAGGCATCGACCCAGTGAACCATGCGCTGTTCGCCAATGACTCGCTTTTAATGGGAGGAGCCTCATCAAGAATTGCAACCTACTTCAAAAACATCCTCCAGAAATTCTGTAGCATCTCGGGAGCACTGATAAGCGAAAGGAAAAGTGCAGTTTATGGATGGAACTCTGAGCAGCATACAATAGGAAAAATCGCTGATGACTTGGGCTTTCCAGGGTATGCCGAATGGGACAAAATTAAATATCTGGGACTTCCCATTACGTTGGGTTCCAACAGAAATCAACTCTTGGAGGAAGTCATTTCGAAACTCAAGAACAAGATTGCAGCGTGGGGCGGATTCTGGCTCACCACAGGGGGCAAACTCACGCTCATTAAATCGGTTCTTACAGCTATGCCTACATATCAGGCCTCTTTGATGATGTCTCCAAAGTCAATTTCAGATCAGATATCTAGACTACTGCGCAATTTTTTGTGGAACGGTGGGTGTGGAAACAACAACAGATTTCATTTGATCGGTTGGGATATTGTGAAACGTCCACACGCTGAAGGAGGCTTGCAAATTCGTGATCCTGTGAACGCAAACCTTGCCCTGGGCTGTAAACTTCTTTGGCAACTCTACGCAGAGCCTAACCATCCTGTCAGCAAGATTTTCAAGGTTAAATATCTCAAGAACCAATCAATAAATTCCTATTCAGGTGACAATCGCCCCACAGGCACGCAAGCCTGGAAATTGTGCAGCAGAGGTATCAGTTTTTTCAGAACCCATCTATACAAAATTCCAGGTAATGGTAAAAAAACTAGGCTATGGAGCGACAACGTCATGGGTCGTCCCCCCCTTGCTGAAAACTCTGATATCTTTGAGATAAGAGATTGGCTTCAGGAGAAAGGCATAAGGAAAATCGAGGACATTTCTGACTGGGACAGCAATGGAAATTGGCTGCGGTGGATTTTTCCCAGAATTCCTGAGCATTTAAAACCTCAGTTGGATTTGCTAATCGATGCCATTTCGGACTTCGCTCCGGTGCACATCGACGATGAAGACTCCTGGGGCTACGGCAAAACGGGGGTGTATTCAACAAGACAGGGATACCTTCAGTTGCAATGCCACAAGGACTCGCCTTACTCTGAGACTGTGTGGAAATAGGTTTGGGACAGCTTCAGCATTCCCAAAATCAACTTTTTCTTCTGGACCTTGTTCCATAACAAAATATTAACTGGGGATAATTTGAGTAAAAAGAATATTGCAGGTCCTCATCGCTGCGCACTCTGCAGGAGCGCTTTGGAGACTTCTGTCCATCTGTTTATTGATTGTAGCTTTGCCAAGGAGGTCTGGTCCTTTTTCTTGAATGGACTGGATGTGAACCCTCCTTCGCAAAACTCGATCACTACCATGTTTATCAATTGGAAAGCTTGCTATCCCCATAACATTGCTAGTAAATCATTATGGCACAGGGTGTGGATTGCAGCCCCCAAGTATGTTTGCTGGAAGCTCTGGTTAGCCCGGAACGAGATCATTTTCAATAATAATGAGCTACCGACAACAAAAGTGGCGGTGCAAGCCAAGAATCTCCTTGTAGAAACTCTGAACCACTCTCAAATCAAAGATGATAACTCCCTCCGCACTGAAGAAAGGATGTCGCTGGATGGCTACACCAACAAGGCCAGACCCCTTGCAAACATCCGAACTAATCACAAGGAAAGCTGGCAGATTCGAGAATCAGAGGACAGCTTTCACCAGTGGTGGAAATCTCAGGGCAAATGCACAATTTTCTTTGACGGTGCCTCAAAAGGCAACCCGGGAAGGTCAGGCGCTAGTGGGGTGATTCATTTTCCGAATGGGACCAAAACTGACTTCAGCTGGAGTCTTGGTCTGAAAACTAATAATCATGCTGAAACTCTAAGTCTGTTGAAAGCCTGTCAATTGGCCAGAAAAGAGAATCCAGGTGAAATTCTTGTTTTTGGAGATTCAGAAGTGCTCATAAGAGCAATTGTAAACAAAAATGGGTTCAAGGATCCGACGCTAAACAAATAGTTAACCAGAGTGAACAGAATTTTGAAGAATTTCCCCTCGATCTTAATCTTCCACATTCTCAGAGATCTAAATAAGGAAGCTGACAGACTTGCAAATATAGGCAGCACTTTACAAAGTGGTATGATAAGCATAAACGCTGATGCTCCGTTCATGACAACCATTCCTTAAGTGGTTTTCTGTGTTTAAAGATGTAATGGATGATTTGGCTTTTGCCCAATCTGGTTTTTCATCAATAAAAATAACCGTTTCAGTTTAAAAAAAAAAAAAGTTGAAATTAAATTTATTAATTAAATTGCATTTTACAAATAAAAATTTGTAATTATTTATTGTATTAAGATATTTACTTTTAAGATATATATAGCTGACTTCCCCTTCTAAGATTTTCATCATCCCTATCACTTGATATTGCTATTGCTATGTTATTACCCATCAACCCATCGAATTGCCGAATTGCCAAAACAAACAGATGCTTAGTTCACAGATAATTTTGTAATCTTTTCCCATGAGACCTACCGTCTTGTTAAGAGATTAATAATTCTCTTAACAAAATTCTATTAATCTAGATGCAAATGATGGCTTTTCATTCGTTGTTGATGTGACTGATTCTTTCAGGGAAACACAAAAGAAGGAAAAGAAATAGCAGTGAAGAAGTTGTCTGCAATATCTAGTCAGGGCAACGCAGAGTTTATGAATGAGGTGAAGGTTTTGGCGAATGTTCGACATCGAAATCTTGTAAAGCTGCATGGATGTTGTGCCGAGGGATCAGAAAGGTTGATAGTTTACGAGTATTTGCCAAACCAGAGTCTGCACACCCTCCTCTTTGGTAGGTCCAACGTTATTTAAAAAAAATGAAGATATATCGTTGTTTTATAAATTATAAATTTAAAGACATTGCTGATATTGCTAAATGATTCTGATTATTCAAGAGTTTTGAAAGTTGCCCAATTTGAATTGATGTAGATCCAGAGCACAGGAAATTGCTTGACTGGCAGACTCGCTACAAAATCATAATGGGAATAGCTTGTGGTCTTCGTTATCTTCACGAGGAATCAGAGCCTCCAATCATTCACAGAGACATTAAAGCAAACAACATTTTGCTGGATGAGGCATTGAATCCCAAGATAGCAGACTTTGGGTTAGCAAGACTCTTTCCCGAAGAGAAAAGTCATATCCAAACCAGAGTTGCGGGGACATTGTAATGTCACATTTTTTTTTTCTCTACCCTTTCCTGAACAGTTTACCTTCATGTAACCATGCGATTTTAACAACACCCCAACTTATTTGAAGTGTTTCTGTTTCATTTCATTGGAGTATGTAGCGGTTACATGGCGCCGGAGTATGCCATGCAGGGACAACTGTCCATGAAAGCTGATGTCTATAGTTTTGGAGTGCTGGTCCTGGAGATTGCAAGTGGAAGAAAAGTCAGTAATATAGATTTTCCCCAAGAAATGCAAGGCTTATTGGAATGGGTAATATTTCAACTCTTCAATAAATAAATCTGTGAATCTTTTAAAAGACTGGTTTGATGTACTAGAATAGAGATATCTATTTACTCTTTACTCTGTAATTGATTTTTTTGGGATGCCAACCAGGCATGGAGATTGTACAAGGAAGGGTGCCTTTTGAATATGATAGATCCTACACTCACTAAAACATGCCGAGAGGAGCAAGCAGTAAGATGCATTCATGTTGCCCTTTTGTGCACGCAAGCAGATGCAGGCATCCGTCCCACCATATCTAATGTTCAACTCATGATGTCTAGCTCTTCTGGGATGTTGCCAAATCCCAAAAAGCCCGCATTTGTGAAAATCAGTGACGGCGGATCCATACCCCGCAGTATTGACGAGGCAGGGATGGGCTTAGTGCCATCTTCCCTTACAGGGAGTCGGATTATTCCTTCTACAAATAATGTCACCATTACGGAATTGGAAGCTAGGTAGCTTATTTTCACGGTTGGTTACCAGCAGGACTGAAGGAAATCCTTCTCTCTAATGTTATTTTTTTGTGATGGTTTAGCAAATTAGCGGCCATCAATGTATCTAGTAATTCAACCATAGACAGGACGGAGTGACTAGTAATTTGCGTCTGGAGAACGTGGGTCTTGTTCTCTCCCGGGCAAACATTTACTGGGTTTATAAATTATAAATTAAAAGTTCAAGCCCATAAATTTGTAGATCCTACGAAAGTTGCTCTGGAATGACAAGTTTCAAAGCTGGTTAGCCATTACTTGTAAGAAAAATTTGATTTTGAATATAAGTGTATTTTAATGTTCGGGAGAGAAATCATGTCTGATGTCTGTAATTTGTTCTCAAACATATTTTATAGTTTTGTATAAATTTTACAGTCAACCAAAAACAATACCAGGAATAATATTTGACAGATAATTGAAGGCAATTTAAGTTTGTAGAATAACATATTGTTGTTTGAGATAATGCCTCATTTATGATGCATACTAAAGTTTAGGGATTGGTTTGGTTTGTTGGAGGATGTTGAGAGATTCTCTCAACCTCTCTCTCTAAGATTAGAATTAGTTGGATCTGAATTCAACTATATATACATATGTAATTTCTATTGATTTGGGTGTAGAAATTAATCTATTGTTTTGTGTGTTAATATTGTGCAATGGATGCTCTTCCAATTTCTTATATGGTATCAAAGCTTAGCTGGGCTTAATCCCTCATGGGAGTGCCCAGAAAAATGAAATAGTTTGGGAGAGATTCTTTGTACATACATAGATTAGGAGTGTTGAATTCTTTTGTTTGTGAAAATATTGTGTTATGATTTTTACTGAACCACTGTAAGGATAGATGGTGATCCAATGTTAGTATTAGATTATAGAAAAAGTTGTTATATTTTGGATTGTTATTTAAAAAAAAAACCAGAAATCCCTGGAGCGTGTTCTATTCATCGTTTTTTTTTGACGTAATGAAACAAGAATTGCGATGAGTCTGTGATTGTGAGGAAGCTGGGCAGAGCTTTCAGTCGCAATTCTATCGTTCCACGGAAAAGTACTGTCCATCGGTCCTCTTTTACTCTCGTCAGGGGATACTGCGACAGTGAATACTAACATATGAGCGGGATTTTTGTCCAGGGGCAGTCTGCTGTTCTTCCACGGGATTCTTAGAGAGAAGCAGGGACCTCTAGCTTCGACCCAAAAGCCGCGAGCGGCACGATCTGAGAGCTTGACTATTGAGCCCCGAAATGGGGTGGCAATGAACCGCAATGAATTGGAGGCCACTGGCATTATCGAATCGGCGTGCAGCATCACATTGGATGTGAACGTCTGCATTTCGACTCTCGTAGCACATCCGGAATTCAGAAAAGCTACAAACTCCAAGGAGCTCGCCACTATTGTTGTGAAGGTGACCCTGCACGCGCTCAAAAATCTCTTTGCATCTTTAGGCTCTGAGATGAGTCGGCAACCAATCACGGACCAAAGTAGCCAGTCCGCTGTGGATGACTGTATCGAGCTTTTCGGATTTAGTCTCTGCCAGTTTTGAAAGGCCAAGATCTAGTAAATGTGAAGAATGAATCACTCGGGCCCTCTAGTGGCGGTCTGCTGTGAATCAGTTTCCAATCAGTGAATGAATTGTGTATCCCAGCAGATCGAGCTCTCTATTTATCAATGTTTTGCGCTGGAATAAAATACTTGAACAACAGAAATCTGACCTTTGAGTAGAGCGCAAGCATTCATCATGCCCATAAAGAAGACCATGCCAACTCAAGTGAGTAAAGTTTGTTTTCTCCGCGCTTTGTGCTGTTGCATGAGAATTGGCCAATGCAGTACAGGCTGTGGGCTGCCAAAAGGAGCAAAGTGGACGGTTAGAGTGGGCAATTAGGCCACCCAGTGAGTCTATCGAACTCGCCAGCATGGGAATTCGTAGAGATTGCAGAGACGCCTTCTCTTTGGGAGGAGATGGGAAAAATAAAATCAAAATCTCATTTATATTGGAATTGCACAGGAGTTGGAGAGATCACGTTTGTTTCATAAATTCGCTTTCTTGGTTGCATTCGTCAGAGTTTTATGTCAAATTTGTTATTTTTATATTGTTTAAGTTGTAAAGAATAACCAATTATTGAATAGATTTAGACAATTTAAAATAACGGATCTCAACGTTCTTCGGTGCCGAGAGAATGTATTGCTAATTTGATTGTGAGAATCTGTTATATGTTGTAGACTCTTGTTGTACTTCGGTGCTCCAAGATCGACAATTACAGGTTACCTTTACCTTGTGAGTTTGTAAGTGTGTAAAGGTCACTTTGTAGGATTAATCGCTGATCATATTCTGTACCTAGAATATTTTCCTATATGACTGTTGAAATTTATTCTTCGGGGTTATTTCACAGATGGAAATATTTCCATAGGGTAGTTCAGTGTCGAGACTCTTCTTCAGGGGTGTTAAGAATCTTTAATCGTACAAATTCAGCATTGATGGTAAGAAGCAGATGTACTTTAAACGGGTTGAAAGGTAAGCTTGAAGATGTGAAGAAAGAAAGAGCGAAATCCAGAAGACTGTAGAGTGGGTAGAGTTGCTAATGAAGACCAGCCAGACAAAGACAAATACAAATTTTGTAATTGTGATCTTAGTATTGTAAGTTTTCTGTAATGTAGGCATTAAGGGGGGTGTTTGAGATAATGCCTCATTTATGATGCATACTAAAGTTTAGGGATTGGTTTGGTTTGTTGGAGGATGTTGAGAGATTCTTTCAACCTCTCTCTCTAAGATTAGAATTAGTTGGATCTGAGTTAAACTATATATACATATGTAATCTCTATTGATTTGGGTGTAGAAATTAATCTATTGTTTTGTGTGTTAATATTGTGCAATGGATGCTCTTCCAATTTCTTATAATTGTTAATTGTAATTATAAAAAAAATGCAATATTGTTAATTGAGCTTATTTCAGGTGGTTAGGAGGGTTTAATGATAATCTCTCACTGAGGTTCAAATCTTATTGTATTGGGAGCTAACTTTATATTAGTTATCTTGACTATGTACTGAAAAACAAGAAATTGAATATCATAGAGAAATATTTAACAGAGGATGGGCTTATCAATCGGTCGAATTTGCAGCAATTTTGAAGAATTTTCAATGGAATTGTAGCTATTAGAGTTCCCAATGGAATTGTAGCTCATCAAGAGAATCCTTCAAGTGAATCACATTTCAATTATTTTTGTGGACCCGTTTCAAACTACTAAGTATGGTTCATCATTAGGGGTTTGCATTCTGGATTTGTAACTGTCAAACAACTTAATTCGCAGCTTTTGTTCTCCAACAGATTCCTGTTGCATTTTTTGAATTTAGTAAAAATTGTAGATTATTTAAATCAAAAGATTTTATTTGTGTTTTATTTATATTTTGAAATATTATGAAAATTAAATGGGCACTAAAATGAGCATGAATAGATGTTTTTTTTTAAATTGACTTTGTTCATACCTATCAAATTTTCATCAATTCCAAAATCTACAATCAACTGAACACTCAAAGCTTACTTCTTTCCAAAATTTACAATCAACTAAACACTTAAAAGCTTATTGCTTTGTGTCATGTTTGATGCTTAACTCTCATTTCAGTGCTTCCCATCTTTGTCCCCAAGCTTTCATTGCTGGATTGGATTTAATCGTGACACCGTTTCCTAGATTTAGAGATCGGTGGAACACAAATTTCACTCCAATAGCAACACGGCCTCATGTTTTCTATATGGTCTTTATTTAGATCACAACCACATTGTTGGTTCATTTTCTCTTTTGTAGCGTGGTTCAGCTCTTTGGTAGTCCTCTCCTCTGTGGTTCAGACTAGCTTCCCCTCCACATACTGCTATACCAACAATCGCAACCTATCTTCCACCTCAAATCCGATTTCAAGTGAAGTGTTGCCTCCATTGGAATCATTTTCAGCCTCGAAGCTCCTTCTCAGTCACATGCAACCTCACTTTCAAGGACTTTCAGAACAGAGGAACATTGCAATGATGGTGATTGCCTCGGTCATATGAGCAGATTCAGATGACATTGCAGGAGCTTTAAGTAGTCTTCTGACTACAAGTGTTGGTGTTCACTTAGATGAAGAATTGTTGTGGGACATGGTAATCTATTCGACCTCGATTGATTAGTGCCAACAAAAGTAGAACTATTGCCTACTAGTTTCACCAATCTTTCGATGGTGTTTTTTTGGCATGGGAAAGCCCTAATATTTTCACCATTTTATTATTTATATTTATTTATTTATTATTATTATTTTTAGAAAAAACCTTGAAATAAAAAAAATAAAAAAATTGATTTGTTGGGTTTGGGAAAAAAAAATTTGAGCGAAAGTTAATGGGATTTTTTTTTTTTTTTTTTTTTTGGCAGGCTGGGTAAAATACATTTTATATAGAGCTAAATATTTGGACAAATTTTTTGAATAAGATTTTTCTAGTGGCATATTGTTTAAGTGTAGTTGTAAAAAAAATACGGTTTTTTGATATTATGGTAAACTTAAGGATATAGACTCTTACTTTCTCCATATAATTATCGTATATGGAAAAGAAAAATGCAATAGCAGTTACAATCCAAAATATTGTGGCAAATGTTAAGTGAAAGCCAACTGATTTTAAGATTTTCCTATAGGAATAAACAAGATGAAGCCATGGGGGTTGATTCAGTTGCATATTTTAGACAACCTACTATTTCATCTTGAGAAAAGGATCACTCACAAACAAAGTTGGTTTGGAATTGTCAATGAATTCCACCCTTTGGAATTGGAAACTAGATTATCAACCCTAGTACCTAATGAGCATGCCTCTATTGAGGAGTATCTTACTCAATTTAAGGTCATTGTTGTCCCAATTAAAAGTATGTGGCAAGGAGAAAAATGAAGCTGAACGTATTTTTTTGATCTTGTCAAAACTAAAGGGTCCTTTTCAGGTTTTCTCATATACCTTATATGCAACAAGGAATGTCCTTGGTGACTTATTCAAAATGGATAGCTTTGAGACATTTTGTGATCATCTCATGCGAGAACAATCTAAGCTCAAGCGACTAGATGTTCTCTCTAAATATTCAAATTAGCCTTTGGTGGCTCATAACTCCAAAGGTTAGTGTAAAGCCTGATATTAACAAAAGAAAAATTATGTTCAAGCTCATGAGACTCCCTCCAAAGCTAAGCAAAATACTAAGTCTACACCTCCAACTTCCAGGAACGATGGATCCTCCTCCAAGACAAAGAAGAAATAGGGAAATGAAAAGACAAAAACATATGAAACATGAGCCTTTTGTGGCAAATCTGGGCATATTGAAGAAAAATGTTGGAATTATTAGATGATGCCATGAAGAAGCACAATATTTCAACAAGCAGATGACTACTTTATCATCCCAAGCTCTAGGTAGATCTACAAATCACTCGTTACTTGATTAAGGCACATCAAATCATATGGCTCTTTGTCAAGATTTGCCTCCTTCTACATCACATAACAACATTTCAAAGATTGCGATCAACAAATCTACTCAACTTGAGGTTTTGGGGTAAGGTATCGTGCAATTGACCAATGGATGCATTAACAATGTGCTCCTATTCCCTGAGATCTCTACAAATTTATTTCCCATCTATTAGATCTATCATTCTGGTGATGGAAAAAAATGGAGTTTTCTCCAAATCAGGGAGTTATTAGACATCTACATAATATAATAGTTTTTATTGTTATTGGATAGGTTGATCATGCCTCCAAATTAATAAGTTTGTTTGTTTTTAGTCTTCCTCCACTTCTTCTTTTATAGCTCATGTTGATTCCTTGAGTAAGCTTTGACATGAAAAATTCGGCCATCTAAATTATAGATATCTACAATAGATGCTCACTCAAATTTTGGTTTTAGATCTTCTAAAATTTTATTGTATTGATTAGGTATGTGCTCTTAGAAAACAACACCAAGATCCCTTTCCTAAAGGGAAAGATTTAAGGGAAACAACACCTTTTCAGTTGGTGCATAATGATTTAATGTCCTTTTCAACTCTTTTTTTAGGGTTCATGTATGCACTAACCTTTGCTGATGATTTCTCACGTCACTCTTGGGTGTAATTCCTTAACTACAAGAATGAAGTCTTTGCAACCTTCAAAAGCTTTTGTTAAGAAACAATTATCATGCTCCATCAAGAATCTTCACACTGGTAATGGGGGGGAATATGTCAATATGGCATATGAAATTTTCTATAGAGAACATGATAAACTTCATCAACAATCTATTCCCTACACTCCTCAGCAAAATGATGTTGTTAAAAGGAGGAACCAAACACTCAAAGAGAAGGATAGATACATGATTCAGTCCAAGAATTTGGCACCTTCATTTTGGGCCAAAGAAATTATTTGTGCCAATTATATTCAAAATATAATGCCTCATAAGGAAGTTCAACATATGATCTAGTGGAGCTTGGACACATGAGAAGCCTGATGTCTCTTCTTTTAGGGTATTTGGCGGTTCTTCTTGGGCATTAATTCTAGATAAAAGGTTCAATGACATGGAAAAGAAGAGTCAACAATTGATATTTGTTGGTTACTCTGAGGACATGAAATATTATTAGCTCTTTGATCCTACATCTAAGGAAGTTTTGTTTCAAAGAGATGTTCATTTTGATGACAACAATCCAAGATCTTCTTCCCCTCATTCCTCATCTATCACTGGTGATAATGGTTCTAATCATTGTGATGATTTTATACATATGATAGAATAAGAAATTTCTACTAAATGTCCTCATCCAAAAGAAAATCTACCAACCGCACCATCAAAACCTGAATAGGAAAATCAGGAGCAACCTCTTCCAAACGAATCCTTAAGGAGGAGCCTTCACAAGAGAACACATTGTGATATATATGGCTATGAAAACTTATTTCAATGATCTAGCCTCAAATCAACCATAATAAAAAGGAATCTCCCTTTTGGGTAATGCCATTTTAGAAGACCATCAACAATTTTATGAAGCTGATGGAATACCTTAGTGGGAAGCTGCCATGCCAGATGAGTATTCTTCTTTGCTGAATAATCATACTTGGGATCTTGTTCCTCTTCCAAAGGGATGTAAGTTGGTTTGTTGTAAGTGGGTCCACAGAAACAAATATGTTTCATATGGCTCTATTGACAAACATAAGGCATGCCTTGTGGCCGAGGGATTTTCTCAAGTTGAAGGAATTTACTATTCAAAGGCTTTTTCCCCTATTGCCAAGATGTATTTTATATGTCTTGTGCTTTCTCTAGTTGCATCCCAAGGTATATTAGTTTACCAAATGTATGTAAAGAGTTTTTTTTTTCATATATATCTACATGAGGATATTTACGTGGCCCCAACCCCTTGATTTTGTGCAAGATCCTTCACTTGTTTGCAGGCTTCGATGTTCCTTGTATGGTCCCAAACAAACTCCTAGAGCTTGGTATAAAAAGATGGACATTTTTTTGTTTGATTTTGGGTTCAACTTATGTCATTTTGTTCCTACAGTTTACACTTAAAGATAGAGTTTTGATTTATTGGTTTTATTTTTGTATATGGATGATTTCGTCCTCAAAAGGAGTTCTTCATCTATGGTTCATAATGCTAAGGAAGCATTGATGGGACGATTTTCTATGAAATATCTTGGTTTGCTAAATTACTTTCTTGGATTGAGAGTTCTCAAGTCTTCAAAAGGGATCACAATATTCCAGAAATAATATGCCCTTGATATACTTCAGTGTTTTAGCATGGCTAATTCTAAGCTTGCACCTACTCCTTTTCAGTTTGGTGTTACTCTTACCACTAGTTGCAACTCACCATAGACCGGGCCTCCATTATTTCACCAATTGGTTGGAAATATACTTTATTTGACACACACCTAACTTGACATTGCTTATGTAGTAGGGTTGGTTTCTAAATTCTCTCAGGATCTTCATCAAAGTCACTGGAAAGTAGAGGTATATTTATGGTACTTCCAATTGTGGCATTCAATATATTATTAGATCTCATGAGCTTGTGGGTTTCACAAATTTTGATTGGGTTGGATCAGTGGATGATTGAAATTCCACCTTTGGATTTGTTTTCTATCTTGGTTTTGCTCCTATTGCTTGGTCCCGCAAGAAACAATCGATGTTTGCATTATCTACAACAAACGTTGAGTATGAAGATGTAGTTCTCACAAGTTAAGAAGTTCATTGGTTGCAAAAATAATTTCTTGAGTTTGGCGTTCATTAGGATCACCTACTCTTCTATGGTGTGATAATCAAAGTGCAATCCATATTTCTAGAAATGTTGTGGAGCATCAATGGAACAAACACATTCAGATCCATATGCACTTGATTCACCAACTTATTCAAGATGGTGTTCTTACCATGGAGTATGTACCTACTAAAGAAAAAGCATCAAATATTTTCACACATTCTTTGGCATCACCAAGGTTTCTTCAATTACGCCAGATGCTTCAAGTGAAGGAAGTTGTCCTTGGGGGGTCATCTCAAGTCCTCCTTCCTTTACCTCTTCAATTTTCTCTTTCTTTCCTTATATCTATGTATTCTCTTTTTGGTAGAGTATTTTGCTATGGTTTTTTCTATGTTTCTCCACTTATGAGAGGTTTTACATGGGTACCTAAGAAATCCTCGTTGTTGGGACCCATTCTTCCTCCCTACATTTTTCTTATGGGGGGAGTTAGAGTTCCAGTGAAGAATCCTTGGAACTCGTAATCTTACGTAGCATCCTTATATGTTGTATTGTCAATATTATCATCTATATATCACTAAAAGCTTTCATTTCTCCTATAAATTAGGTAGATGTACAACATATTTTCCTGCAATGAAGTATTTTCTTCATTCTTCATTTTGGTTTGATCTCTTTGTAGAAGTTTGTTAGACTTTGCAATATGATCCATGTATGTTTTTTAACTCTTGCATGGTTTTGTTAGTTGCATGGCTCTCTTGGTATGGAAATACAGTCTATTTTGATTCTACTTGGCTTTAAACTTGTAGATCCACTAGAAGGCGACATACACATTTATTTGACCATGGTTTGGAGTATCTAGCAGTAGATACTTACGTGTGAATCACCTCCTTTTGCTCTCTAGTATTCATGCTTTGAGTCTTCTCTCCAACCCACACTCATTTTTATTACTTGTCGGGCTCTTGGGGAGATGGATCTTCCTTTATCTATTGAGGAGGGAGCCCCTAGTTTTGCTCTCTAGAACCTAGAGTGGCTAGGAGACGCCGGGGATCCCAATGGTCCCTATGGTTTTTATCATCTTTAACATGCGCATAAGGTGAGTGCTCATTTCGATGTTAATAATTGGGCTATCAGTGGCGAGTGCACATTGGGAATTTAGGTTCTTGAAGATCTCTATCTGGTTGAAGGGGAGCCCACCTTTGGTTTTCTCTTTTTCTTGGTGGCCTTGCCTTGAATACTTTTTTCCATCATGGGAATCTGTAACTTATTGGAGTGATCTAGGCTAGGATCAAAATCAAACTGAATAGCTGGCACTAATAGCCTAAAAGTATATCCAATATCCCACAAGCTAGATATACTAATCACTTGTGAGCTAAGAAACCAGATTCGTCCCCCAGGGGCTCCGAATCCCGAATCGGGTGAATCCGATACGATTTGCCAGGATTCGTACCCGATTCATAGGATACGGTCGTATCCGTACAAGGTACGGCGAATCCCGATCGTACCCTATACAGATACGACCGTATCCCGTACTGCTGGATTCGCTGTCCAAAAAATTGTGATTTTTGCTTTATAAAACCCCTAATCATTTGTGTTTGCAGGCCTAATTAGTGTCTTGACTAAGTTTGGTGGTGATTTTAATTGAGAAATTCACATTACAAGGTCTGATCCATTGTAATTTTTGAACTAACCCTTTGTTACAGGTTGATATATCACTTGGGAAGGGTTTTAATTTTTGTTTTTGGGTTTGGTGGCATCGTTCTCCATCAATACTAATCATCTAGGCGGCTAGGAGTCTCTTTCTCCCTTGGTGATGCCAAATTCAAAGGCAGGTTATTGTGTTTGTAGCCTAGGGCTAGCATATTTGTTTTTTTAGGTGGTTTGAAAAGGCTTTGGGCATCACTTTGTGGCTCAAAGTTGCAACCTGTGGTCTCTTCCAAGCATACTAGCCCTTTGAGGCTAGGCCACAACATTTGGGGACCTATTTCTCTTATTAATAGCCTCTTTGGTGACTGAATACATATGAGACCTGAAGTCAAACATATTGTAGACCCTAAACATAAGATTAACATCTAATCTAAGCCTAAAAGCATTCTAATTTGACTCGTAATAATTGCAATATTAATCACAAGTGTTTGGCTATCATTTTGTGCATATTTGGGTGACTTGATTTTGCTGTTAGCAGATTGACATTGTTATTGTAGAGGTCTGATATCACTCTACAATGACACTATAGTGGTATTTTCACATTGCTTTTGGCACTAAACTTGAGTCGTGATCGTTGGTTTATCTCCTTAGCATTTGGTGTTGAATTGCGAGCAATTTTGTGAACTGATACAAGCTACAGAGGTCTGATTTGAACTTACAGTGATTGATCTATTTCTATCTGCCATTGGCAATGTACTTATGTAACACATTTTGATTCTAATGAATTAATGAGAAAACTACAGTATCTTACTATCTTGTCTTTCTGAGTAAATTTGACAATTGTATGATGTATCAATGTATCATGTATGAGTATCTAAGATCTTAAATCTATGTTTGAAATTTTTAATTTGTGTAAAAAATATCTAATTTTTAATATATATATATATATATATATATTTTTTAATAAAATAACATATAACGCATCCCAGAAGTATCTTGTTTCGGGGGTCACCGTACCCGAATCTGATTCCTCGAATCCCCGTATCCCTGTATCAGGTGACTTAGCTTGTGAGTTAACAGGAGCCTAGGTTTCTTGAGGCACATGGAAGTGGACCTATATCCCCGGGGGCGTCTACCCTTCTAGCCTTATCATAATGAGCCAACATGTTACTATTGGGAATTTAATTTAGATGGGGACAAGAACCAAGAATCCACATTACTACCATTTGTAAGAACCCTCGAAGAGGATTACTGTCCATGATGGTGTTTATTTTTAGGTACTGCTCTTTTTGCATCTTAAGTGTGCAAATATTTTTAGAGTGTCATTTGGATTTATCTCCATGAGCAACCTTGTTTTGAAGGACTCAGAGCTAGCCAATTTGGATAGTTTTTACATGATTTTTCAACATCAATGTCATGCTCAACTAAAACCTCCATACTTTGTCATCATATGTGACATCCATTGCCATCATATATCGTTGCTTATATATATATATATATATATCCAATGATTCCTCAAGTGATTCTTTATGCTTCACCATTTTGTTTGACATCAATTATCTTTTAATATTGAGCCTCGTATCAAGCATCATGTCCTATTTTGAATCATCTATTGTAGCAACTACTACCCATGCAATCTGGTGAGATGGATCGATATCCATAAGGGTACACATTTTATGATGTTTTATCAATTATATGTAAATACCTGATTAGTATTTTTGAGTTAGGACTTAATTTAGAGGATTAATGTCTTTGCTTGTGAAGTTTTAAATCCATCTACATGGATCTTTGATGGTGTTGATAGCTTGGGGTTACCTGGCCCTCTTTTGAGTTACGACCATTTTTTTTGTTTGGACCTTTTAGTTTCTATAGACCTCATCATTCACTTGATGGTTGAAGATGATTGATTCTGTTTGAAACCTTTGTTCTATCTTCTCACCAACAACTGTATTTTTGAAGAATTTGTGTAGTAGTTGTTAGTATTTTCCATTTTTGTGCCTTTATAATTTAACCTCTTCTACTTCATAATTCAACCAAGTTCATTAAGGTTATTTGAATCTCCTCTTCAGACTTTGGGTTGTACTTATTGATTGGAGTTTTCAACCTCCATAGTCTCCAACTCTTGTCATTCAAAATGCATCAATGCGAGATTTACAATTTCAACTTCAATGCCCTTTTCGACACTAATGTTTTTCTCTCTTTTAGAGATGGGCTTTTTCCTATGAGTTTTTCTCCTTTTCTCAACTTTTAAGAGTCTATTTTGTACTTGGGTTCCAAATAAGGCCTTGTTTTTGGGACTCAATTTTTTCTTTGTTTACACCCTATGTTTCACTTAAGGGGGTGCTAGTATTATTTCCAAATGAAGCGAACTATTGTTAGTTTTAAGCTCATGTGTGCATCATTATCTACTTATTTTTTACAACTATACTTAGATAACGTTGGGCTTCTTCCCTTTTTTATATATAGTGGACATCCTCTTATATTAGATACAACAATTAACAATATTAGTTCTAGCATAGAGCTAGAAAAGGGAGCACAAAAAGTCTAGTTAACCAATCTAATCACCTTTCACATAAAAATGTCTAGCAAATATCACTTCATTCTTAGACTCTTTGAGATATATGATCTTTAGTAAACCTACTAGAGCATGCACAACTCTTTTGGAAAGGGTATCAGCAATGACATTTAGTTCACAAAAAGATATGCCTAGAAGAAATATGAACCAACTTGATTATAATACCTATGATCTCCTTGATAAGTTGCTCCAACCACAAATTGAGTTGTCTAATCTACACAAAAATTAAATAAATGACCAATTGAGATATCCAAAAAATTGAAAACTCCATATTATCTCTCCACTAGTAATATCATTGTCTTTATCTCAACAACATTGTTAGATCCATATCCGAGGTTATATGTGAAAGAAATAGAATGTTGGCCATATAGATATAAAATACCGTGTACCCCATAGTTTCCAAGATTTCATTCATAAGAAATATTAAATAAACCCCATCATCTTGGCTTATCAATTATGGCTTGAACTATATGCCTCCACACCCTACAATCTCCTTTTGAAAATCATCAAAATCATATCTAATTTTAAAGAACACATATGGTAGAAAAAACATCTCATCTTCAAAAGAACATCCCAATCCTCACCTTTGAGATATCATTGCAAACAAGAAGGGGTTGAGCTTTGAAGGCATCAAGCTTCTAATCGTTCCACAAGGGACTCCCCCCTCCAAATTCAAATCCATACAACTAGTAATAGTTGTCTCCCATACCTTCAATAAGAAATACCAACAAGCATATGCTAGATAGACTTTGAGGCAGATCTACACAAGGGCTCTAGGTAGGAATATCAAAGGAATTCTTGGTTAAATTATCCAAAGTTAGGATTTTATTTGATAGAGTCACCCGTATAAACAATCTACACTTAGGAAGGGCCATCACCTTCCAAAGCTTCTTCACAATTTCATCCACCACCATTAAGAGTTCTGCTCCATATCTAAGGAGAACATTGCCTCATATCCAATATTGGGGATATACAAACCACTAGTTGGGTTTTTTTCCCAAATTAATAATTCCTCCTCCGCCCACAAATTGAATTTACTAACGGTCAATACATGGGAAAAACCATACATGTTAAAAACTTCCAACTTTATCAAACTAGGGTCATCCCAATTTAAATAAATTCCACCCCATAGAACTATACCTTCACTGCTAACATCAATTAGAATAAGCTTATTAAGTCCTCTTAAGGACTCTTGGAATCCCTAATCAAACCCCACATTTTGAGAGTCAATTCTTAATATGATACTCCTCACATCATGAAACCCAAGAAATATACCTAATTTATTGGATTCCTTCGCTACTAAAAGAAAATAATTACCAATTAATTCAAAAAATGCATAAAAAAAATTAATGGAAAAATCACCATTTCTTAGGCTTTTATCCTTTCGTAAAGACTCAATGACCAATTGTAGTTCCTTTAGAGAAATCTATTTCATTAACTTCCTGTTATGATCTTCAACCAATAAACCAGGGAAAAAGTATCCATCTTAACTATCTCTATTGTATTGGCCCTTGGAGGCTCCTCAAAGAGATTGTTGGATTGATTAGTGGCAACATGAAATATATCCCTAAAAATATGAAAATGAGCATCTTGGGAATCCTTTATGTTCTATACGGTGTTAGTGTTTTTTCTTATCTTTGCATAAATATGGAAAAAAACTAGTATTTTAATCTCCATGAACAATCCAAGTCACTATATTTTTGTCTCACTTGTCTTCTTCCCACCCCAACTTTTAACTAATTCCTCCCTCTTAAGAATTTCCAACTCTAACTCACTATAAATACCATTCAAGTTAGATTTGAAAATATTTGATATATTTTCCTCCAAAATCCATATATCCTCTTGAGAGTTAGTGAATTTTTATTTTTTCCATGCTATAGTTTTTGTTTTTGTTTTTGTTTTTTTGTTTTTTTTTCTCTCTCTCTTAATATTATCACTTAACTAGTTCCTTTATGGATTTTTTATTGATGCCATATTCCAATCCTTGATATTTTATGATAGCAAAATAATCTCAAACCTCTGGAGTGGAATTTTCCTACCTTAAGGGGCCCATGAATTGTCATTGGTCTGAGCATAGATAAAACATCTCTATTAGCCCATTTTTTTTCTTGCAACAAGAAGGATTTTCTTTAAGGTCTCACCTAGCCACCCTAATAATCTAGTCCTAAGCAACCTTCCAAATCCCCTTCATCCACCCGAGCACTCTTCTTATTTGATCTTACATAATATTTAGTGCTTTCAATGAGAATGAAATCTTCATCCAAAGAGTACCAATGACTAATACTATTAGTGGGGTCTACATTCTTCTTCTTTGGGACATGTTTCCTTACTTTTCTTGATACTATTCCTACATCTAAGGATGGGGATTTTTCACGAAGAAATAACCTTAGATTATTTTTATCCTTTTGAATTTTTTTTAAGGGGAATATTATGACGAGAGAGAAAATTTTCCACTTGATTGGGTTCCCCTATGTCATCAATAGAATCAATATCTACTAGAGGGCATGTCTCCATAATATGATTCTTGTTTTTCATATGTGTATTCCATTTAAAAAAAATTATAGATGTAAAAGGCTTCTTCTAATTAAGGGACAAATAGTCAACATTGCCCTCACCAAATACTCTTAATCTACAAAATCAACCTCTTTGACTAGCCTTTTTTATGACTAGGACCTCCTCTTCTATATTTGGCAGATCTCAGCTAACTATTCTAGGTTGCTTCCAGGCTTGGGTGCCCTACTAAAGGCCTTGGCCTATTCTTCAGTGGCCATGGTCAGGCCTTGGCCTATTCCTTAAGGCTTGTTGCTTCCACTACTATCGCTTGACGAACCTCCAATATATCCACAACTCCATGATCTTCTTGTCCATACTTTCTCCAATCCAATCCAAACCTTTGTGTATCTCATTGGTAGCCCCAACATAGGCCACAAATGCCCTAACAAACCTCTTCTAGGTCTATTCCAACCATGGTACAGTCTGTAGTCACCTTGACCTACTGTAAGTTTCCTTTGCCAACCTTCAACCTCCAAAACTAGCCCTCAACTTGTTGGACAAGATTCTATCAACTCAGTCTCTTTTCCAACTAAAACTTAGCCTAGAATAGATCTCCAAATAGATCCTCCTTTGCCTCTTGTAAGCAAACAAAACCCTTGAATGTTTGTTGATCTTTAACTTTCCAAAACAAACTCTTGACCTACTCTTTTGGTACTACGACTCTCTTCATGCAACCTCATAGAACTCAAACTTCCTCAAACAAAACATACTTGCTCTCCTTCTCTAAGTTGTGGTTCTCCCTAAGGCGTATCACCTTGCATAAGTGTAGTCCATCACACTTATGACTAGGATTATTATTTGGCCTATATTTATAACTCTTGTATGAGTGTCTTGGGGGTCTTCTTTTTCCTTCAAGAAACCCTCACTTAACTACTCAATAAAAAATTGGAATAAAAAATTAGATTCCTTGGGTTGCAAGCTCATTTCTTTGGGTATAAAACCCAAAAATTGGGTACTTTTCCCAAAAAATTCCTTTTTGTTGGTTTTCTTCACTCGGAAATACCTTCCAGCTACCTAAATTTCAACACTCTTGCTTAGTGAGGAAGGTATTTCCATGTCCTTCTGATAGAAATCACCAGATCCATGACTATCCTTGCATGCTCATGACTTCCTTGCATGATCCATGACTTTCCCTTGCATGGCCATGATTGTACTTTGATATGCCACATCTTCTTTTTTCTTGATCAAGACTTTCCTTGCATTATGCATGATTGTCCTTGCATGTATCATGAATTTTCCTTGAGTGATCCATGGCTATCCTTGCATGGTTCATGATTGTCCTTATGTGGGATGAAATCTCCACTCTCTCACTTAAATTTGAAGGTTAGACTTCCATTGGGTGGATGACTCTCCTTCATAGTCTCCCTCTGAATCTAGACTCCCTATGAGTCCTCACAACTCCCTTCAACTGAAATTGTGTCCTTTAAAGGCCAATCCCAAGTTTCAGTTGAACACAAGGCCTAGTCCACTCTATACCACTATAACTCAAGTTAGCAAGTGTCCTCATTCTCGTGGGTCAAATGCCTCATGTGCACATGACTCCATCGCTGAATGTGAAACTCTAAAAGCCAATGAAGACACTGTCTTATGATCAACCTACCATCCACACAAAGCTACCTCGTCCATTCCAAAGCACTCCATACCAAGGCATTTGAATTGTCTCAACATTCTTTGACAAGTCAATGAAAGTCCATCAACAGTTTTGGCAACCTACCATTCAACATATTGCCATGCATCGAGTTCTCCACCAATCCAACAAAACTCCCATGTTATCTCATTACCAAACTAGTCAAGGCCACATATCCATACTCTTTGTTGAACCTTTTGCTCCATGTCTAGGAAAATTATAGGGAAACACTGCTACTCCCTGCAATAGTTTCACAACCCCCTCCTAGATCTAACACCTATGCACATTTTGATCTAGATTCCTTTCAAAGTAGCTCTAATACCATGTTGGAATTTCCTTTCACCCTAGGTTAGTTCTATGACTTAACCAAGCACATAAATACACTAGATATTCTAAAAAATGATTAACTTTACATAACAAGAATATAACAAAATACATATCAACAATAATATACAATATTTTCGGCCCAAATCATGTTCCTTATTTGTCCATTAAAACCATAGGGATATTATACCAGGGATAATGGCCCTTTTATAAATCCTGATAGAAAGATACAATACACAATCTGTCCTTTGACTGAAACTCTAAAGTTGAGGCCTAGTCTGTCAGGCTCTCATCTGTCCAAATACAAATACAAAATACAATTAGCAAGATACTCACTCACTCGGGCTTATTGCTTTATCCCATAGTACACTACAACGTTGTTGTACCATGTTGTAGCCCACTTCCTTTTGCAGCTACAAACTTATTCTAGCACATGGTATACAAATTTATACCATAATCAATCTTGTTTCTCACTTGGCAAACTCCTTACCCTACTATCCGACACTTGGAAAACACATGGACCTTTTTCAAGCCCTTTTTCTATCCCAGGCCTTGAAATACAGTCCCACAACCCTCCTCTTCTAGGTCTAGCAGACCTTATCTAGCTATTCTAAGCCACTTCCAACTTCAGGTGCCCTAATAAAGGCCTCAACCTCATCTTCAAGGCTTGCTGCTTCCACTACTATCCCTTTGATAGCCTCTAATATATCCGCAACTCATGACCTTCTTGTCAAGAATTTCTTCAACCCTAACCAGGCCTTTGTGTGCCTCTTTGGTATCCCCAACACATGCCATAAAGGTCCTAACAAACCTCTTCAAGGTCTGTTCCAACCCTATTAAAATCCGCGGTCTCCTTGACATACTATGGGTTGCCTTCACCAACCTTAAACCTTAAAAACTAGCCCTTGGCCTCTTGGACAATTTTTTATAAGCTTGGTCTCTTTTCTAGCTAAAAATTGGCCTAGAAAAAATCTTCAAACATATCCTCCTTGAACTGTTGTAAGCACAAAAAACCTAGGACTTCTGTTGATCTTTAGCCTTCCATAACAAACCCTTGACCTGCTCTTTTGGTGCTGCAACTCTCTTCATGAAACCTCATAGAAATAGGCCTTCCTTGAACAAAAGATACTTTCTATCCTTCTCTAAGTTGTGGCCGTCTCTAGGTAAGATCACATTGTACAAGTGTATTCCATCACCCTTATGACTAGGCCTCTCCTTTGGCTTATATTTTTATTTCGTATGTGAGTGTCTTAGGGGTCTTATTTATCCTTCAAGGAACCCTCACTAACTACTCAAAATAAATTAGAGTATAAAATTATATTACTTAGGTTCCAAGCCTGCTGCTTTGGGTTCAAAACCTCAAACTTGGTTTCTTTTCCCAACAAAATCATTTTTGTGGGTTTTCTTCACTCAAAAATACCTTTTGAGCTACCCATATTTCAGCAGGAATATGGTTGTAGCATGCTAGGCTTGATCTTATCCATGCAACCTGCCTTAAGGGCCTCTCCCCCCATCCCCCTAGTGACTGTGTATTTGTTGTTGAGGCATATTTCAAAAAAAGAGAAATACCCAAGCAAGATTTCTTGCAAAAAACAACAAGGGACTGAGAGGATTAAGTCTGAGAATACGAGAAAAAAGCAAAAACTAGAGGGTTTTGAAAATCCAAGGTATACAGGGCCAACAAACAGAGGCATACAAATGAAAAGGTATGGAAAATTAAAGACTCCTAGTAGAGACTAGTGCTTTCCGAGAGACACCATAATTTAGGCCACTACCCAACCCAGTTGAGCTCAAAACAAAGCAAACAAGCATCTACTAGCTAGAAAGAAACCAGGGAATCAAATTACTATAATAAAAGATTAGAACAATACTTTGAATTGACCATCCCTTTGAACTTGAAATGACAATTTCATGCACACTAAAGAAAGGCTAACGCCATCGACTCCTACAACATCCAACTCCAATGTAGCTATTATATTCCCAATATTTGTAACCCTTGCATGCTTAAAGCCCATCTGTTAGCCATTTTTTAGTTTCCAATGCTTATGTCGAGGACCTTGAGACCTAGAATCTAGGTTTCCTTGCATGCAGGATCATGATGCAGGGTAGCAATGTTGACCAAAATTCCCCGCTCCTATACATACCAAATTTTTAGTGGGATATGCGCTTCCCTCAATCCACTATGGGAAATAAATCCCTTTTTAAATTACAGTGGTTGATAGGCTTATATATAAAAATAAAAACACATGTGGGAGGATTTATTTTAAACAAAACCATAGGATTTTATAATGTTAAATATATATGATCCAGGTGGATATCGGTGGCCACCCACCTATTCCATTTGGACCCGAACATCAATTCTTTCAGTTTTCAGCTTCAGCACGACTTACTATTTTTAGCAGGTTTTTGGGTCCTGCACTCCCGGAGCCATTTTTGGGACTTAATGATCCAGGTGGATATTGGTGACCACCCACCAAGTCCATTTCAACTCCCACCATCAGTTATTTCAGTTTGTAAGTTTCAGCACAACTTACTATTTATAGCAGTTTTTCGGGTCCTGAACTTCCGAAGCCGTTTGAGGCCCTAAACGATGCTTTTTGGGAAAACGAAGAGAAACATGGGTCATAAACCGATGTTTCTCACTCAAAATTTTTAGTCCTTAGATAGATATTTCTAACGAGCTATTGAGCGTGTCAAACGTAGATCGGATGCCAAAGTTACGTCCCCGGGAAGTTAAAACACCAACTTACCCAAACGAGGCCCACAGTTTTGGCGCTTCATCTCCTAGGGTTAGGTTTTTGGACGTTTCGGGTTTTACATTGTTTCTCAACAATAAATAGGCCTTCGAGGCTCATTGTAACACAGTTCAGGGGCTGGTAGCCGACACATCTCTTCTCATTGATAAGCGCTGCCAGTGCCCTAGCTCGCTTGTTCCTATCATTTTAGTTCAGGGGTTGGTAGCCGACACATCTCTTCTCATAGATAAGTGTTGCCAATAACCTAGCTCATATATTTCCATTATGTCTGTAATAGGCCTGCGAGCCTCAATGTAACACAGTTAAGAGGCCTGCGTATGCCACATCTCTTCTTAGAGATACACTACCAGCGCCCTAGCTTTCTTCCATTATGTTTGTAAGCTTATTTCAGTCATTCTTTTATTAATAAAATCAAGCATTACTTCTGCTGCATCTCTATATCTATGGATATATTTGTATTCTGTTGCGTTCCTGCATAAAATCCGGATCAATATACGTGCATGCCGAAGACTTGAGCAGAACCACCATAGCTAAGAGGAGTCAATATAAAGCTTCCTTTATTAATATAACAAGGGAGTAGAAGTATATATATACCCAAAATCACGACTCTAGAATGGGGAAGGGGAGGAGTACCTTTATACATCAATATAAGACCACGAACGTGGGCTTTTCAACACAAACACACATATGGGTGCACATGGAGTTCTCTTTATACCTTTCAATTAACCACTGACTCAAACCTATATTGTATCCCCTTTATTCATTGATGAAGCTCCTTTCCTCGACGAGATATTACTTCACTACGACAATCTTGGATCCCAATCACAACTTGATTGCTTTCGAATACTTCTGGTGAATCTATCCAACACTTAATGTGGCTCCTAAATGTTTTCGTCAACCATCACTTTTGGACCTGAATTTTATAATATTTAAGCACCTGAACCTTAATAGAAAAAGGCCCATAAAACTAGGCTCATGACCACAAATTCAACCCCTGACATTTTTGTTTGATGCACAAAACACTAGTGCTTACGAGGAGGGTTATAACTTATGACCACACCCCATGACCAAAACTTTAGCCCCTGACGATTTAGTAGCAAGTCACCCCAACAATTATGTAATGAGTCACCCATTTTATTTTCGGGGAAAAACTTTTGGGATGGGAATATTTCCCGTTAACTATTGCACTCCAAAATATATCTTGGAAATAACTTTTTGTCCCAGTACGTTGAATTCCTCTGCTTCTTTGACATCTGGGATGACACACTTACCATTAATTATTGGTCTTTCAATTCTGCCATATCCTTCATGAAAGGTGGATTTTTTTTCTTGTAGATTTTGGTATAGGGATTTAACTTGTGTTCCTCTTCAATTTCTTAATGATTTATAGATCTCTATGCTTCCACTGCGCCTTGATTCTACATGATCATTTGGATCATTGATCACATAATTTGGTCAATCATTAATTCCTTTCTCCTTTCATTCTAATGCTTCTCCCTTGATTTCTCTCTCTCCAGAGCTTTATCTAATGGATTCAAATACCTTTATGTACTTCTTGCACACTTACTCTAAGTGAAAGACCTCTTTAGCTTTAATGTAACAAGCCTGCAACACATCTGCATTCAAATATGTTTTACATGGTTCACTTGCACACTATGACTGAGATTCAAATCAACCCCAATTAGTTGCAATTACAAATATTCTATTGCACAACATACATGGGGGCCTTTGTAACAAACATATCCAATAACACTCAAAACGTGGTGCTTCTTCTTATTTTAATTAATTTCTCACACAATTGTACATAGTAATTACATATAATGCCACTATGCCTAATTTACATATAATCAACCTTCAATTTGGCCTTATCCAGTCTCATCTTCCACACTCAACCTCTCAAATCTCCTCTCTTTTCATATACCTCAATTAAGTTCTCTTAGGATACATAATTATACAAAGGATTTTGAAACCATAGTCAGGTTCAGATCCATAAAATCCTCAACAAACTCCTATCTCTAGGATCCTATAGATCCACATATTTCTCAAGAGATCTAAATGATCCCAAAATATCTCTAACCTCACTAAAACATTATCAAAATTTACAAAAGAGAAGATTTAATTTCATCTTAACTTACTCATATAAGAATTATACGAAAAACATAGGAAAATACATTCAATTAAACAATTAAATTCAATTAGGGAACCAAATCCCTTAGTAAATGAAAGACCCCTAGGTTTTGACTTGGAGGTAAGATTCTCTTGCATCATGCTCCCAAGAAACAAAAGATTCATGATCTCCTGATCATGAGTTTCTTTTTTGAAGACCTCCTAGATCCCAAACTTTAGTTTGTAGTTGTCTATCTCCTTTGTTAGGTTGATATTGTTATGCTACTTCCAACTCTCCAAGCTCCCACAATTTATGTTGTTGTTTCCCATTTTCTTTGTTGATGCAAAGTATTTTAGTCAATCACACTTCTTTTTTGGTTGTCTTCCTTAGTTTGTTGTACTTTATCCTGGATGTCTTCCTCATTGACATCCACAATCCATCAATTTCATCATCCAACTCTATCTTTGGCTGAAATTCTTTGTTGTTATCCATAGGTTGATGCATATCGTCCTCTAGTATAAGAGTTATAAGAGTCTTATTAAACTCTGGTTTACATACTCCCTTGTCAACCTATTGGTCATACTTTTCAGTGCTCTCCTTATTGTCACTAAAGACAAATTCCTCTTCTTCTAGTTTTGTTTTTTCATGCTGAATATGAAATGTTTGACTTTTTATCCTTTCCTCCAAGAAATTCAACTCATCATGTAATTCAATAAAATAATTTTGAATTGTACTTGTATCCTCATCACATGGATTTTATGTCAACCACTCATCCAAAAGCTCCATTTCATATTCATCTATGCTTCCTTCCTTTGACATGAAAATTTCACTTGGAATTCCAATGTGTTAGAAAATTAAATATTACAGAGCAATGCAACATATAAAATTTGCGGAAAACACAAGCACACAAAACACATAAAACCAGAGAGACAAATATATACGTGGTTCACCTATTTTGGGCTACGTCCACCCCGAACAGCCAGTCCTTCCTTTTTATTATCCAGCAAAAATGAAGAGACACAACCTATAGCAGATCCACTATAATATCCTCTGTTCTCTCTCATAGTCTCCCTATCTATTTATCGCTTTGAGAATACACACACCATACATAGCCACAATACAATACCCTCATAAAAGCGAGGGGTTGCCTTCTAGGGCAAAAAACCCTAAACTAAACATAACTTCTACTGTCAGATCATTTGCCTAATGAATGGCCCAGATTAACTAGAAATTACTATACTTTTACAAGGCAATTTTACATTTGTTTTTAGCATGGGGGGCGTTGCCCTCAAAACCCCCCGCTAGGGGGGGAGGGGGGGGGGTTCCATAAAGTCGCAGCTGCCCCCCCTAGACCCCCCAGGCAGCGTTTAATTACGGGCGGCGTTGCCGCCCCCATTAAGGTACAAGGGGTCCAACTCTGTGATACAAAATAAACAAGATAATCAGGCTCCACACCCAACAATATCCCACTTGGAGACTGATTGTAGCATCTCCATCGCTACTTCATTTGCTGGACAATGACTCCTCTTTGGACCTGGCTGTTTCTCATCTTCATCGTCATCTTTGAAGACCAATTGAAACTGAGCATGTTCTCAGTTTCTCCCTGGTTACAACTTTTGTTAGCATATCTGCAGGATTCTGGCTAGTGTGTATCTTTTCTAGCTTCAACTGTCCATCTTCCAATACTGACCGTATGAAATGGTTCTTGAGCTGTATGTGTTTAGTCCTAGAATGAAATGCTAAGTTCTTTGAAATATGAATGGCACTTTGGCTATCACTGCATAACGTGCCCATATCATGCTTCTTACCCAATTCATCCATAAACCTTTGTAACCAAATCATTTCTTTACTAGCCTCTGTAGCAACAACATACTCTGCTTCTGTTGTTGAAAGTGCAACAACACTTTGGATTTTTGAAACCCAATTGACAGCTGTTCCACCTACAGTAAATACATATCCTATAGTGCTTCTCCTGTTATCTCTGTCACCTGCCATATCTGCATCAACATATCCCTGTAGAGCAATGTTTGAACCACCAAAAAAGAATGCTTGATTTTTGGTACCTCTCAAATATCTGAGAATCCATTTCAATGCCATCCAATGTTCTTTTCCTGGATTGTTCATGTACCTGCTTACAACTCCCATTGCATGTGCAATATCAGGCCTTGTGCAGACCATTGCATACATTAAGCTTCCAACTACTGATGCATATGGAAATTTTGACATATAATCCATTTCTTCTTGGGTCTTGGGGCACATCTCCTTACTAAGTTTGAAATGGCTAGCAAAAGGTGTACTAACTGGTTTTGCATTCTGCATATTAAATCTTTTCAACACCTTTTGTATGTACTCATTCTGAGACAGTGTTAATTTGCGATTTTTTCTGTCTCTAGTTATCCTCATACCAAGGATTTGTTTTGCAGCTCCCAAATCCTTCATTGCAAATGAATTTGCCAATTTTATTTTGAGCACATTTATTTCCTGCATGTTAGATCCTGCAACAAGCATGCCATCTACATGCAATAACAATATAATATAGCTGCCATCATTTTTCCTTTTTAGATAAACACAATGATCAGAGTGACATCTAGTATAACCTTGTTCAGACATAAACTTGTCAAATTTTAGATACCACTGCCTTGGAGCCTGTTTTAAGCCATACAAGCTCTTCTTTAACCTGCACACTAATTTTTCTTTCCCTTTGACCTCATATCCTTTTGGTTGCTCCATATAGATCTCTTCCTCCAAATCTCCATGGAGAAATGTTGTCTTTACATCTAACTGTTCAAGATGTAAATCTTCCGCTGCTACAAGACTTAAAATAGTTTTGATTGAAGTCATCTTAACAACAGGAGAAAATATTTCATCAAAATCAATACCTTTCTTTTGTGCAAACCCCTTCACCACAAGTCTAGCTTTGTACCTTTGTTTTCCTCCATCTTCTTCCTTCAGCCTATAAACCCATTTATTCTGCAATGTAGTTTTACCTGCAGGCAACTTGACTAAGTCCCAAGTATGGTTATGCATTAAGGAGTCCATCTCTTCTTCCATGGCTAGCTCCCACTTCTTCCTGCTTTCAACCTGCATTGCTTCTTCATAACATTTAGGTTCACCAGAATCAGTCAACAATAAATAATATAATGAAGGAGAGTATTGTTCAGGGGCTCTACTTATCCTGGTAGATCTTCTAACACCACTTTTAGGTGTTTGAGGTGCATGTTGCTGTTGTGGTGGTTGATGTTGCTGTGGTTGTTGATTATTATTATTTTCAGGCACCTTTACTTTTTCAGTTGTCTCATCAAGAATTGTGTATTCCTTGCTTTCTTTTTCCTTTTTCTTTTCCTGCAGCTGATTCTTATACAAGACCTTTTCATTGAATATTACGTCTATGCTCCTAATGATTTTGTGATTTTCATAATCATATAAGCGATAACCAAAATCATTAGCACCATATCCAATAAAGGTACATTTCTTTGATTTTGCCTCAAGCTTTGTTCTATTTTCTTTATTAATATGGACAAAGGCATCACAACCAAAAGGCTTTAAAAAAGAGTAGTTTACCTTTTTACCTGTCCATGCTTCCTCTGGAATACCACCATCCAAGGAACTTGAAGGCCCTCTGTTTATTAGATAAATAGTAGTATCTACAACATCTACCCAAAATTGTAAAGGCAATCCTGCATGCAATCTCATGCACCTTGCACGCTCCATGATTGTTCTGTTCATCCTTTCTGACACACCATTTTCTTGTGGTGTTCTTGGAACTATCTTCTCTTTGCGAATTCCATGCTCTGAACAGTACCTATCAAACTCTTTGCTGCAATATTCACCTCCATTGTTTGATCTGAGACACTTCAACTTCTTTCCTGTCTCAATCTCAACCAAAGCTTTCCATTTCTTGAAAATATCAAATACATCATATTTATTCTGAATACAATAAATCCATGTTTTTCTAGTTGCATCATCAATAAAAGTAACATAATAACGAGAGCCACCAAGAGATGATACTTGAGCAGGTCCCCATACATCTGTATGCACAAGCTCCAATTTTTCGCTCTTCTTTTCTTTCCCAACTCTGAGAAATCTGACTCTCTTCTGTTTTCCATAAATGCAATTCTCACAGAAATCCAAATCAACATTCTTCAAACCTGGCAGCAAATTTCTTAAGTGAAGAATTTTCATCCCCTTCTCACTCATGTGTCCGAGCCTATGATGCCATAATGCTACATCTGCTCCTTTGGAAGTTAAAGCATTAACAGAGTTAGAAATACCATTGCATAAATACAATGTACCAACCTTTTCACCTTTTGCTATTACTAGGGCTCCTTTGGTGACCTTCCAAGTTTTATCTGTGAAAGTTGTCACACAACCTTCACCGCCTAACTGCCCTGTTGAAATCAGATTTTTCTTCAGATCTGGAACATGCCTTACCTCCTTTAGTAGCCATTGGTTTCCATTCTGTTGTTTTACAAGAACTTTACCCATTCCAACAATTTTACGGGGTTTATCATCACCCAAACGAACTTGTCCAAAATCTCCTTGAACATAGTCATGAAAATATTTCTTATCAGGTGTGGCATGGAATGAAGCCCCTGAATCTACAACCCAATAATCAGTAACATTTTCGAAAGAAAGAATCAAAGCATCTTGTAACACATCACCTGTCACATTTGCTTCATGATTGTTTTCTTGCTGTGCATCTCCTTCTTTTCCCTTCCAGGATCTACAGTCTTTCTTCAGGTGTACTTTCTTTCCGCATTTCCAGCACACTATCCCTGATCTGGACTTGGATCTGCCTTTCATTGATTTACTGCGATATCCCGAGCTCTTTCCTCTTTCCATTCTTCTTCCCCTAGACTCTACACTCAAAGCATTACCTGATGTCTCACTGGAGATTTTCCATCGCATTTCCTCGCTAAGGATAGCACCGATAACATCATCAAACTTTAAAGTACTAGATCCAGAGACAGAGTTACTAATGGCCATGACTAAACCATTCCAACTTTCTGGCAATGAGCACAAAAATAAAAGAGCCCTAACTTCGTCATCAAAGTTTACCCCTATAGAACTTAACTGACTGGTAACTGTATTAAAATCATTTAAATGCTCTGCAACAGATCCACCTTCTGACATCTTCATATTAAATAAATGTTTCATAAGAAATACCTTATTTGAGGCCGAGGTTTTCTCATATAGCTTCGCCAATGCCTTAATCAAACCCTCTATTGTTGTTTCCTTCGAAATATTGAAGGCTACCGATGCCGCGAGGCACAACCGTACTGTTCCGAGTGCCTTTCTATCGAGAATATCCCATTCTGCGTCTGTCATAGTCGTCGACTTCTTTGTTTTTCCGCTCAATGGTAGGTACAAATCTTTCTGATACAGATAATCTTCCATCTGCATCTTCCACGGCGGGAAGTTTTGGCCGTTAAATTTCTCGACCCTAAACTTACCATCTTCCGCCATTGCTCCCACTCAAACCAGGAACCCTTCTTTCCTGCGAGTTTATCAGCCAATTAGACCTTCGGCTCCAATACCAGTTGTTAGAAAATTAAATATTACAGAGCAATGCAACATATAAAATATGCGGAAAACACAAGCACACAAAACACATAAAACCAGAGAGACAGAGATATACGTGGTTCACCCAGTTTGGGCTATGTCCACCTCGAACAGCCAGTCCTTCCTTTCTATTATCTAGCAAAAATGAAGAGACACAACCTATAGCAGATCTGTTGTAATATCCTCTTTTCTCTCTCACAGTCTCCCTATCTGTTTATCGCTCTGAGAATACACACACCATACAAAACCACAATACAATACCCTCATAAAAGCAAGGGGTTGCCTTCTAGGAAAAAAAACCCTAAACTAAACATAACTTCTACCGTCAGATCATCTGCCTAATGAACAGCCCAGATTGACTAGAAATTACTATTCTTTTACAAGGCAATTTTACATCTGTTTTAAGCTTCGGGGGTGCTGCCCCCGAAACCCCACGCCAGGGGGGGGGGGCTCCATAAAGTCACAACTGCCCCCCTAGACCCCCCAAGCAACGTTTAATTACGGTCGGCGTTGCCACCCCCATTAAGGTACAAGGGGTCCAATGCTGTGATACAAAATAAACAAGATGATCAGGATCCACACCCAACACAATGGTTGGAATCTCCTTGATCATGCATTCATGAAGTGTTTCTACATATTCTACACTTGCATAATATCCATGAGATGATATTGTTTCATATTCCTTTGGAACATAGTTTACAGTATGGTTTAATTCAACAATTTCTTTGTCAAATCCACCATCTTCAAGTTCAACAAACACACTCTCATTTAAAAATATATCCATCTCAACCATTTCTTCATCAACCTGCCCAAGCACATCATCTGATTGCTAGTCATCACTTGCCAAACCTACAATCATACACCAAGTGTCAGTTTCAAAAACATAAGGCTTCTCATTTGACGCTTCAACCACCGCATCTCCATGTTCATTAGAAATAGTCACATAGTTCATCACGATGTCAATAAATCTTTCCTCGACATCTCTAGCTTTCTCTTCATCAAGGAATATGCCTTGTTCAAAAACGTCCATTTTATACTTAGTTGCGTTGAGTTCTTCCTTCAATCTGGCATACATCCTTTGCCTCAAATTCACCTGCAATGAATTCCATCTCACCTTTTTTTTCTTCACTGTCCAACCATATCTGGACTTCCTCGCTTTCTTGTAGCAACCGCTTCACATGATTGAGTTCTACTCTTAACTCAACCATATCCTTTTGAAATTACTCATCACTTATTCTCTTTATGCCAACTTCCTTGGGACTCCTTTTTCTTTATTTGTGAATCCTCTCTAAACCCTTGACATGATTATTAGTAACCATTATTTCCTTCTTTTGTTGATTCCCCTTGTCCACTTGTGAGTTGCAACAAGCCTTCTCCATCTTTGAAACAAGTCTACTACATTTCACCATTACCAAATCATCCTCTTGGTAATCCATTTTTTTCTGGTTATTTGTAGCATAACCTCTTCTTGAGTACCTCTACTCCTCAACTTTCAAAGTTGTTGGCTTCTACATATTCAATTTCTCACTTCTCTCTTTCTCCTTTGAGAATTCATGTTGCCCTCCACTTCTTTAAACAATTTCATCTTGTTGCTGGGGTTCTATCATAATTTCTTCTCACGAGAGCTCTGCTTTCTTCCTCTTTCTTTGTCATAACTTTGCTGCTATAATGATTGCTACCAATCCGTTACCCACAAAAAAAAATTTCTTATGACCAAAGTTAACATAAAAATATTATATTAACCTTTAAAATATATGTGCCAAGATATTATCTTGAGTAGTATTCTGTTGATCTGTTTTACTGATCTAGCTCTCTTTCAGGAGCACACCTGCTTTGTACTTCTTCAAAACAATCCTCTCAAAAACATATCGGCTTCTTCAATATGCCACAATAAACTCTAATTTACAATTTACAAAAAATAAACCCTTCCTATAATCTTCAAAGAACTTCGGTGTTCTTTTTTATTCTCTCAACACTCAATTCCTACAATCTTTAATCAAACTAAAATGAAAAATAATTACTTTCCATGCTTCCCAAATCTGAATTATTGCAAAATTATTTAATGATAAAACCTACTCTTTTTTGTGCTTTATATATTCACTTGCGTTGTCTCTACCTTTATTGTTGCAGTCTTCTAATGTTCTCTTAATTTAAAACATTCTTCTTTTGTGCTATCTAGTGCCATTGTGAGTTATATCCTTGCTTCACCATTCCTTTGTTTTAAACAATTTTTCTATTGATGTCTCCTATGCTGGTTTTCTTCCTTTGCTATCACTATTATCAAATTTCTTCGATTTTTCAAATATGCAGGTTTTAGCCTGCTCTAATACCAAAAATGATGCAGGGTATCAAGGTTGACCAACATGCTCCCCTCTTATACATAGCCAATTTTGAGTGGGATAAGCACTTCCCTCAATACACTATGGGAAATAAATCCCTTTTTAAATTATAGTGGTTGATAGGCTTATAAATATAAAAAATACACGTGGGAGGATTTATTTTAAACAAAACAACCAAATTAAGGACTTTTATAGATATACGTGTAGACCCAAGACTTGAGCAGAACCATCGTAGCCAAGACCAATCTATGTAGAGTTCCCTTTATTCATAGAGTTCCCTATATATATACCCCATATCATGATTGTGGAACGAGGAAGGGGAGGAGTACCTTTATACATCAATATAAGACCACCCATGTGGGTATGTCATGACTCTATATATATATATATGGAAAAAATTGAAGAGTTCCCTTTATGCCTTTCAATTAATCGCATGCCCGAACCTATATTGTACCCCATTTCTTCATTGATGAAGCTCCTTTCCTTAGTAATATATTACTTCACGACCACAAGGTATGACCATCATTTTGGATTCCAATGTTTATTAATAATCATAGCTTGCTTGCTTTCAAATAATTCTGGGATGGGAATGTATCCAACACTTAACGTGGTTCCTCTCCGTCTTCATCAACCAACACCTATGGACCCAATTTTTATAATATTTAAGCACCTAAACCTTAATAGTAAATGCCCTTGAAACCACACTCACAACCACAAATTCAGTCGTCGATGTTTTCGTTTGATGCACAAATCCCTATCACCAACACTTACGAGGAGGGTATATATGGCCACGCCCCGTGACTAGAACTTCATCCCTTCACAATTTAGTACTGAGACACCCCGACAGTTATGTACAAAGTCACATTTTTTATTTCGAGGGAATACTCTACGGGATGATAATATTTCCCATTAACTATTGTACTCCAAAATCTATACCGACGATAACTTTTTGTCCCGATGCTTTGACATCCTTTACTTCTTTGACCTCTAGGATGCCAAAATTGTCATTAATTGTTGGCATTTCAATTATGTGCTAGCCTTCGTCAAAGGAATTGACTTATGTTTCTTGTAGCCTTATGTATAGGGATATAACTTGCGCTCCTCTTTGATTTCTTCATGATTTCTAGATCTCTACGATTCCATTGCAGCTTGATTCTACACGATCATTTGGATCGTTGATCATACAATTTGATCAACGATCAATACCTTTATCATTACATTCCAAAACTGCTCCCTTGATTGCTCTCTCTCCTAAGCTTTATCTAATGGATTCTCAAACCTATGTGTATTGCTTGTGCACTTACTCTAAGTGCAATCCCTCATAAGCTTTAATGTAACAGGCATGTAGCACATCTGCATTAAAATATGATTTATAGGGCTCACTTGCACACTATGAACAAGATCTAGATCAGAGTGCTCCAAGAATTCTCTAAGTGTCCAAGAGTGTGAGAGAGAGAAAATAGAGAGAGAGAGCTCAAAAAATGAACTGACAAAAAGGTGCCAACTGATCCTCGAAAGACTTTTTATTGATGAGGCCTCCAATTCCTTCAATTTTCCATTATTTTCCTTCATTTTCCTCCTCACATGGAATCTGTGACCTTCTCCATCTTTGCAACAAGTTTGCTACATTTCACCATTACCAAATCATCCTCTTGGTATCCTCTTTTCTTCTGGTTCTTTGTAATAGAACCTCTACTCCTCAAATTCCAAATTTGTTGGATTCTACATCTTCATTTTCTCACTTCTCTCTTTCTCCTCTGAGAATTCATGTTGTCCGCCACTTATTTCAACAATTTCATCTTGTTGCTGGGGTTTTGTCACAATTTCTTCTTGTTATTGGGGTTCTATCACAATTTCTTCTCATGAGAGCTGTGCTTGCTCCCTCTTTCTCTGTCACAACTTTGCTGCTATAATGAATGTTACTGATACGTTACCTACAAAAACAATTGCTTATGACCATAGTTAACATAAAAAAAAATTATATTCACCTTCATAATATATGTTCCAAGATATTATCTAGAGTAGTATTCATTTGATCCATTTTACTGAACCAACTCTCTTTCAAGAGCACACCTACTTTGTACTTATTCAAAACAATCCTCTCAAAAACATATTGACTTCTTCAATATGCCGCAATAAACTATTATTTACACTTTATAAAAGCTAAACCCTTCCTATAATCTTCAAAGAACATCAATGTTCTTTTTTCTTCTCTCAACACTCAATTCCTACAATATTTAATCAAACTAAAATGAAAAATATTTACTTGCCATGCTTCCCAAATATGAATTGTGGCAACATTATTTAATGATAAAACTTACTCCTTTTTGTGCTTTATATATTCATTTGTGTTGTCTCTACCGTTATTGTTGCAGTATTCTAATATCCTCTCAATTTAGAACATTCTTCTTCTATGCTATCCAATGCCATTGTAAATTATATTCTTGCTTCACCATTTCTTTGTTTTAAACAATTTCTCTGTTGATGTCTCCAATGCTGGTTTTCTTCCTTTTCTATCAATATTATCAAATTTCTTCAATTATTCAAATAAGCATGCTTTAGCCTGATCTAATACCAAAAATGATGCAGGGTATCAAGGTTGAACAACATTTCCCCCTCCTATACATACCCAATTTTATGTGGGATAGGCACTTACCTCAATCCACTATGGGAAATAAATTCCTTTTTAAATTATAGTGGTTGATAGGCTTATATATAAAAAAAAGTACATGTGGGAGGATTTATTTTAAACAAAACCACCAAATTAAGGATTGTAATATATATATACGTGGAGACCCAAGACTTGAGCAAAACTACCGTAGCCAAGACCAATCTATGTAGAGCTCCCTTTATTCACGTAACAAGGGAGTGAAAGTATATATATATATATATATACACATATCCCAAATCATGATTGTGGAACGGGGAAGGGGAGGAGTACCTTTTTACATCAATATAAGACCACCCATGTGGGTATTTCATGACTATATATATATATATATGACATACATTGAAGAGTTCCCTTTATGCCTTTCAATTAATCACATGCCCAAAGCTATATTGTACCCCCTTTCTTCATTGATGAAGCTCCTTTCCTTAGTAATATATTACTTCGCAACCACAAGGTATGACCACCATTTTGGATTCCAATGTTTATTAATACTCATAGCTTTCTTGCTTTCACATACTTCTGGGATGGGAATGTATCCAACACTTAATGTGGTTCCTCTCCGTCTTCATCAACCAATGCCTTTGGACCCAATTTTTATAATATTTAAGCACCTAAACCTTAATAGAAAAATGCCCTTGAAACCACACTCACAACCAAAAATTCAGTCGTCAATGTTTTTGTTTGATGCACAAATCCCTAGCACCAACACCTATGAGGAGGGTATATATGGCCACACCCCGTGACTAGAACTTCATCCCTTGACAATTTAGTACCGAGACACCTCGACGATTATGTACCGAGTCAGTATTTTTATTTCCAGGGAAGACTCTATGGGATGATAATATTTCCCATTAACTATTGTACTCCAAAATCTATACAGACAATAACTTTCTGTCCCGATGCTTTGACATCCTCTACTTCTTTGATCTCTAGGATGACAAATTTGTCATTAATTGTTGGCATTTCAATTATGTCCTAGCCTTTGTCAAAGGAATTGACTTATGTTTCTTGTAGGCTTATGTATAGGGATTTATTTTGTGCTCCTCTTTGATTTCTTCATGATTTATAGATCTCTACGATTCCATTCCACCTTAATTCTACATGATCATTTGGATCATTGATCACACAATTTGATCAACGATCAATGCCTTTATCATTACATTCCAACACTGCTTCCTTGATTTCTCTCTCTCTTAAGCTTTATCCAATGGATTCTAAGACCTATGTGTACTGCTTGCGCACTTACTCTAAGTGTAATCCCTCCTAAGATTTAATGTAACAGGCCTATAGCACATCTGCATTCAAATATGATTTATAGGTTTCACTTGCACACTATGAACATGATTCAGATCAAAGTGCTCCAAGAATGCTCTAAGTGTCCAAGAGTGTGTGAGAGAGAAAATAGAGAGAGAGAGCTCCAAAAATGAACTGACAAAAATGTGTCAACTGATCCTCAAAAGCCTTTTTATTAATGAGGCCTCTAATTCCTTCAATTTTCCATTATTTGCCTTCATTTTCCTCCTCACATGGAGCTGTGACCTTTCACCTTCCTTTTCTCCTAATTTCCATTATTTTCATAAATAAATTTCCAATATTGTCATTTCATATTTCCAAAGCCTTTGCCATTGCCTTTGCCAATTTGCCTTGGCCATAATAAACCATATGAACACCCACACTAGGATGTTTTGCTCAACATTCAACTTGGAATAAGTGTCCCGTGACCATAGTTATTATTTTTTCCTTTATTAACTTTATTGCATGAAGTTTTAATCCGAGGTTGTTACAAAAACACCAAGACCACCCAATTCCAACAAGAAAACCTCTTCACACTCAGCTCGAGCTAGGACAAACTTGCAACAAAAAGCTTCACCATTCAAACTCAAGAAATAATAACTAGTATCCAAACTAGAATTCACCCCCGTAAAACAAGAATTGACCCAGGCATAGACAAACCCAAAACACCACAGCAACGGTACACAGAGAAAAACCCACACAAATGACACTTCGAACTTAAGAGACTGCAAACCACCTTCCCTCGAGCTAAAAGGGCAGGAGCTAAGCTTAATAGCATGAGCCATACCAAATTACCCTCCTTAGGCGGCGAACTAGTTACCCATTGATGTCACACCCCTCAAAATTTCTATTGCCTCAACCTACACCACCACTCTGCCTCCTCCGGAAGTCTAGCGTCCACCCACAAGAAGACAACACTTGCCACTAAACATTCTATTGTCGCAACTGCGTTCTCATAATAAACCGGGTCTCATGCCACCTTTTGCATTAAGTTTCCAAGTTTACATTGTCTTCCCCACGCTGTCATATCGCACACACATACGAACAAGATTAGCTTAACCAGATACACAACGAGGGAGGGAAGATCCTCTGCCTTCCCATCCTTCTGTCGTATTGCCACTGTCATAGCCCACGTGTTAACATGTTTACCTGCACTATCTTGGGATCATAAACCCCCATTGGGGAAAGAAAAATAAATAAATTATGTAACATAATTACAATAATTATATCATAAAATGTGATTATATAAAAAAAATCATATTTGCAATTTTATTAATTTAAGATAAACCTTATCTAATGTAAAAACACAAATATATAAAATTATCATAATTATATAACATAATTATGTAATATAACCAACTTGAGTGGGCCTAATGGTTAAGAGCATGTGTTTCTTCCTAAGAGGTTACAGGTTCAAAACCAGAGGGGGGTAGAGTATGTATGTCTTCGTAGAGTTAGCATTCAAATAGTTGCGCGGAGGTGGGTCCATTGTCCCACAAACAAGGGGGTCTCATACACCAATTTGGTGTGTGGCTAGCTCGGAGAGAGATCAAATCTCTTATCACTCCCTCTTGGGGCTTGGTAGATCCAAAATTAAGATGGATTTAGTCTAGTTTAATTTGCCCCTTTAAATAGGCTATATTCCACATGAATACCACACATCAATACCATGAATTCTCAATTCCATGTGTCAATACTATGACCATTTTATTTTTATTATTATTTTATTTTTATAAAGTTATTTTTATTTTTATTTTTACTTTATTTTATTTTAAACTAGTTAAAATATTTACATTAGATTATATTAAACTTTTTATTTAATTTTTACTTTTATATAATTTGACTTAGTCAAAATGTTAAACATTACATTACAACATCTCTATTCTACTGTGTTGGCCCAATCAACATAATTAAATTATATAATATATTTAACGTAATTATGCCATATGATATAATTATATATAAAAACATATTTACAATTTTATTAATTTAAAATAAATATTATTTATAGTAAAAGAGAAAATATATAAAATTTTATGAAATTAATAAATTTCCATAATTTAAAATGATTATTATTAAATTCAAATATATATATATATATTTACAAAAATCAATCTCATACTACCATATTGATATATTAACAATTATCATAATCAAATACTGATCTTGATTTCTCATTCCTTAATTTTTAATATTTTATCTCAATATCGTTTCTAACCCTAAATAAGTTTTCATCTCTTACTCATTCAACTTCACCACCATCAAATATGAAATACTTATTCAAAATTAACTAACACTCCCAACAATTAACTAAACTAAATATGTCACCATAATTACACCACCATCAAATACGAAATGATTATCCAAAATTAACTAAAACATCAATATGAAATAATTATCCAAAAACTACAAGACGCACTCATTCTCCACCATCGAATATCAAATAGTTATCCAAATTAAACTGAAACTCAAAACCGAGAGACCCATTAATCTAAAATAAACCGAAACTGACAACTAAGTGTCTCACTAACTGCTCACTGTAGTTAACAAGGAGATTACTAAAATGGTAACTGCTCACTGTAGTTAACAAGGAGATTACTAAACTGGTAAAGGACGAGAACATGCAATCCATGATCTTTATTCGGAATTGAACATTCTTTTCAACATCAGGAGTCCTGGACCGACCAAGTGGTTCTTGCTTTATGCTTGCCCTCCTCCGTTTGATGAGGTGATTGCAAATGGCAGTAACTTTCTTGAAGAAATTGGCTTCATTATCAAAAGGTCTCTGGGTATGCACAGAATCCTTTCATCAGTGCCTTGCGCCATTTCCAGAATTCTGTGGGTGCCAAGGAATCTTTTGTTAATGTTCTTGATAATGGTAGCACAAGCATACAACTGCATCGTGCACATAATTACTTCCTTGGAGTCCTGGACCGACGAAGTGCTTCCCCGTCTGCATCTGATGAGGGACTGCAAATGGCTGCAAATTCCCGGAGGAAATTGGCTCCATTATCAAAGGGTTTCTTTGCATGCTTATAATCCTTCTCTAAGTGGTTTGCGCCATTTCCAGGATTCTATGCATGCCAAGGAATCTTTTGTTAATGTTCTTGATAACACAAGCATGGCACATGATCATGGATTTGTCATACAACTCTCTGAGTTGGTTCTCTTTATCATCCCGCATGTTATCAGCTACATGATTCAAGTGTTGCAACACCTCAGGGTGGGGACATGTTTCTGGAATCCCAGAACGGAGTTAGGGTGGAGAACCATGTCTCTGGAATCCCGGATGCCTAAACGGGAGGCATTGATCTCTGGAGCCCCTTTTTAATCAAAGGGTGGATACATTAACCTCTGGCGTACCGGGGTGTATATACATCTCTGGAATCCCTTACCAACTGTGGGTGGGGATACCCATATATATCCCTGGAGTCTCACAGAGTTCTTTGGAAATTCCGTGTTCTAGCAGGTTGGAGGTGGGACAACCTCTGGAATCCCTGGCCTAAATATTGGGACTGGTTTCACACTAGGGGGTGACACTTGCACACAAGCAGATGTCAATGATTGGTTGGGAGGTGATTAGGAAACCTGTCCCTGTGCCCATTTTGAGGTGTTTCAATGTCCATGATGTACAGAACCTAGAGTCCAAGGTGGCAGAACAAGATGACAAACCCTGTGGTGTGTAACCACAGTCCTTAACTCTAGTCCATAATGAAGAACCGTACTGCCTACTTACCGAACTGTTTGATAACCAAGAATATTGTGGTATACTATGACCACAGAATACAGACTCAACTAGTAAGATAAATCCGAATCATAACACGATGAAGTTTGGTCGTACCTGAATGTGTAACTATACCTAGATAGCTGTTCTGCTCTTCTTATATGTTTATGTATGGACCCTAGGTGAAGTAGGGTCAATCCTTAATGGATACAACCCAGGAGGTTTTTCCTTGTAATTATAAATTTGTAATTCACAAAACTTATGGTTATTAACCATACCGTTGGCACCTCATGAGGTTTAGCAGCAGAAGGTATCCTATGCCCAATTTCCCACTGTGGCGTCTTGATGCACTTTCCGAGGAAAAGAGTGATGGACATTGCCCATCATAACTTGTTTCTTTCCAGATTTCTCTTCTCCAACCCGGATGGGTGCCTCTGCCTCTTAGAGTTGGGTCTACAATGGTGCTGCACAGAAATTAACTAAGAGATTTCATAAGGAGCAAATGACCAAATTCTTAGGAAATTAACCATAATTTGCAGTAAGGATTGCAGGGTGCCTTGCTATGGCTCCTTTTCCTATTTGGATGTGAATGAGGGCATGAAGTCCTATGTAGCTTAACAAATATTTAACAAATGCCTTATGATACGAGACTAGAATACATGCAGTTTTCAAGTGTTGTAGGTATACTAAAGTGGCATTTTAGATTTTGAATTTACTTGCAGTAACTGTGCCTCGATACTGATAATGTATCAAGGTGAATAGATGTAAAAGGGTAGGAAATTGACACAACAAAGTACGTGAATGGCATTGTTCACTGTTGCATGGTTTCTAGCTCTGATATCTTTACAGAATTTATTGTACTATCCGTAACTTCAGGCTGCACTTTTACACGTAATCCATTGATGCATAACTCGTTTCAAATTGTTGATTCTTACTTTAGCAGTTTCTCATTATTGATGGTAAATATGCTTCAAGGTAAAACTGATAAACAACAAAATAAATCACATCAATGGAATGGTGGAACTGTTTGATGTCTGTATTATTCATAGTTCGGATACCCTGACAGAGTTCACTATAACATGTTGATGCATATCTTAACACCATTCTTAAGAAATTTGGTTTTCTGATCATCTAATGGATGTATAATTGAATGTCTATAAATTAATGTCCTCATTATTACCTCTGAAGGATGCATACTAATTACATTGAAAGTAGCACGACACCCTCACTAGTTGTAGCTCAAATCTGTGTAAATTTCTTTTTCTATTCGGGATACTTCGCCATAGATTGGGATGGTACATGCCTGAGGTTTCCCTTCTCTTCTCACAAAATCTGTAGGTGGCATATAAATGGTTAACCTGTGCCTACGTTGCCCTAGAGCGACCTTTGAAAGCTACTACCTCGGGCTGAACGGGTTACACATTATGGGAATAACACACAGATCTAAGTGGCAGTATAGCTCATAAATTGAATTAGGATTCGGCCCACTCTGCAGGCAATGATAGAAAGCCTTTGTTTTTTTAGACAAAACTGAACTGGAATTTTCATTTCGAGATGTAGAGATAAACTGATAGGAGTTTTTTTTCTCTGAGTTTGCTGGTTATGTTGCGAATTGTAATGAAAGGAGACTTTTTGTTGTGATACGAGTAGCTTTTTTGGGAGTTTGAGAGGTTAAGTTGGAAAAAGAGTGCTGATAGGAAAGCACCTAGCTCAAAGATGTTGAATCTCTGTAACAGACATTGTCAATACACTTTTTCTTTTTAGTAATGAAAGGTTAAAGCGTTTTTTTCTCTTTAAAGAAAAGCTCATGAATTGAATTCCCAACAAGCGTGGACCACCAGATGTCACATATTGACTTGGCATAACAAAATGATCTCGTGTAGGCATTTGCATGGATCACAACGATTCACACAGTTTATTACTGTTGCTGGTGTTATGCTGCTTGTTGCATGATTTGCAGGAGTACCCTTGTTGCATAAGTACTGACCTACGCTTATGTTCAATTTACTGCACAAGCATACATGTCATAGGAGAGCTTACCTTACCTTGATAGGTATAGAAATGTGATTGGAACGAACAACAATAATATCACTAAGACAGGAAAGGTTATTTCTAGTTTGTGAGGGCATTTGGACTGCTCATTTAGATATGTTGCTACGGGAAATCAGGATACTACCTGCAAAATCTGGGGCACTCAAGCTTTTCTGTAGCAGTCCTGAAGTGCTGTGTGGTTATTGAGACTTCATCAGATGGTTGTCTTGGATGCTAAGACCAATTATGATAACTGACCGAATATATGGGGGCTTGCTAGAGAACAAGCGATGCCATAACTTATAAATATTTAGGTTCCAAGGGGTTTGAAGTAGATTCCTCTATTGTTCAATGAACTTACTCGAAATCTTTTTGGTGATCAGTTCAAACAATAGGGTTTGCTAGGACTATGTTGTAATCCATAAGTCTTAAGTTGGCAAGTCTGAGTTGTGTTAGGGCATTGTGTCCACACACACACACACACACACACACACACACATATATATATATCCAAAATATATCTGGACCTACGTCTGTAAATAAGATGTAGATAAGATAAGCTAAGAGAAGTATATTTATGTCCAACTAATGACCACAAAGTAGGTAAAAGGGACAATTGAGTACAATGATGTCCATACAATGCGGGAGAACCAAACAGTCTCCTATAAATATACAATGCATGAATATAAATGGTACAATGCAGGAACATAAAAATACAATGTATGGAATGCCAATGTATGGAATGCCCTGGCGGAAAAGATCCAGGAGCTAATCGGTCTGAGGATTAAACCCATCTCTTTTGACATCTGAGGTTGAATGAACACTGAAGAAACTCCAAAAAGTTTGTTGGCCCAATGAAGGGCCTGTGGATAGTCCACAAGTGTGGACTATCCACTAGATCATTGCCTGGGGGAGTTTGCGCACTGCTGAGGTCTGGAGGACCTATCTCTTTTGACATCTGAGGTTGAATGAACACTGAAGAAACTCCAAAAAGTTTGTTGGCCCAATGAAGGGCCTGTGGATAGTCCACAAGTGTGGACTATCCACTAGATCATTGCCTGGGGGAGTTTGCGCACTGCTGAGGTCTGGAGGACCTATTCTGTCTCCCAGGAATGGATATAAGATGAATTTGTTGCTGAAATCTCGTGTGGCGGGGTGAGGTTCCACGGATCCTCACTGATATAGAGCATGGATATGAACTGGTATCAACTGGTCTCTTGGTGCCCTTGTCTGAAGGTAGTAACTTGAAAAATGTTGTGATCCTTTGTGTGGGGTCTTGTCTGAAGGTAGTAACTTGAAAAATGTTGTGATCCTCTGTGTGGGGTCTAGTTTGATGGGAGGCTAAAGAATATGCTCTCGAAACCTAAGAGCCTCCTGCATATATAGTGCCAAACATATCTGATCGGGATACCTGAAAAAGTCAGCGAGGGTCTTAGAATCTTTGAACAAGCAATGGAACCTTCCTCTGATCTTGTAGTAGACAGAGCATCCAAAAATGAAGTGCACCTCGGTCTCCACATCCTGTAAATGACATATCTGGCAGATTTTGTCTGGTCTATCAATCTGGTGGTCTATCTCTACCCGAAGTCTATGAGAGCCTACTCTGAACTGGCCTAGAGGAAAGCGAAGATCGTGCCTCCAATGGTGAAACGTGCACTGGGGTCGAACAATGAGCCCGTCTCTCAACTCCAATAAGTTCTTAGCATAAAAGGCCATCTTTGGGCGCAACCCTCTCGTAGGATTGACCCAGGTGACCTGGACGGACTGCTTGTAGATGTCCTCCCTGATGATCTTGTTCAACTCTTGTCTAGTTGGTAAAAGGTGACCAGGAGCATCAAAGGAATATCAGAAAGGAGGGAGATGATCCAACTGAATGCCCATTGATTTCAAGCGATCTGAAACTCCTCTAAACCAACATCTAGCCCAGCCCAAGGGAGTAGAACGAGCAATAGTCTTAGATGAGAAATATGCCAAGTAAGGATACCGGTCCCTACTTTGTATCAAGTATGCAAAGCCTCGAACACAATGCAAGAATGAGACCAAACTAAAGACCGTATCAAGCCGAAGGGGCTGGGCTCCAAACTCTCTATAAGGATGATGTGCTGAGGTACTGTCTGTTTGCATCTAATGATGTGGCAGAGAAGAAGAGCCTGTACTTTCTCAGTTGAAGCCCAATCTGACTCAAGTAAAGACGGTCTCCAAATCTCTGAGCCATATAGAATAGTGGGACAGGCCAAGGTGTCCATGAGGCTCATCTTGGACGAGATGTCTTGGAAGTGATGTCGAAAGCACTGTCTCTCAAGAATGGCTAAGGATCCATATCCTTTGTTTATCCGAAGCTGAAGCACTGGTCACAAACTGAAGCGGGGACCTGAGAATTGTACCCCCAAGTAAGTGTAAGTGTAAGTGCTAGTGATCTCAACCTCCTCCCCTCTATATATATATATATATATATATATATATATATATATATATATATTTAAAAAATAATAAAAAAATAATAAGAAGAGAGATACATATACATTATAGTAATAATGTGAGAGGATAGTTACAATTTCTTTTATAAAACTGACAGAGCTTGTGTTCGCCACCATTTTTCAATTACAATGGTTCGACTTTGCCTCTGCATCCATTGCTCAACATGTTAAGGAACTGTGAGAGGATGGAAGATGATTAAGGATGTTTCACGCAATGAGCTGAAGAGAATTAAAAACACAACTAGGTGAAAGCGGAAACACCGACACATATATACCAGAAGACTTCATTTAGATGAATTAAATCAAATTCTGATCTTCTATCTTTCCAAAATGTCTATTTCCATTTCCCTAGGTAATATAATTGGTTGGTTATTCCATTTATATAATGATGCAATTCATTGAGGGTTTTTAATTAGATGTGTCGTTTTAATTCATCAATTAGTTGTGAGATTAGATGGTGCGTGATAGACTAAATCTGGAACTCTCGAATCCAAGCTTTCTCAACTTTCAAGGACAAGCAATGGAGATTGGCATTTTGGAAACCCGTTATACTGATTATTGCAGGAACTATGGTTCTACTCCAAATGATTCCATCTTGTTAGCTATTGCCAAGGATAAACTTCCAAAATCTCTGAATGAAGCACGCATCTTGGAGATGAATATTGACAAGTTCACAAAATTTGATTTTTCTCCTCTAACTGAAGTATTTTCTTTGGAGAAGTAGATGCAATTGACTCATACCTCACTATGTATCATTGTAATATTGTCATTGGTCAATAACTCTTCACTCTGATGCACTGTATTGGCCCTAAACTCCGATCAGTTGATTTAAAATATGTTTCTCTTGGAAAATATGCTCTTAGGGATCTTTTGGAAAGAGGCTTGCCATGCCAAATTTTGAACTTGAGTTCCTGTCATACCAGAAAACTAAACATGACAAGACAATTTTTGGCACTTCACTCAATGAACATTAACATCAATGTTTATGTAATTAGCCTGCGTGAAGGCTTCTTTAGTTCTATGCCAAAACTGAGAAGGTATTCTATGTGTGGAACTAAAATTGCAATTTTCTAGAGAACAATGGCTGCATTATCAATACTCCCCTCATTATCAGAGCCTCAATTTCAGAATTGACAGTGTTGTAATGACACAAGGTAGTGTCCACTGTGTTGAACTGCAAAGACTAACTTTTTGGTTCATGAAATTCTTTTTTTAAATCAAGCCTGTAAGGCATGGTGCATGGAAAGCTCTTGTATTGATCATGAAAATGTTAGGTTCCCAGATTCGATGTCCTCAAAAATAGACGTAGAGACTTTCCCTGAGATAATCTTAGATGATAAGTCGATTGTGTGCCATGGTTTAGTTCATAGTTCTGGTGAATATTATTCAAATGAAAGTGTTGGTGAATTCCAATTCCAATTGAGAGAGTCAATCCTTTGAGAGGACAATCTTGCAGACATTTAGCAAACAGATTTTCTGGGAAATCTGACAAGGTACATACATGGACTTCAATGATGCTAATAACTTAGTGCAACAATTTGTGCAATTAGGAGTTGAGGAAAGATTCTTTGAGACAGATGAATGGTTTTTCTTCTGAGAAAGATGGACCGATGTCGATAAGAGATGGGAGAATGCAGTGGAATATTTGTGACGTTTCTGGTAATTCATTTGACAATACTGCGTCTCTTGATGCATTTTACAATGCAGTAGAGAAATCCGCACCACTCAGGGCAAGTGCAATAAGCAACGGAGAAGGGGCTTCTGGGGATGAGTTGAACATTGAAAATTTTGTAATGCCGGCTGGTATTGCAGTTAGACGAAACATTTCACACTATCCCTTCTCAATTTTATTAAGTTTAAATAAATCTTCTCATATGGAAATGAAAATATATAAAAATAGTATAATTATAGAATATAATTAGTATAATCAATTTTATTAAATTTAAATAAATCTTCTCATATGGAAATGAAAATATATAAAAATAGCATAATAATATAAATTATGTAAATATATATATATGTTAATTATATATATATATATATATATATATATATATATATATATATATATATAATAAAATTGAGAAGGGATAGTGTGAAATGTTTCGTCTAAGTGCAATACTAGCCGGCATTACAAAATTTTCAATGTTAGCATAATTAAATTATATATATATATATATATATATATATATAAAATAAATAAATTTACATAATTTAAAATGATTATTATTAAATTCTGACCTATGCTGATGGTGGTGATGAGGATGATAATGAAGATGGTGGAGATGGAGGAGGCTTTCCTCCATTTCCCTTTGAATCTCTCTTTTCATACTTTTTGTCCCTCTCTTCAAAGAGGATCCTAACCCTTTTAGTAAGTTCATAGAAAGCCTTCTTGTATGCTTCTCTTTTGAAAGACCTTCAGTCTCTCCAACACCTCACATGATGGCTATGGATTCAAGTTCAACTTCTGGTGCAACTTGTACCTCTTCAATCTCAACTAGAGATAAAACTTTAGGTGCTTCAAGTGCAGCTGTGTGTGAAACTTTGGGTGGAGATGGTGCCCTTGTGGCTCTCCCTCTTCTAGTCCTAACCTCAGGACTAGCAACCAACAACTTCCCTTCTCTTTTCTGCAACTTCAACCTTGTAAGCATCACAAATTTGCAACTATTAATACCCTACTTGCACAATACTCAAGAAAATTAAGAAAATAACCTTTCAACCTTTGCTTTGATACCACCTTGATCTGAATCTGAATGCTAGTTTTTCTGTGCTAATTTCATCTTCAGAATTATAAACAATTTGTTGATCTTTTGCTTCATGTGCATAGGTTTCTTGATGTGTTTATGAGTTTTACACATGTAAATGTATTAATTTTTATATGTTAAATTCATGAGCAATTTAAACATTAAAACATAATTCTGAACAACAACAATAAAATGTATAGAAAACCATCAAATGATCCATTAACATAGTGTTTTGATGAAGGAGTTCACCCCTCCTGGGCTACATCTCCTTAGTTCAGCTTCCATGGCTTGGGCCTTTGTATTAACTCAAATGTGAAAAAGTGTTGTTTACAATCATCTACTGCTCCTGAGACGTGCTTCAATGTGTTCACAATTTCCAAATCATCCAAAATAGACTCTTCTTGAGCCAAAAATGGTCAAAATTTGCTCCAGTTATGCTTCATTGAATTTGTTTCCTAGGAATCTCCTCCAAAACTGGATAGATCTCTAGTTAATGCAACCAATTTTGGGAGTCCTGCCTAAAATGGCAGACTCTACCAACTTTGCCGCCATTTAAACTCAAGTTTAATTAATTTAAGTGCGAGATTAATTAGGGATAAACCTTGGTTTAGCGCTAAACGTGTTCCTAAACCAAATCCGAATTTAAATGAAGGATTAGCGCTTAACATTGGATTATGGGTTTAAATAAACCCGCATTAACTTTAATCATGTGCCATTAGCAATATGTGCTCCTCGTGGTCTTTGCATGTGGTCCTGTGGTGAGGGGGCTAGACCCTCCTTACCCTCGCCGGATAAGCAACATTAATATAAATAAAATCAGTAGGCATAACGTGTTAAGTCTCATTGTTGTGGTTTGTTGGTAGTTGTGGTGGTTGGTGCGGGAGTGAGAGAGAGAGAAAATAGAGAGAGAGAGAGCTCCAAAACTGAACTGACAAAAAGGTGCCAACTGATCCTCATAAGCCTTTTTATTAATGAGGCCTTTAATTCCTTCAATTTTCCATTATTTTCCTTCATTTTCCTCCTCACATGCAACCTGTGACCTTTCACTTTCTTTTTCTCCTAATTTCTATTATTTTCATAAATAAATTGCCAATAATGCCATTTTTACTTTCTAAAGCCTTTGCCATTGCCTTTGCCAATTTCCCTTAGCCATAATAAACCATATGAACACCCACGCTAGGACATTTTTCTCAACATTCAACTTGGAATAAGTGTCTCGTGAGCATGGTTATTATTTTTTCCTTTATTAACTTTATTACATGAAGTTTTAATCTGAGGCTATTACAGAAACACCAAGACCACACAATTCCAAGAAGAAAACCTCTTCACACTCAACCTGAGCTAGGACAAACTTGTAGCAACAGGCTTCACCATTCAAACTCAGGCAATAAGAACTAGTATCCAAACCAGAATGCACCCCCGTAAGACAAGAATCGACCTAGGCATAGACAAACCTAAAACACCACAATGACGGTACACAGAGCAGAACCCACGAAAATGACCCCCCAAACTTAAGAGACTCCAAATCACCTTCCTCCGAGCGAAAAGGGTAGGGGCCAAGCTTACTCGCTCGATGGAAAACCCAAAGCTAGCGAAAAGGGACACAGAGCATGAGCTAGACCAACTTACCCCCCTCAAGTGGCGAATTAGTTACCCATTGACGCCACACCCCTTAGAATTTCTAGTGCCTCAACCTACACCACCACTCTGCCTCCTCGAGAAGCCTGGTGTCCACCCATGAGAAGACAACACTCACCATTGAAAATTCTATCACCCCACCTGCGTTCTCATAATAAACAAGGTCTCGCGCCACCTTTTGCATTAAGTTTCCAATTTTCTATTGTCTTCCCCACGTTTCCATATCGCACACAGCATGAACAAGATTAACATACCCGGATACATAACGTGGGAAGGCGGATCCTCTGCCTTCTCATCGTTCTATTGTATGGTCACTGTCATAGCCCACACGTCAGCGATTTTACCTGCGCTTCTTTGGGATTAGAAACCCCCATCATGGAAAGAAAAATAAATAAATTATGTAACATAATTATAATAATTATATCCCCGGATGCGGGTGACAAAAAAAGGACGCATGACAACTGCCTCTCCCACGCCCAAGAGGACGAAGATCTGCAACATAGGTCCTCACCCGATGTGGAAACTCACTCTAGCAATCATCTGCATGAGATGATAGAGATAAGACATAATGAAGACATGCTTGGACAACATCACCCCCTTCAGGGTACCTCTCTGCCGCAATCATTCTGAATGATCACCTGGATTGACATGCGGATCGACGATAACTCATCGCACGTGCCTTAAAACCGTTACAGCACACAGCTGCGTGCGAGACACAATTATGCTCAACCTCTTCGCATGTGTCACAACCTTATTAAGGGGAAGGCCATTCAGTACGGAAAGACACACAATCTTCTCCTTTAGGTTTATCTATTGTTACAGTTCTTTCCCTTCTGTGTGCCCAGTCTGTCGTGCAGCCTCTCCCCAAGTGCTGCGCTGCGCAGAATTCCCCGAGCTATGCTCCTCCCTGGCTGCGCACCTCAACCCAACACCATCTGTCCAGCTAGTTTCATAAGACTGGGTGCACCTTTTATCCCGCGTCCCTTGCCATGCACCTTGCTTCGCACATCCCTCCTTGCTGTGCATTCCCCTTGCTTCGCACCTCCTTTGCTTCAGCTGACCATGGCACCTAGGCTAGGACAAAGAACTATCCGAGGAGGCCAGAGAGGAGCGCTCCCTGGTCGATACCACCGGGGGCTAGATAATCGTTTGGAATCTGTTGAAGGCTCCTCCTCGGGTAGTCACGCCAGAGAGGCTCCCTAGAGCCCCGAACTTGCACAGGAGGAGGAGGCCCCCTTGCAGGTTACACAGAGAGGCAGAAGTGGACCAAGGAAGTCCACCATTGCGCACCAGGCGCACCCCTTGCCTCACAAGACCGAGCCTCTTCCGGCCCAGGAAGATGAGGGGGAGGACATAGATGTTTGGATAATGGATTCAGAAGGTACTTGGACACGCATATCGGATGCAGAATACCCGGTGGCTCCCATCCTTTGCGCACTGATATCCAAGCCTCCACGTCTACCCATCGCTGAAGAGAAAGCTGCCGAGCAAGCGTATGCCTGTCCCATAGTGGAAGAAGATCCAGACAACGATGATGAGGCCGAAGACTAATGACTGCGCAACAACTCAATTCTTCCTTGTTTTTTGTCATGCTTGCTATTACCACAAAATTTCTATTTTCACTAGTGCTACAACACATTTTGTAATTTTCTGTTTTATGTACTTTCCGGGCTGGTTTCCTCCACGGAGGCAGCCCCTTATCTGCGTAACAAAGGCTGGGATTGGTTAAGCGCAAGTTACCAACCCAGCCTGTAACATATGTAGTGTTTCTCCTTAGCCTAATTTACAAAAAAAAAATTATAATAATTATATCATAAAATGCAATTATATAAAAAATCATATTTGCAATTTTATTAATTTAAAATAAATCTTATCTAATGTAAAAAAGAAAATATATAAAATTATCATAATTATATAACATAATTCCGTAATATAACGAACTTAGATCTATCTTCACTGGGGATCTACCAAGCTCAGAGAGGGATCAAATCTTTTATCACTCTAAAAGAGAGTTGCATATCAAGAGATTTGATCCCCCTCGGGGCTTGGTAGATCCGGATTTAAGATGGATAGAGGCTGGTTTAATTTCCCCCTTTAAATAGGGTATATTCCACATGAATACCACACATCAATATCATGGATTCTCAATTCCATGGGTCAATACTATGACCATTTTTATTTTATTATTATTTTTTTATAGGGTTATTTTTATTTTCTTTTTACTTTATTTTATTTTGACCTAGTTAAAATATTTAAATTACATTATATTAATCTTTTTATTTAATTTTTATTTTTATATAATTTGACTTAGTGAAAATGTTAAACATTACTTTACAACATCTCTAGTTTACTGTGTTGGCCCAATCAACATAATTAAATTATATAATATAATTAACATAATTATATTATATAATATAATTAACATAATTATGCCATATAATATAATTATATATAAAAAAATATTTACAATTTTATTAATTTAAAATTCCTTATAATGTAATTATATATAAAAACATATTTACAATTTTATTAATTTAAAATAAATACTATTTAAAGTAAAAAAGAAAATATATAAAATTTTATGGAATAGATAAATTTTCATGATTTTCATGATTATTATTAAATTCAAATATAAATTTATTGTTGTAATGCAGAGCAGAAAGAATCGCTAGAGATGAAATCCATGTTACTCAATGGTGTGCAGGGGCAGTGAATTTGGGGAGATGAAATTGAGACACGGGACAGGATATGAATGTGCCAAAATAAAAAAGTTTGCACACCTTTTTGCCTCCATCATTAGGGCACGAGCATCAACAACACACAGGAGTCCCCGCACCCTTTCCATAGATCACAAAGCTGTGGACTTTCAACTGAAAGTGCAGATGGACATAGCATCTTCCATCTCAGGTAACTTGTAACAGGTAACAAGATCTTAGGTAACTTGTAACAGATAACGGGTTCAAAGTAATTCGTAACAGGTAACAGGTAACATGTTACAGTTCAAAATGGAAAACCAATCAACAGTAAATGTTAAAAATGGCAAGGAAATCTCAGATTTTGTGGAAACAAATCATTTGGGCCAAGTCAAAATTGCCTCAGCTGACAAAACAGGAAAGTGGATTTGGGTAAATGCAAAACAATACAAAGGTATTTTAAAGCGTAGACTTGCCCGCTTTAAATGGGAACAAAGAAGAAGAAAACATACCCAGAAGAAAAAAAAAAAGAAGAGCAACAAATATAAAGAAGAGTCAATCACATACAGTCCCACAACTACACCTCTTACTTGGTCATCAGATCTCTATGTCCAAGAACTGATGAAAGCTAGGGCGAGGCTGGAAATTTTAGAAGCTAGCGAACAGGAAAGAGACCGCAAACTTTCAGAGATCACACTTGCAAATCAATGTTTAATGGAATGTAATAGAATTTTGAAAGAGTAGGTAACAATGTTACAAGATGTTGTAGAGGCAGGAAGATGAGAATGGGAAAACATGAAGGCAACATGACAAAACAGGAATGATGCAATAACAGCAAACAAAAATGTGGTAATCTCTAAAACAACTCAGGTAGATACACAAAAGGGTCAACAAATAGTCATTTCCGAAAAGAAGGCAGAAGAGAACAATAAGACATACATTCCAAAATAAATTGAAATGAGGGTTGAGGACACTAATGGTCACAGAATAGAGGAAAAATAGGATGTAAGTTCTCGTAGAGCAAAGGAAAGAGAACATTAAGAAAGAAAAGAGAGAGAAACAAACTATATTATCAGGGGAATAAGAGACTATGAAAAGAATGAAAGTACTTTCAATTTGACAAGGGACTTTTTGAGAGAGAAATTACAGTGGAGAGGGCAAATTTGTCAAGCAAGGAGGGTGGGAAAGATATGTGAGGAAAGACCTTGACCTATAAAAGTCATCATGGCAAGTGTGCAAGAGAAACATCATCTCTTAAGCAGAAAGAAACTCTTGAAAGGTTCAAACTTCTTCCTAGATGAAGATTTAACTAGCAAGCAACAAGAAGAGAGAACGGAAGAAGTGGAGAAAGTTAGAGCAGCAAGAAACGAAGGCAAAAGAGCACGATTGTACAATGGTAAAGTGGTTATTGCACTGTTTGGGCCTCATGGAAAAATAGGGCAGCAAGCTGACAATGAAGAAAAAACAAGTAATTCTATAACAGGGAGGAAAACAATAGGATCAGCATGGATGAAAAGGGGTGAAGGCTCAAATCCGAGTCTTGTGTGCTAAACCGCGTAGCAACCAAATCCTACCCAGGTCTACCTAAGTCTAGTTTGTTGGAACTATAGAGGTTACCCTTGGAGGAGGGGACCTGGGATAGGTCCTATTGCAGAAGGTAGAGACATAATTTGTCTCACAGAAACTCATGAACATGATGGTTGCAAAACTCTTATGTTTGACGGTTATTTGAAGTTAGCAGTCTGGAACGAGGCAGCAAAAAATGGTAAAGGGTACGGAGGAATACTGGTTTTAGTGAAAGAAAAAGAAGGTTGTCACATTCAGTTAGTGAAAGAAGATACAAGTAAACAATATTTATGGTTCAAAATAACAGAAAATGAGAACGACATAAGAATTGCAGCATGTTATTTTGCGCCTCAAGTATCAAAAACTTACAAAAATAAGGGATTGGACAACAAAGATCCATTTGCAGCTTTAAAGCAAGATATTGCCGCATATTCTCAACAGGGAGAAGTTCTTTTAGTGGGAGATTTCAACGCTAGAACAACAAATCAACAAGCTAGTATTCTTTGTTGCAAAGAGGATCACAATCCTATATGGCTCATTGAAGAGGAGAATTCTCAATGGTTGAGATGTTCAGAAGATGACAAAGTTAGTAATCATTTTGGAGAGGAGTTACTTACGTTGTGTGGTGCTTTCAACTTAATTATCTGCAATGGTCTAGATAGATGGAAAAAGTCTAGGAACTTCACTTGCAACACATATAATGGGGCAAGTGTCGTTGACTATGCTATTGGTTCACAAAGCCTAATAGAAAGAATAGATGAAGTTAAGATTGGAGGGGAAATTTGGGACTTAAATTCAGATCATAACCCAATATATATAAAGTTATCCTAGTTAGAAGAAAGACAGAATAGGACGAAAACCCAATGTTCTCAACAATCAGCATCAAGGTGAAAAATTCTTCTAACATAAGAAAATTGCACTATCTTCAAAACAATGTTGAGGAGATCAATTCAGAAGGAGAAAGCTGGTCCCCAGAGCCTCAACAACCATGACTTAACAGACATAATCCAGGGTGCACTTGAGAAGTGCAAAAGAGCAAAAAATAGGAAATCAGAATAAAATTGTTTTCCTGTGAATGCATGGTTCGATGAGGAATGCAAAATGGCAAGGAGAGCCTTGAAAAAGGAAGAAGAGGGGAAGATGAATGTAAAGTTATGTAAGCAGATTTTAAAAAAGAAAAAATATGAGTTCATGCAAACAAGGCGGGGAAAGCTGATATATCTAGGCAAGAATAACCCAAAACGTTTTTGGCAAGAAATTCAACCAAGGAAGAAGCAATTTGAAATAATATTACAGCGAATCAGTGGTTTGACTATGCAAGGCAACTCTATGAAAAATAATTAGAGGTTGAGCCTCCTCCCAGGATCAACACATCTACAAAGCTTTTCACAGTACATGAGGTGGAGGCAGGAATTAAAAAGTTGAAAACAGTGGAAGGCAAAGGACTTGGTTGAACTTCAAGCAGAATATCTAAAGTGGGGAATGAACATTTTGGCACCCCACAGCATGGAAATATTCAACAACGCCATTCAGCAAGGATTCCCAAGGGATTGGACAACTAGTCTAGAAATTCCCCTTTTTAAAAGTGGAGACATTAATAATCCTTACAACTATAGAACCATTATGATCAATCCTTTGTTTGCAAATCTTTTCAGTGGCATTGTAGAAAATAGAATCAGTAAGTGGGCAGAAGTAAAAGAAAAGAGGGCAAAAGGGCAAGCAGGTTTTAGGCCGAAGCATTCTATAGTAGATCATGGTATCACACTGAGACACATTGTTGAAAAGGTTTGGGGGAGCAAAGAAGAAGTATTTTGCTGCTTTGTTGACTTCAAAAAGGCATTTGACACGGTCCCTAGAGAAAATTTGTGGCGTAGAATAGAAGAACTCGAAATTCCTTTACAATATAGAGCTGCTGTCCATAGGATTTATGAAGAGGTGCAAGTCAAAATTAGAACTTCAGCAGGCATTTCATAAAGTTTTAGAAGTGACATCGGAGTCAAGCAAGGTTGCCCTTTATCCCCTACCCTTTTTGGTTTATATACTGACAAATTGGAAGAGTGGCTAAATTTACAAGGTGGGGATGGTGTTCGATTGGGGCAGTTTGTGATAAAGCTTCTTCTATATGCCGATGATCTTGTGTTGGTTGCTAAATCGGCCCATGGATTGTAGATGCACCTATATGCCCTTGAGCATTTTTGTAAAGCAATGGGGATGCAAGTCAATACCAGTAAGACCAAAATAATGATTTCTCTAATAAAAGGAAGCAAAGCCAACATATGTTCTTCTTTGAAGGCAACATTCTTGAAGAAGTAAATGAATACAAGTACCTCGGGATCGATTTCAACAAGAAGCTTAATTGGGAGGATTGCAGAAAGAAAAGAATTTTAGGAGGGTGGAAAGCACTATATGCACTTCAAAATAGATGTAGAGAGGCAGAGTTATGGGATTGGAACACAATCAAAGTACTTTTTTGACTCTTAGTTTGTTTAGTGCTTTTATATGGGTGTGAATTGTGGGCTAGCAGCATCCCAGTTTCAAAATGGAAACAAATTGAAAAAATTCAAAAACGCTTGATCATAAGCAAGTTCAAAATAAAAAGTTTGGTTCCCGATGAGATAATGTTGAGTGAAACAGGGGCAGCTCCCATCGAACCAATTGCCATGGTGTGTCTTATAAGGTATCTAAAAAGAATTGAGAAAATGGGAGGAGGTAGATGGCCGAAAGTTATCTTCAATGAAGGTATGAGTGAAAAAAAGAAATCATGGATGAGACAAAACAACAAATGGATGCAAAAATGGAATATTTGCCTGAATGCATGTCCCATAAATAGCAAGGAGTTAAATAATTTTGTGTTGGAGAAGTTCCGTAAGGGTATATGGGGAAAATAGTTGGGTAGAAAGAAGATGTATTATGTTTGTGAATTCAACCCCATTTGTGATCTCCAACAAAAAGAATATATTGGAGCTAACTTTCCATGGAGAGAAAGGTTCTCATTGCTCAATTAAGAACTAACTCACATCAACTTCGGTGTGAAACGAGGCGGTGGAAGAGACATAAAGAAGCTTGGGAGGAAAGGGTATGTACCTTTTGCACTTCTGGGGCAGTGGAATCAGAAAAACATTTCATTTTGGAATGTGACGCTTTTAGAGACACCAGGGACAGTTACCGCAGTATGTTAGCATCAATTCCATGGCATTGTCTTTTTAGTGAAAGAAGTGTTAAAAGGTTGGGTCAGCTCATCATCAATTTGAATAAGAAAAAGATTGAATTACAAAAGACAAAAAAAAGGAAGTTGGTGGTCCCATAGACTATTTTTAGTCTCGTGGACAATAAAATATCATTCATTCATTCATATATATTTGCAAAAACAAATCTCATACTACCCTACTGATATATTAACAACTATCATAACCAAATAATAATCTTGATTTCTCATTCCTTAGTTTTCAGTGTTTTCTCTTAACATCATTTCCAGCCCTAAATAAGTTTTCATCTCTTACTCATTTAACTTTACCACCATCAAATATGAAATACTTATGCAAAATTAACTGGCACTCACAACAATTAACTAAGTGTGTCACTGTAATTACACCACCATCAAATATGAAATGATTATCCAACATTAACTAAAAAATCAATATAAAATAGTTATCCAAAATTAACTAAAACTCAAAACTGAGAGTCCCATTAATCTAAAATAAACTGAAACTCTCAACTAAGTGTCCCACTAACTGATCACTGTAGTTAACAAGGAGATTACTAAACTTGTAAAGGACGAGAACATGCAATCAATGATCTTTATTCAGAATTGAACCTTCGGTTCAACATCAACGGACCTGGATCGACCAAGTGGTTCTTGCTTCATGCTTGCCCTTCTCTGTTTGATGAGGTGATTGCAAATGGCCGCAACTTTCCTTGAAGAAATTGGCTCCATTATCAAAAGATCTCTGGGTATGCACAAAATCCTTCCCTCAGTGCCTTGCACCATTTCCAGAAATTTGTGCGTGCCAAGGAATCTTTTGTTAATATTCCTGATAATGGTAGCACAAGCATACAACTGCATCGTGCACATGATCACTTCCTTGGAGTCTTGGACCCACCAAGTGCTTCCCCGTCTGCATCTGATGAGGTACTGCAAATGGATGCAAATTCCCCGAGGAAATTGGCTCCATTATCAAAGGGTTTCTTTGCATGCTTATAATCCTTCCCTAAGTGCCTTGCACCATTTCCAAGATTCTATGCTTGCCAAGGAATCTTTTGTTAATGTTCTTGATAGCACAAGCATGGCGCATAATCATGGATTTGTCATACAACTCTTTGAGTTGGTTCTCTTTATCATCCCACATGTTACTAGCTACATGATTCAAGTGTTGCAACACCTTAAGGTGGAGACATGTCTCTGGAATCCCAGAACATAGTTAGGGTGGAAAATCATGTCTCTGGAATCCCGGATGCCTAAAGGGGGAGGCATTGATCTCTGGAGCCCCTTTCTAATCAAAGGGTGGATACATTCACCTTTGGCGTCCCAGGCTGTATATACATCTCTGGAATCCCTTACCAACTGTGGGTGGGGATACCCATATATATATCCCTGGAGTCGCACAGAGTTCTCTGGAAATTCCATGTTCTAGCAGGTTGGAGGTGGAACAACATCTGGAATCCCTGGCCGTGTTCTAGTAGGTTGGAGGTGGAACAACCTCTGGAATCCCTGACCTAAATATTGGGACTGGTTTCACACTAGGGGGTGACACTTGCACACAAGCAGATGTCCATGGTTGGTTGGGAGGTGATTAGGAAACCTATCCCTGTGCCCATTGTGAGGTGTTTCAATGTCCATGATGGACAGAACCTAGAGTCCAAGGTGGAATAACAAACCCTATGGTGTGTGTAACCACAATCCTTAACTGTAGCCCATAATTAAGAACCATGCTGCCTACTTACCAAAAAGGTTTGATAACCAAGAATACTATGGTATACTATGACCACAGAAAACAGACTCAGTAAGATAAATCAGAATCATAACAAGATGACGTTTGGTCATACATGAATGTGGAACTATACCTAGATAGTTGTTCTGCTATTCTTATATGTTTATGTATGGATCCTAGGTGAAGTACGCCCAATCGTTAATGGATACAACTAATTGTAAATTTGCAATTCACAAACCTTATGGTTATTAACCATACATACCGTTGACACCTCATGAGGTTTAGCAGCAGAAGGTATCCTATGCCCAAGTTCCCACTGTGGCTTCTTGATGCACTTTCCGAGGAAAAGAGTGATGGACATTGCCCATCATAACTTGTTTCTTTCCATATTTCCCTTCTCCAACCCGGATGGGTGCCTCTGCCTCCTAGAGTAGAGTCTACAATGGTGCTGCACAAAAATTAACTAAGAGTTTTGATAGGGAGCAAATGACCAAATTCTTAGGAAATTAACCATCATTTGCAGTAAGGACTGCATGGTGCCTTGTTGTGGCTCCTTTTCCTATTTGGATGTGAATGAGGGCATGAGGTCCTATGTAGCTTAACAGCTATCTCACCAATACCTTATGATACGAGACTAGAATACATGTAGTTTTCACGTGCTATAAGTATACGAAAGTGGCATTTCAGATTTTGAATTTTCTTGCAGTAACTGTGCCTCGATACTGAGAATGTCTCAAGGTGAATAGATGTAAAGGGTAGGAAATTGACACAACAAAGTACCTGAATGGCATTGTTCACTGTTGCATGGTTTCTAGCACTGATATCTTTAAAGAATTTATTGTACTACCCGTAACTTCAGGCTGCACTTTTACATGTAATCCATTGATGCATAATTCATTTCAGATTGTTGATTCTTACTTGTAGCAGTTTCTCATTATTGATGGTAAATATGCTTCGAGGTAAAACTGATAAACAACACAATAAATCACATCAATGGCATGGTGGAACTGTTTGATGTCTGTATTATTCATAGTTCGGATACCCTGATAGAGTTCACTATAACATGTTGATACATATCTTAACACCATTCTTAAGAAATTTAGTTTTCTGATCATCTAATGGATGTATAATTGAATGTCTTGAAATTAATGTCCTCATGATTACCTCTGAAGGATGCATACTAATTATCATTGAAAGTAGCACGACATACTCACTAGTTGTAGCTTAGATCTGTGTAAATTTCTCTTTCTATTTTGGATACTTTGCCATAGATTGGGATGGTACATGTCTGAGGTTTCCCTTTTCTTCTCACAAAATCTTTAGGTGGCATATAAATGGTTAACCTACGCCTACGTTACCCTAGAGTGACCTTTGAAAGCTACTACCTTGTGCTGAACGGGTTACACATTATGGGAATAACACACAGTTCTAAGTGGCAGTATAGCTCATGAATTGAATTTCCCACATATTGACTTGGCATACCAAAATGATCTCGTGTAGGCACTTGCATGGTTCACAACGATTCGAACAGTTTATTACTCCTGTTGGTGTTGTGCTGCTTGTTGCATGATTTGCAAGAGTACCCTTGTTGCATAAGTACTGACCTATGGTTCTGTTCAAATGACTGCACAAGCATACATGTCAAGGAGAGCTTACATCTCCTATGACAAGACAGTTTTTGGCACTTCACACAATGAACATGAACATCAAAGTTTATGTAATTAGCCTGCCTGAAGGCTTCTTTAGTTCTATCCCAAAAATGAGAAGGCATTCTATGTGTAGAACTAGAATTGCAATTTTCTGGACAACAATGGCTGCATTATCAATACTCCCCTCATTATCAGAGCTTCATTTTCAGAATTGCCTGTGCTGTAATGACACAGGGTAATGTCCACTGTCTTCAACTGAAAAGACGAACTCTTTTGTTCATGAAATTCTTTTTTTAAATCAAGCCGTGGTGCATGGAATGGTCTTGTATTGATCATGAAAATGTTAGGTTCCCGGATTCAAAGTCCTCAGAAATACACGTAGAGGCTTTCCCTGAGATAATCTTAGCTGATAAGTCGATTGTGTGCCATGGTTTAGTTCATAGTTCTTGTGAATATTCTTCAAATGAAAGTGTTGGTGAATTACAATTCCAATTGAGAGAGTCAATCCTTTGAGAGGACAATCTTGCAGACATTTAGCAAACAGATTTTCTGGGAAATCTGACAAAGGACAAACATGGACTTCAATGATGCTAATAACTTAGTGCAACAATTTGTGCAATTAGGAGCAGAGGAAAATTTCTTTGAAACAGATGAAGGGCTTTTCTTCTAGGGAGGATGGACTGATGTCGATAAGAGATGGGGAATATTAGTGATTTTTCTGATCATTCAGTTAACAATACTGCGTCTGTTGATGCATTTTACGATGCAGCAGAGAAATCCACACCACTCAGGGCAAGTGAAATAAGCAATAGAGAAGGGACTTCTGGGGATGAATTGAACAGTGAAAATTTTGTAATGCCTGCTGGTATTGCACTTAGACGAAACGTTTCACATTATCCCTCCTCAATTTTATTAATTTTAAAGAAATTTTCTGAAAATATAGAAATGAAAATATATAATATAGTTAAATGCTCACTGTAGTTAACAAACAAAGGAGATTACTCAACCTTAACGAAGGAGATTACTCAACTGTATGAGCTGATAATCTTGTAAAGGACGAAGAGAGGCCATCAATGATATTTATTCGCAATCGTTTCAAAGAAGCTACTGTGCAACATCAGGGTTCCTGCCTCACGCTTCCCCGTCTGCATATGATGAGGTGACTGTAAATGGCTGCAACTTTCTTGAAGAAATTGGTTCCATTATCAAAAGATCTCTGGGTATGTACAGAATCTTTCCCGGAGTTTGTGCTTGTCAAGGAATCTTTTTGTTAATGATAATGATAGCACACACATGGTGTATGATCGCTTCTTTGGATAGACTATGTATATAAATCTAGAGCGCACTAAGAAAATCTGTGAATGGCAATAATGAATATATATTATTATAATGTGCAATTTTTCATATATTTAAAGAAAACATAAGAATTTCAATTTCTTTTCTGTCTTTTTCAATAATGAAGCTGTTATATTCTTATTCACATCTCTTTTGGTCTGCATATAACATATGGGTCAGAATGGATACTATAAGTACTCATATATATAACCATTATTTGTGATTTAGTAGGTTTATATTTTTAATAATTTTTAGTATAATTGTTTAAAATATATTTTTAAATGTATATATAAATTTAAAATATTTTTTCATATGACACCAGTCTTTATAAAATTTTAAGTAAATTAAAATTAAAAAACTTAAAGAACTCTGTGTTTGTTGGCTAATTGTTTTTCTTGATTGTATTGATGTCTTATTCAAGTTCATCCTCCATTTACTTTATAGGAGGGAGCTAACATATTGCTAATCTCTAAACTTTTAATCCATGAGATTGCACAATTTTTAATTTAAGTTTACTGATGATTCTGTAGTTTTTTCCTGTAAGACTCCCATCTAGTGGAAAGATTAATAAAATTTTATTCACCTATTCAAGTTCATCAGCCATTTACTTTATAGGAGGGAGCTAACATATTTCTAATCTCTAAACTTCTAATCCATGAGATTGCATAATTTTTAATTTAATATTTACTGATAATTATGTAGTTTTTTCGTGTAAGACTCCCATCTAGTGGAAAGATTAATAAAATTCTATTCACCTAGATGGGAGAAGATGGCTTTTCATTTGTGGTTGACAAGAGGTCATAATTTTTTCCAAAGAATTAATTTTCGATAAAATCTAACTATTTGTTTTTCAAAAAATATGACCATAGGAGTGGGGTAGTGGGGCACCCAAAAACCTGAACCTTGATACCTGTGTAACTCAGATTTCCCAAAATTTCTGCTTAATTTTGACAAAATCCTGCGGGAATTGTGCCCTCATTAAACTACTCCCAAATTAGAATCTCCCTCCTTTTGATCATAACCATCCTTTTGATGAGAACCACCCTTCGGTTAACTCATTCTCTTCCTCTCTCATAAACACATACCTCTCCTCCTCTTCACTGGTAAGAAATCTCGCAGATTAGTACCTTTCTATTCAACATTCCCATATTAATTATATTCCCCCTTTCAACATTGTTGGGACATTAATAAAATTTACCCAGATATCTATAATGAAATTAATTAATAACCATCATTATGATTCCTATAATAAAATTAATAATAATAATAAATTTTTTAACAATAATATTTCTTTATTCACGGTTATCTAGTGGATCATCTAGTGGATCTGTTTCTTTCTTACTCATTGTTGTTTTTCATGCACAAACACACATAAATATGGTTCAGAATGAACACTAAATCACGAGCAAATTCTCTTCACTTTAGAAGCACTCATAGAGTCAACAAATATTTTTCATGAAGCACTCTCTAGGGTCGGTATGGGTCAGTATATATGGTCAGTACCACCATTATGTTTGTGATTAGTTGGTTTGTTTTTTTTAATTGAGAGTTACAATTTTTGGTATAATTGTGAATATTAATTGTTTAAAATATATTTTTAAATGTAGATATAAATTTAGTAGATTTATTCATATTACATAAAATCTTTATAAAATTTTAAATAAAATTAAATTAAAAAAACAGAAAGAACTTTGTTTTTTTTGGCTGATTGTTTTTCTTGCTTGTATAGATGTCTTATCCAAGTTAATGAGCCATTTAATTTATAGGAGGGAGCTAGCATATTACTAATCTCTAAATTTTTAATCCATGAGATTGTCTAATTTTTAATTTAAGTTTACTGATGATTCTGTAGTTTTTTTTTTTTCTGTAAGACTCCTATTTCTTAAACAATTTAATAAAATTCTATTCACCTAGATTTCAGAAGATGAATTTTCATTTGTTGTTGACATTGTTTACAGAGGTCATATTTTTTTCCAGAAAATCAATTTTCCATGAAATCTAACTATTTGTTTTTCAAAAAAAATCTGACCATAAAAATAGAGCAACCAAAACCTTGAAACTTGACAGTTATATAACTCAAATCATTCTTTGAAACTCTAAAACTATCCTTTCATTCTTGATAGTCCTTCATCCACTAATCCCTCCTTTCATCCTAATCACCCTTCTGTTGACTCGTTCTCTTCCCCTCTCATGAACACACACCACCCCAATCCCTTTTTTTTTTTTTTTCAGAAGAAAAAAAACGCTGTATATGTTAAATATGACAGTACATAATCCCAATCACATTCTCAGCTGAAACAATGAATCAACGAGAAACTCAAAATCCCCAACCACATACATAAACTACCCTTCTAAGTAAGAAAAGCAATTCAATGTTCATGGCAAGCAAAATTACGGGTAGGATTACCCATGCCAAAACAGATTGTTCCTGTGCATCCCTATATGATAATCAAAACAGAACCATAGAGAACCATAGAGCTAATGTATTGTAACAAACAGGGATTTGAATTGACAATTGAAAAGATGGGAAGGATATTATAGCGGAATATGACCCTTGCCACAATAGATACTGCTTATGATCCCCATGAAAACAGGCTCGCTTGACTGTAGTAAGGACGAACACATTGCGGATAGAAGCTTACAGTCACACTTGGAAAAAATTTTGAAACAGGCTTGCTTGATGCAAGATGGTCGAGCTCGCTTGTACCGCGATCAATTCATATCAGGCTCGCTTGATGACCTTATCTTCATACTGAGGCTCGCTGGGAACAAATATTGTCAGGCTCGCTTGATATATGAAATGAGACATGCCGACATGTAGACAATGAATTGGAGCTGTGAGCATATATCAACCGAGGTCATAACCTATGAAGAATAGAAATGCCTCCAAAACCTTTGATATATTAGAAGTACTTTTATACCGAAAAGATAAGGCCGATATAATGATAGACGTGCAAAGGAAAACCAAAATTGTTGGACAAGAGATAAAGGAACAACTGATACTCCTGGAATGTTGTGTACCAGAGTCATGGAATTGGAATAGTCGAGTTCCAAATCTGCACACCATCTTTGAATTGGAAAACATGCATAGACCCAAACTCTGCATTAATACCTTTTTTTGAAAGTCCATCTGCCCTCGTATTATTTTCCCTATAGATATGATTAATAGGTGGGCAATTCAAATTTTGCCATAATCTATGAGTTCTCTGTCTCCAACCCAATAATCCTGGATTCATCATATCAAATCTATTTGAAATCCAACCGATCACTAGCATGGAATCACCATAAAAATTAGCATTCTGCAATTGAATATTTGAGGCAGCAAGGAGACCGCCCCACAGAGCCATGATTTCAGCCTTATTGTTGGATCCAGGTCCACCATTCCAGAAGATGTGAATTCTTTCTCTTTGCGACAATTTTATCCATACACCACATCCCGTGGTGCCTTCAACAGATGCCCCATCAAAGAAGATGGCAAGGATGGCAATCTCATGCGGTCTGTTCCAGATGGATCCATCAGCCACCAAATGACAAGGAACAGGCCTGTCCTCAATCCAATTCATGATCTTGGAGTATATACTATGAATTTTAAAAGGCCTTTTTTCAAAGATCAGATAATTCCGACCATTCCACACTTCCCATATAAGGAAAAAAGGGAGTGATTTAAATTTGCTGTTAAGCTTGTCCCATTCCAATACAACAGACATGAAATCATTTTCAGACCAAGCGGGGTCCAAAAAGAATGGACAAAATTGTCTCCACAGTCTCTTAACGACAGGGCATATGAAAAATAAATGGACACTGCTTTCTTCATCCAAACAACATAATGCACATCGATTAGGGCCATGTACCCCTCTCCTTTTGAGATTATCCCATGTTAATATCTTATCACGCCACACCAGCTACCCGAAGAGTGTGATCTTAGTTGGGATTCTTCGTACTATTCCCCGCTTATTATTGGATATTAATAATAAAATTACCAAGATAACTATAATGAAATTAATAACTTATCATTATAATTCTTATTATAAAATTAATAGTAATACTTTTTTTAATAATAATATTTCTTTATTCTTATCCAATGAATCTGTTTCTTTCTTATTCACTATTTTTTTTCATGCACAAACACACATGAATATGGTTTAGAATGGAACAAGTCCAAAGATGCATTCCTAATCATCCTATCTGCATCTATCCTTCTTATATTGAGATGAAAAGTACCTGTCTTTTTTTTTAATCCAAACTTCTCCAAAATCCATGATTAAATCCATTTGAAATTGCAATTTGATAATACAGAGATGAAATCAAAAACTTCCAAAATCCTTATTATATTAGGTTCTTTCTTTGTAACATTAGCTTTACTAAGATTTACCATGAAATCCATTAAAGATGTATATTCTAATTTCATGAATAAAATCCATTACCTCCAAAATCGCAACTCAACTTTGATAATACAATTTGTATATTTAATATCTAGATTTTTATCAGATAAAATGGATTTTTACATCTCTTCACTTTCTGGAATTTGTTTATTTTAGTGAGTAAATTTAATTACATAAAGTTTTTATGTTACTACTTTTTAGTTTTTTATTACATATTTTATATGTTTATTTCGGTTTTTTTTTTTTTTTTTTGTAAGTTAGGCTAAGCTATATTAGTTCATAAAATAAAATTTACATAGGCAGTGGGCTGAGATGACAAGTGGTGCTTAGCCAATTCCAACCTTGGTAGTTTTCAAAATAGAAACCAACCCCTTAACAGGGTCAAACTGTCATGTTTTACAAAATGTTCCATAACACTTATAAAAAAAAATAGCTATAGTATGTACTGAGTTGACAAAACACAGAGAAGAATCGAGCTACCGCGCAGTCATGGTGCGCCTTCTTCATCCTCTGTAGTGGGGACCTCCTCCTCAATGAGACATCCGTATTCACGCGCAATGACCTCCTCCTCAACTGTTGGCTCACGTGGGGCTTCGAGGGGGGGGGCTGCGCGGATAATTGGAGCAAAAATACTCTGCATCTAAAACTCTGGTCCAGACTCTATCTGAATCCATGATCCAGAAATCTGTCTCCTCCTCTGTTGGCTCGTGAATAGGGAGCGGCTCAGTTTTCCTTGGAGTGGGCAGCTCAGAGTGGACTATGGTAGACTTCCTGGGGCCTCTTCTTCCCTCAATTTCTCCAAAGTTAAGACAATCTCTTCCTGAGTGCCTTCAGGCATATGAGCGGCCTCCCTGTCGTGAATGCCAGAAGATGAACCTTCAATGGATTCTAGACGTTGATATTGACCACAGTGATAGCACCTTTTTGGCTGCCCTTGGTGGGATTTTGATGCTGTCACGGGGCCATGGGGAAGCTGACGGGTAGAGGAAGGGAAGTTGAGGCAAGAGCAGGGAAATGCACAGCTAGAGAACGCGTAGCGGAGGTGCGCAAAGGGGGGGTGTGAAACAGGGGGTCACGTAGCAGGGGAGCATGCCATAGATAGTGCGCAGCGTGGAGGAGAATAGGAGGGGTCTATCAGCAGGTAGCTACTTAGCCTGGAGGCTTGCTGCAGGGGGCACACAACAAGGATGATCACAGTGGTAGGAGCACGCTGCAGGAGGGCATGCAACAGGGGGAGCGCGTAGCAGGGAGAGCGCGCAAGGAAGCTGGAACATTGGCGAGATGGCGAGGGAATAAACATAAATGGCTCTAGATTTCAATTGGAGCAGCAGAGAGATGGAAGAATGGGGAGCTTTAGTGCCTTTTGAAGACCCGTGGCATGAGCGCAGATGCAGTGAGGGATTATGGCACACCCGCAGATGCGATGAGGGATTGTGGCACACTCGCAGATGAGATGAAGGACAATCCGGGTAGGGCTGCGTGTAATGCAAAGTGTGGCAAGAGGTTAGGTGCAACAGAGCTCTAGTATGAATGATTAATGAATTGAGTTTCCACATCAGGTTAGAGCTGGGTTTGTAGGGTTTTGTCATCATGAGCATGGGAGGAGTTGTCCTCACACATTCGGGGCATGTCACCCGCATCCAGGGGAGTTTGATCCTTTTGGAGGAGAGTGTGGCAGGTCTCGTGCATGATGTCATCGTGAATCTAAGGAAAATTACAGTGGAAAAGCGTTGAGTGGAAATCCACTCATTTATTGGCCAGTAGATCTGCTACGGTGTTTGCCTTTCTGTGAACATGGTGGTATGTGATGGCCTTGTGATGCTGTAGCAGTTGTTCCAGGTGATTGAGTTGTTTTGAGAGCCTCTAGCTGGTAGAGACCTTTGAGGAAGAAGAGCCAAGGAGGATGCGGGTGGCCACTTGGATGATGAGTTGCGAATCTCCTTCCATTTCCAGTGGGAAAATATTTAACTCAATGGCTATGGAGATACCCTGTATAAGCCCCTCTAGCTCTGCGAAGTTGTTGCTATCCCATCCCAGGTTTCCATAGTAGGCATGTAGGGGGTTTCCACTGGAGTCTCTGAAGATGCCCCCAAATCCTGCTTCCCCAGGATTTCTTTTGGAGGCGACATCAAGGGGGTGGGGGGGGGATTCTAATGTTCAGGAGTGTTGATCCTACCTATTCTCAGGGGGTAGTTCTCCACGGGGGGCTCAATACTAATATGTCAATTGTTCCAGATGGTGCGTTCAGTCGTGGTAGTCGGGAAGCCATCCTTCCCCCCAGTGAGCCATGGCGAGAGTTTCTTCTAAGTTGTTGTGTAGCTTGGCCCAGATATGCTCTTGGTTTAAAGTAGTATCTTTGAAAATCCTGCTGTTTCGTTCTTTCTAGAGGTTCCATATGAGTAGGCCTGGAATGAGCTGCCATAGGCGATTTAGGAGGTTTCTAGAGTAGGGGTTGTCTTGCCATCTGCTAATGGTGTTGGTGATGTTGCGTCAATATTGATTAGATCTTCTGCAAAGGATCTCAATCTTGTCCTAGAATGTGTTGGATATGGGACAGAGGTCTAGCAAGTGATCGATGGTTTCGATGTCATTATGACATAGAGGACACCTCGAGGACCCACAAAGCCTCTCTTCATAAGGTTCTCCCATGTGAGGATGCGTTTTTTACTTAACAGCCATAAAAATGTGGCTACTTTGGGCCAGAACATAGTTGTCCATATATTCTTCCATAGCTGATTTGTGGGTCCAGGGTTCAGAGGTTGAATGATATGGTAGGCTTCCTTTGTTGAGTAATTACCACATGGAGTATGGCCCCAACAGAGAATGTCTGGCCCTTGCTGAGTTCTGATTCTCCTTTTAGTTAATTCCTCCCAAATATTTATGTGTTTTTCATTATTCTAGTCTGCCTGCCATCTGTCTGTGTGGAGCCAATTCTTGTAACCTTGAGTTGTTTCCGTAGTCCAAATGTCCTAGACTCAATTTTGTTCTCTTTCCTATATAACTGTGCACCAGATGGGGTGAGGGAAGTTGAGGAAAGGCTGGGAATTTGCTGCCATGAGTCCTCCTAGAACCGAGCTTGAGATCCATCACGCAGTTCCCAAAAGCTATGGGTTTGGATTAGATGTTTTTGTTGACTGGATACAATCTAGATTTGGGATCCTCCAAGAGCAATGTTGAATCTGATTAGTTTCTTCTTGGGCCAATTTTCGGCATATTTGGCTGCCCATAGGGTCGCCCACGGTGTATGTGGTTTGGAGACCCATTTCCACCATATACTGGTGCTCATGATGTTGTTTATGTGCTCCGAGTCTCTCAGACCTAGTCCTCCTTGATTTTTCGACATACATACCTCTTTCCATTTGACTAGCACCCATTTGTGCTTGTCTTTAGATCCCCCCAGAGGAAGGTTTGTTGAAGGTTTCGAATGGCTTTGAGGAGCCATTTTGGTGCAGCCAGAACAGAAAAGAGGTATATGGGCAGAGATTGAAGGACAAATTTTATGAGAACCAGGCATCCATCGATATTGAGAGAGCGGTGGGTATAGGTGGACAATCTAGTCTCCATTTGTGTAGCAGCTCTCTCTAGGAGGAATTTTTGATAGCTGAGTCGGTGAGAGGAGATCCCAAGTACTTGGACGACAAAGAGGCTGTGGTGAAGCCCAGGATGCGTGCTATGTTGCGCTGGGTGACCAGAAGCATGTTAAAAAATAAGATTTGAGATTTTTTAGGGTTAACAGTGGTTCCGAAGGCTTCAGAGAAACAGTCAAGGAGGGTTTTGAGGGTGCGAGCTTCCTGCACAGAGGGGTGACCCATGATCATGTTTTCATCCATGATTGTTGATTGGAAATTGGGGAAAGATTGTGTAAGGGGATACCTTGAAGGTCATGAGATTAGAGAGAGCTCTTGATCAGGCTGCCCAAACCCTTGGCCATAAGAACAAAGAGAAAAGGCAAGAGAGGATCTCCTTGCCTTATACCTCTGGAGCGTTTGAATGTTGCTGAGGGGGTTCCATTGACCAAGATGGAGATGAAGGGAGAGGATATAAGGCTCATGATCTAATGAACACAATTTTTATTGAAGCCAAAGGCTAGAAGAACTTGCTTTATGTAGTTCCAACTGAGCTTGTCAAAGGCCTTGGAAATGTCAATTTTGACGAGAATGCCAAGATTTTTTGAGATTTTTAAGGAGTGGAAGACTTCATGGGTTAGAATGATTCCATCAAGGATCTGCCTGCCCTCAACATAGCACGTTTGCTCTAGAGATATGAGCATGGGAAGTAGCTGCTTCAATCTATTAGCTATAAATTTGGAAATAATTTTGTAAATAACATTGCAAAGTGCTATGGGTCTGTACTTACTTGGGGCAACATTGTCTTCCTTTGGGATGAGAGTGAGGAAGGTTGCATTGAGAGCTAGAAGAATCCAGTGAGTGTTGCGTGATTCCTCCACTATGCCCCATACTTCCTCTTTGATAGTATCCTAGAAGAAGTGAAAGAATTTGGTGGTAAATCCATCCGGCCCCAGGTCTTTTCCTTCTTTTAATTGGAAAACCGCTTGTTCGACCTCCATCATTGTTGTGGCTTTGAGCATCATCCTGTTGTGATCCTCATTGACCAATTTTGGAATATGTTGTGTGATTTTCTCAATGGCCTCTTGTCACTGGGTATTGGATTCTTTGAGGATTTCCTTGAAGTGGTTGAGTAGTTCCTCTGTGATGTCCTCATGGTTTTCCATGCGCTCCCCATTTTGATTCTTGAGGATTGTGATTCTATTGTGCATCCTATGCTGGATAGTGGAGCGGTGAAATAATTTTGTGTTCCATTCTCCTTCTTTGAGCCAACATATCTATGATTTCTGTTTCCATATAATTTCTTCTTGAATTCTTCTTTCTTCAAGTTGGGTTGTTAGTGTCTTTTCCTTGATCTCTGATTCTGCTGATCTTCCTTCTGAAATGATTTTCTGTTGGAGCTGCTGCATTTGCGTTTCCATATCTCTTTGGTCTTTGAATATGTTGCCGAAGGTGGTTTTGTTCCACAATTTCAGTCTCCCTTTGAGCATCTTTAGTTTCTGCTGGAACTAAAAAAAAATTGTACCCAAGGGTGGATTGAGGGAATCCCACCAATCTAAGACAAGGTCTTTGAACCCTTTATGTTTGAGCCAAAATTGTTTGAAGCTGAAAGGTTTAGGTGTGGCAGTACAAGGTCTGAGCCATTGGAGCTGGATCGACCAATGACCAGAGCCAGAGGGCGGAATGATGGTGGCTACGAGCTATCCTCTTAGGTTGATGAAGTCTTCCGTGATGAGGAATCGGTCCAATATAGATGCAATTTGATGGGATCCACCCCTCCTATTATTCCAAGTGTAGATGCCATTGGATGTTTGAAGATCTATTAGATGATTGCCTTGGATGAAATCCTTGAATTTTGTATTGTCCGTATCAAGATGGGTTCTTCCTCCTTTTTTCTCCTGAGGGTTGTAATCATGTTGAAGTCTCCTCCTATCAACCGAAGAGGATGAGTTCGCTGGTCGTTGAGATCCGCTATGCTATGTAAGAGCTCTGTTTTTTTCTGTACTAACTATGGGAAGTAGACATTCGTGAGATGTCCATGAATTCTGGTTCCAATCAGATGGAAGGAAGCTTGAATGAAGTGTTGATGTGCATGAATATTCTCTAGGGTGATCAGGTGGCGATTCCAGATAATCGCTAGTCCTCCTGAAGCTCCACTAGCGTCAATGGCGAGGGTGCTGCAACCTTTCCAAAGGGTAAAAATGTGAATGTGGACTAGCGAGATCTCCACGTCAGCCAATAGTGTCGCCTTCCCTACAACATCAAGCCCTTCACGAATGAGGCATTATGTGACATTGCTCCTCTTGATGTTTTTGATGTATTATGAGGCCAACCATACTTGTGGAAGCGACATTTTATGTATGAGTCCTGACCTCGCGCTGTGATTGTTACTTTGGGAAATAAGTTGTATAGGATACCAGAGGTAGCATCACCTACAACCATCTCTTTGGTTATTGCAAAACAATGCAGCACGATCATTTCCAAAACTGGGAATTTTTTTTTCTTGGTAATCCGCCCTCGGGGCAAGAATAAGACTGTGGCCACGACCTTTAGGCAGAGATACTCCACAGGACAACAACAAATGGACAAGGTTGTGGAGGAGTACAGGGACATCTTCACCTCACCCGCAGGGGTGCCTTTGCACTGTCAGGTCAAGCACCTCATTGATATGACCCCAAGTGTGCCGTTGCCCATTGGACCAATCTATCGATGCTCTGTTATGGAGAATGATGAAATCAATAGGTAGATTCAAGAGCTGTTGCAGAAAGGTCACATCCGACCAAGTTAATCACCCCGTGGGAGCCCAATCGTGTTGGTTCAGAATAAGGATGGGACTTGGAGACTCTGTATTGACTATCAGGCATCGAACAAAATCACTGTTCGGAATAGGTACTTGATCCCATGGATTGATGACCTTCTAGACCAACTCAAGGGGGAAAATATTTCAGCAAGATGGACTTGAATTTCGGGTATCACCAAGTACCAATCAAAACCTTCGATGTGTGGAAGACTAACTTCAAAGCCAAGGAGGGCATTTTCGAATGGTTGGTAATGCATTTCGGGTTGACGAATGCTCCCGCAACCTTCATGAGGCTGATGGATGACATATTGCGGCCATTCACCAACTCATTTGTAGTAGTGTATTTGGATGACATCCTGATCTTCAACCAAACTTGGGAAGAGAACCTCCAGCACATCCGACAGGTCCTCCAAACACTGCGACAACACAAGTTGTGTGCCAATTTGGAGAAGTGCACTTTTGGCATGACCCAAGTTCAGTATCTGGGATACATTATTGATGAGCGGGTGGTGCATGTGGATCTAGCCAAGATCCAAGTCATTAAGGATTGGCTAACCCCAACGACTCTAAAAAATATCCGCAACTTTCTGGGTCTTGCCAATTTCTACTGCAGTTTCGTGTTGGGATTCTCTCATATCACTTGGCCCTTGAGCCAAGTCACCAAGGGAGGAGCGAAAGCAAAATTATTTTGGTCTAAATCTCAACATAAGGCGTTCGTTGAGTTGAAACATCGCATCTGCTCTGCCCCAGTGCTCACATTACCAGACTTGCAACAAACATTCAAGATTGAGACAGATGCCTCAGACTATGCTATTCGGGAAGTTCTTACTCAACATGGACATCCAGTAGAATATCACAGTGAGACACTATCCGACAAAGTTCAGAAGTATACCACTTATGAAAAAGAGATGTATTCCATTGTGCAAGCTTTCCGATAATGGAAGCATTACATTTTGGGGAAGGAAACGGTCATCCACACAGACCACATACCCCTGCAGTTCATACAAACACAAGGGAAGTTGCAGAGCCATCACCATCAGAAGTAATCCATGGAATCCCAGTGTAAGAAAAAAAAATTAAAGCACTCAATCTTGAATGGACATAAAAACAATGTCCAAATATCGTATATGGATATTTATGGATATTTATGGACAGACACTTGAAAATCTTAGCAATGGTGTAAGAGTTATGATATGAACTAATTGGTTCTACTTATATTATTGCATACTCTTGTTGATAAAATATTTAAGTTTGTGATGAAATATTCAAGTCTGTGATGAGTTTTGATTAGTATACATTTATTATATTTTTCTATATGAATTATGTTTTCTGAATGATAACATATATTACATTTCAAAAATATTATATTTTAAAAAGTGTAAACTATTCTCAAAATTATACTATATATTTTTCTTGATAAAAACATGGGTTGTGTCTATAAATACCTTGTTTTAGTAACAAGGCTAAAACCAACTGTAAAGAGAATTCCACAAAGGAAAATAGAGTTGTCACTACTAAGTAGTTGCGATGTAGTTTGAACAACGGGGTTTCTGCAACGTAGTTTCAACAATGAGGAAAGTAGAATAGAGTTTCCACCACTACAATAGGGAGTAGCCGCAACGTAGTTTCAACAACGAACACCTATAGTTGCATTGTGACAAATATTTGAACACGAACATAGTGAATCCTCCTCCAGCAAACTTGTTACATTACATAGCCAGTCAAACTCTCTAAACAACAACATTCACACTTAATCCAAGGTATACATTTTTCAAATGGGGAAGGGCTTAAGTGTGAATGTTTTTGTTCAGAGAGTTTGACCGTCTATGTAATGTAACAAGTTTTTTGGAGGAGGATTTAGTGTGTTCTTGTTCAGAGAGTTGTCACAACGCAACTGTAGGTGTTCGTTGTTGAAACTTCGTTGCGGTTACTCCCTGTTGTAGTGGTGGAAACTCTCTTCTACTTTTCTTGTTGCTGAAACTACATTGCCGCTACTCCGTGTTGTAGTGGCAGAAAATCTCTTCTACTTTACGACAACTTTGTTGTTCAAACTACGTTGCGGCTACTCAGTAGCGACAACTCTCTTGTACTTTGTGGAAACTCCTCTATAGTTTTTTTAGCCTTGTTTCTAAAACAAAGTATTTATAGACACAACCGACTTTTATAATAAATTAAAAATGATAAGAATCCAATAATATAGGGTTTAAACCATAGGCACAAAAATCTAAAGATTCACATGGCATTTTGACATCCATTGAATAAAAACATAATGTAGAAAAAATGGGTGGATTTATGTATATATACACATGTTAGGGTGAGGAGAAAAAATATACTTTATAAGTATATTCTTGATTTTGGAAATAAGGATGTGAAAATAGAAGGGAATGGTTAATTTTTTAACTATTTAAATCTTAATTTTGAAGTTTAAGTTTATAGAATTTTGGTCGTGAAACACATTTATTTTCTTTTAGTGAAAGAGAATGAAAAGTAAGATTGCTTTGTTATTAGTTAGTGATGTGTGTGTATATATATGTATATGTTTGTCATTGTAAAGTTTTGATAAATCATTTATTTCAAATTTTACAATTTTTTATTATATTGAATAATGAGGAGAACTAAGATATTCCATATTAATGATTTCTTTAATGATGAGTTTAAGTCATATATTTCTAAATCTCATTATCATATGAGATATATTATCTTACTTTAATGAAGGGAAAACTTTAAATCAAAAGTTTTGTAAGTTTCCTTATCTAAAGAGTATTCTTGAAAATTCCAATGCACTCTCTTATTGTAATTTTTTAGTTTTTTTAGAATTTCCAAATTATATTTTCTTATGGCGTTTATTTCAATCTTTCAATTATTTTTGAAAATTGGGAAATTATATTCCTTGAGGACATTAATTTTATATACAAATATTCTATGGTAATAATGATAACCATTAATTTTAATATAAATATTAATAATAATAAAAAAATTGATTACTGTGATTAAATAATCTTAGGAATATGTTATCACTCAGGTTTTCCTAGAAGTTGTGTAAGAGGAAAGTATACCCGAGGTAACCACAGACCAACCTTTTAGATGCAGAATCTAGCCAATCTGCATCCAGAGAGGGCTCTCTCTTTATGATTTATCTTTGTTCTGGGAAGGTTTTAGGCTAGTTATATATTCAAAGTTTGTTTTGGGAAAATGGTGGAATCCACAAACTAAGGGCAAGGTTGAGGGCTTTATAACTAAAAAGATAATTTTACATTGATTTTGAATTATGTGGCAAGTTGAGATACATCTAGCATTCATTATTTCTTTATATAACCATATTTATGTTATTCAATAACATAATAAAAAAAAATATACATATTCTTATAAAGAAAATAATTAATCTTATTTAAAATTCAAAAATGGAAAAAGTAAACCACCTTAATAAACCACAATATAATACTAGCTGTTGCCCCAGAAGGTGCAAAGAGAGGCCGATAGGAGTATCGTTTGTGAATTGGAAAATCTCGAATTTTGAAGTTCAATTGCAAACATTAAAACTTAGTTGAATCTCTTAATTGCAGGTCTATCCAAACAATAAAACTTTTTGTGAAGCATATCCCTGTTTGAAAATCAAAATAAATTTCTCTGTTTCTTTTGTTAAAGCTCGCTACGGACTTTTTAGCAGCATTCCTCTCAGGAATAGCTAGCTGGAATTATTTGTTTTCTTTCTTCAACATGTAATAATTTTCACATTGCTTTTTGATGGTCTAAACTTGCTTGATTTTCGGATTAAATTCCGTGAGAACACCGAACTGTAATCTTGACATATTATATACTTCTGAATGGTTTTTTTTTAATATGTACTTTCCTCAATTCTTTCGAGTGACCGTGACTAAAGTCTTTTCTATTGAAGTTTAAATATGTCATGATATCCATATGGTTATTCTTTCGATAAGATTTTTTCTTAAGGTTTCATGGTTCTTGGTAATCTTGCCACGATAGATTTGTGTTTCCTCTCCTTCTTCCATGTAATCCCTTGGGAAAAGATGAGAGCATGTTCTTCTGTACAATATTCCATTCGTTATTAACATAATTAACTGATAAATGACTTTACACAGAAGATATTAAATAACGCCATTCTTTTCAGGTTGTTTAACAAGTTTTTCTTTTTTTACGGTAGTGTTTATATGATTCTACTCCAGTGCATAATATAAAGTGTATTTCTTTCCTGTGAATTTATTCTACAGCTATTGGTAGTAGAATCCTGTTCCTGTGTTATCTATCTTCTTGATTTTTCAGAGTTTTTACTCTACTGTTTATTTTAACAAATCATACAAAGTAGAGAAGTTTTATCTGTCCGGCCCATTGACTGTGTAATATCATAGGAATGAGGGCAACCAACCCCAAGGCCTTCTCATGAGGGTTTTTGGGTTAACAGTCCATAAATTAATCATTTAAACGGAATAGCATTTCTACTTCAAATTGCTTGTAAATTTTAAGTAACAGGGAATATCTATTATTCTATCTATATTCAATAGAAATTTACAAATATTCGCTTTCCAAATTTATGTTTCCTATAAATTAACGTACAGAAACTTATCTGTTCTTTTTCCTTGTCCTTATTTAGTAGCACTTGACTGGTAATATTGCCACCCTTCCACGAGTGAGGCCATTACGTCCTCCAACTCTCCCCCGTGCTCCAAGCCTAAGCCTAGTTGATAACATAATTTTCCTGGAAGAGACCACGGGACAATCGGTCTAGTCTCCAATTCCAGCAACAACATAAAATTTGGGTCTATTCCACTTGCTGCACTAGTTCCTGGAATGTTCCTCCAAAACAATCTTCCCTTTGTCTCAGTTACCGAACAGAACCCCCTACTCTCCCTGGGATTGAACTTTTATCCCAGGTGTTGGGTAACTGTTTGAATTGAATTATGTTTTGACCAACACTCAGATCTTGTAATCACTTTTACCATCAGTCTTTTCATTAACACAAAATTTAACCATTAAAAAAATATATATATTTGTTTTCCAAAAATAATAACAACTGTTTAAAGGTCATTTTCTAAAAAAAAAAAGAGAGTGGATTAACCAATGGTTACATATCAAACCAGTGGTTACAATAGACTTACTAATCAACTTAATGTGAATTTTAATGATATTTAGAAATTTAAAATCAATTTTATATAATAAAAATAAATAAATTGTAATCTGAATTACTTTTTATTGTTTGATCACTTTTCAATAAAATAGACTTAATCATATTTAAAAAATTGAAATCAATTTTATCTAATAAAAATAAATATAATGTAATTTGAATTACTTTGGGTTTTATGGTTAGATCACTTTACAATAAAAATAGACTTACTAATCAACTTAATGTGAATTTTAATGATATTTAAAAATTTGAAATCAATTTTATTTAATAAAAATAAATAAATTGTAATCTGAATTACTTTTTATTCTTTGATCACTTTTCAAGAAAATAGACTTAATGATATTTAAAAAATTGAAATCAATTTTATCTAATTATTGAATAAACTAGCAATTGCACCTAATGTTGCAAAGGAAACGCCGTAAGGAAGAAGCTAGAAAGAAGGCAACTATAATTAATTTGATGTGACCTTATATTTATGTTTAGAATGTGTACGTTACAACCTTGGTATAGAGAAACAAAAAATCTCTATAAGTCATGGCAGTAGGTTTATATATCTGTCTCTGAAGCAACAGAATGTAACTGGACAAAAATATGCAGATGTACTTTCTTTTTCTATAATAAAAGTGTTTTTTCTTGAGAAAAATCTAGTTCTTATAACTTTAATTAAAAAAAATTATATAAAACACTCTTATAAAAATTACAGACTATTTCAAGCTCTTCAAAGTGGTTTGCAACTTTACATTAGATTTTTACATTTGTAAATTCAAATTCAAGATGAAACATCTAGTGCTTAAATTGGCTAAGACTTTTACAAGAGGCTACATCTCAGCTTGGCTGTATCACAAATTACAGAAGGGCACTTTTTTTCCTGAAACCTCTAGTTGAAGATCATTCAAATTGAAAAACTACCTTCTTCCTTTTTTGTCACTTTCTTCTTTTCACTATAGACTTTAAATAAAGTGATCTGCAATAGCTACTGGTTGGAATGCTCTGTATCCTTCTTAGAATGTGGATTGGCAATTCATCATCAAATCTTTTCATTCATGGGATTGTTAAAACCTTTAACAGTACTCTTTTAAGACTACGTTGGCCTGTGACTCGGCATGACTCAGCAATTCCTTTCAGTTTTGGCAAAGAGAAATAAAACTCAAAATATGGTAGATTTTGTGTGTGAAAGATATACTAATGACATTTTCAATCCATATAAATTATAAAACCAGTCTATGCAGAAATTCATAAGATCATCTCATAAAATATCATAACACAACATTTGACTCTTGATATTTGAATGCAAAACAGAGAACTGAAAAGAAGATTCCATAGCCAAATTCACAAATATTTTGGGTCAGCTGAGCCTAGGTCAGACTCCCAAGTCTGAGGCCAAGACTCCCGAGTCTGGAGAGTGGGGTGCGTAGGTCTGCAGGAGTCCCATAGCCATAATACCGACTTGGTGAGACTCGGCAGGACTCGGGAATGCGAAAGAATCTGACAACACTGGTAGATATTACTCAGGAGTCTGAAGAGAGCCTGGCAACACTGGTACATAATATCTAGGTGATTTAATAGCAACTGTGTTGTTTTGTTGGAGCAAATGACGAGGGCAACAGTACAACAACTTTTAGTTGCCATGGTAAACCCATGTCAGGTAGTTCATAGTTGAACTATATAGCTATGCAAAGAGGACATTGAATTCCCGCACACACAAAAACATATGTTCTGGAAACACGAAATTAGAACTGAAAATGTAGCTTGCGAAGGGACCAGCATTCCATTTTCCTTGAGTTTTATAGTTAAGGTCAATCCCTCAGCAGACTTTGGTTCTGGAGGATGTGGGCACCTCACAATCTGCAGGTCTTGGTCTTTCGTATCCACAGAGATGGCAGGAGTTCGGAGGCCTTCACCATACACAAATTCAAACTCATCCTTCTGCAAGGCAAAACATCCATCACATGTTTTCAAGAGCAGCAAAACATGCTCTGGCAAAGTGACAAGATCCTGGACCAGAAGAGAGTTATCCTTGTCCACAACTCGTTCTTCAACTGCATTATTTCTGGGCAGGAGTTGAGAATGATGTGCTTGGATCACAATCCTTCCTCCAGGTGGAGGGTAAAAAGCTGCCACACAATGAATCCCAAACATCAGAAACCTAAAACACTGCATCTATCATCTATCATAAAAAATTGCAACCTAATTTTCCCAACAATGTCACAGGTTGAAACCATCAATGAAAGTAGTGCACGCTATCTTAAATCACAAAAAAACTCGAGGATTGATGGATGCTGTTAAAGAGCATAACAAATATTTAATAGCAAATAGTCAGCATGAACAAACAACATGCATGGTAGCAAATAGAACATATTACAGTAAATGAAATTTGAAAAATAGACCAGCAAATAATAAAATAGTCAGAGATGAAGGGAAAGCATAGAGAACACGAAAACCCAAACAGTCTTTCCTGTAGACTGGATGCAGCTTCCTAAACGAGCTATCCAAGTCCAAATTCTAAGTGATAAAGAAATGGGGAGAATTTAGGTCGTCATGTACTTTAGAAAGATTGATCATTGAACTAAATCTGTTTCGATATGTTTAACTTGAATATGCAAGTTAGTGATTTTAAATCTCTTCAGAAATCTTACAATGGATTAAGGAAGCAGTTTACTTTGCATATCACATGCTACCCCTGCTTCGTAGAGCCACCCCAAGGTTTTTGTTTTCCTCTTATACTGTGGTTGCATTTATTCTTCATTATAAGCATGGCGAAGAAATCCATGTCACAAAAAGTAACTACTGGAGACTAATCCGACCCTTTATACATGTTTTTAATGAATTATTGAGAAAACAGCAAATGGAAGTAACCCATAGATAAAAATTTATGACAAGTGTACCATGTCTGTGTAGTTAGATTTTCTCGAGTCTTCATCACCACCATAGTACATGTGATATTTTTCGTACCTACAAAATTATAGAAAAAAACAATCAATTTGAGATTTGATATTGCATAGAAATTCAGAATCTCAACCAAATATAGTCAACAAAACTCAATTAAAGAAAAATACAGTTTGCAGAGCTCATAAACAATCTTTTGAAATTCTTGCTGATGTAAAGACAGAATTCTATCGTATTCTTATAGATGTAACATAAGCCTTACTTCGGATCCAACAAAGTCAACGAGTTTCTTTTGGAACTAAGGAGAATTCTATGTCCTGTTTGGTTTGTATTATATGGCACTATTCACCTGTGCTATCATAACAATGTTGTCAGGCTCAAACTCTTTTAAGACTACGTTGGCCTGTGACTCGGCATGACTCAGCAATTCCTTTCAGTTTTGGCAAAGAGAAATAAAACTCAAAATATGGTAGATTTTGTGTGTGAAAGATATACTAATGACATTTTCAATCCATATAAATTATAAAACCACAGTCTATGCAGAAATTCATAAGATCATCTCATAAAATATCATAACACAACATTTGACTCTTGATATTTGAATGCAAAATAGAGAACTGAAAAGAAGATTCCATAGCCAAATTCACAAATATTACTCAATTCAAATACATAAAAGTGTCTTCAAGTCAAACTTGAGCATGGTAGGATACAGGTTTGGCATCATTTAATTGTTTTATGGACCAGGTCTGTAGGCTGAGATGTCAGTCTAGAGGCCTGTAGGCTGATTACAAACTATAGGCCAATTCATCTTACATGAATTTGGGATGGCAGCCCCAGCCAGCCTACAGGCCTGTAGTCCGCTAGTATAAACTAAAAAGCATAACTAAGTTACTTTGATACGGTCAAATTGCAAATGTGGGGTTCCTTGGTCGCTATTTTTGGGTCAGCTGAGCCTAGGTCAGACTCCCAAGTCTGAGGCCAAGACTCCCGAGTCTGGAGAGTGGGGAGTCTGCGAGGAGGGTCTCTGGGAGTCACTTATCCCAGCGCTGACTTGGTGAGACTCGGCCAGACTCAGGAATCTGAAAAGAATCTGACAACACTGGTAGATATTACTCAGGAGTCTGAAGAGAGCCTGGCAACACTGGTACATAATATCTAGGTGATTTAATAGCAACTGTGCTGTTTTGTTGGAGCAAATGACGAGGGCAACAGTACAACAACTTTTAGTTTCCATGGTAAACCCATGTCAGGTAGTTCATAGTTGAACTATATAGCTATGAAAAGAGGACATTGAATTCCCGCACACACAAAAACATATGTTCTGGAAACACGAAATTAGAACTGAAAATGTAGCTTGCGAAGGGACCAGCATTCCATTTTCCTTGAGTTTTATAGTTAAGGTCAATCCCTCAGCAGACTTTTGTTCTGGAGGATGTGGGCACCTCACAATCTGCAGGTCTTGGTCTTTCGTATCCACAGAGATGGCAGGAGTTCGGAGGCCTTCACCATACACAAATTCAAACTCATCCTTCTGCAAGGCAAAACATCCATCACATGTTTTCAAGAGCAGCAAAACATGCTCTGGAAAAGTGACAAGATCCTGGACCAGAAGAGAGTTATCCTTGTCCATGACTCGTTCTTCAACTGCATTATTTCTGGGCAGGAGTTGAGAATGATGTGCTTGAATCACAATCCTTCCTCCGGGTGGAGGGTAAAAAGCTGCCACACAATGAATCCCAAACATCAGAAACCTAAAACACTGCATCTATCATCTATCATAAAAAATTGCAACCTAATTTTCCCATCAAAGATTAGCTTTCAAAGTCTGCTACAAGTCCTTGGTCACTGAGGAAACAAAATACCATCTGTTGCTGTATTGATGTAAAAGTAAATCCCAAGATAGGGATATAGCACTGTAATAAGATAGCATGCAACATCTTACATAACAGCCACAAGCCAAAGACAACCCACAAGGCATGACAATGAAATTGTTTGCCACAACCCACAAGGCATGACACTGAAATTATTGGTCATGTTATTACCAGAGTGAGGGACGACATTTTAGTACCAGAATGAGGGAACACAGGGGACTTGCGCCCTAAAGGCAACTTCCAGATTGGCAGAGAAGATGCAAGAATTGGTTAAATGAATCAATTTATTCCTCTTGGACACTGAAGATTGATATTACTCAGGAGTCTGAAGAGAGCCTGGCAACACTGGTACATAATATCTAGGTGATTTAATAGCAACTGTGTTGTTTTGTTGGAGCAAATGACGAGGGCAACAGTACAACAACTTTTAGTTGCCATGGTAAACCCATGTCAGGTAGTTCATAGTTGAACTATATAGCTATGCAAAGAGGACATTGAATTCCCGCACACACAAAAACATATGTTCTGGAAACACGAAATTAGAACTGAAAAAGAAACAGGGCTAAAGGATCTTGAGGGGTAAGAAACATGAACACAACCCAACCTATACTATGCATATAAAATTGAAGAACATCCTGAAGAACATCTTTCGTACAAACTTCGCATGTCAGCAAGCAGATCTAACCAAAAAGAAAGAAAGAAAGGATCGATGCAGAATCCTTTAAACAAAGCTTAAGTAAAGCTCCTAGACATGATTTTTGCGTGGTGGCAAACAGATCTCACAATAAGAGGTAATGTGTGTACCTGAAACAGAGCTTTAATAAGCGATTCAGTGAATCTTTTTGAACCCACAAAAATCGTTAATGGCCTCACTGTTACGAATTAGTGGCTATGGGATCATAGGGAGCAGAAGGAATCCCTGCCCACAAAGTAAATTACTTCGACTTTTGACAACGCAAGCCCTTCTGAAAAAACGATATGCAGAGTATCTATAAGGCTTATTCTCTTCAGCCTCTGCCCACTCTCTTCCGTCTGCACATACCTCACCGGCTCGTGGCCGGACAGGAGCTCCAGAAGCACGACGCCGAAGGCAAAGACGTCCGTTTTTTGCGAAACGATGCCGCTCTCTAAGTATTCCGGGCATAATCGGGCTCCCTCCCCATTCTTCCAGCTGCGCCTTGCTGCCCCTTCTCTGCAGCAAATGCCGCTCTGCAGCGAATGACTGACTGATTAAGGTTTTGGGCTATGTTAGTTTTTTTAACTGTTTTATATCCACGGCTCATCTTCTTTCAATCGTCTAACAACAGATCTCACGATCACCAATTGTACACATAGGCAGGTAGCAAAGTTCATTTCAAATAAATACGCCTTACGGCGTAATAAATTGTAATCTGAATTACTTTTTATTGTTAAATCACTTAATTATATTTAAAAATTTGAAATCAAATTTATTTAATAAAAATAAATAAAATGTAATTTTAATTACTTTTTATTGTGAGATCACTTGTAACCACCCTCTTAGCCATTAACAATGATTAAATTTTGTTAACTAATTATGAGTTAATTGTGACTACTGTTATTTGGAATTTCTAAACAAAGTTAATTTTGATGAGAAATAAAAGTTACTGAGAAATTAGTTTTCTTGTGTAAAAATTTATGGTAAAGTAAAACAGGACCTGTAGTTTGTTGGAACAGAAAAGAAACAGTTATACAGTTTCTCCACAGAAACTCTGGAATAAGTAGAACATTCCAAGGGAGATTTGGGGTTCTGCAGGAGGAGGAAAAAAACTCTGCGTTTCTGGGTAACGATTGCTAGATCAGAGTGTCAGCTGGGTTGGAGACTGGATCGGACTGTCCCGAGTCTCCCCAGAGTTCTGTTCCACTGGAGTTGGAGGGCTGGACCGGATTGTCCAAACACCTCCTCCATAATTATCTCAGCGATAATAATTACAGGCGTGAAGCTCGGGGGGAGACTGGGCATGTAATTGCCAGTTCATGGTTGGGAGGAAACGGGCAACTACAGCTATCTTGAAAACAGATGAGTTTACCAATACAGAAGTTGTTGCCTGCAATTATTAATTCTGCATTTTATTACTAAGTGAATTATCAATTACTGTAAATAGAATAGTTTCAATGTGAAGAGAAATAGAAATAGGGCTAAATGACAGAGAATGTATTTCTTTCTGTGCAGTACTGTTGCGAGATGAGTAGTATAATTTCGCAAATGAATAAAATAAAACAAGGCCTAGGAAGTACTGCGAATAATTGATATAGCAGAGGAAATATAGATTTTCATAATACGCATAGTAAACAAGAATGTAGTCTTAGATTTACATATTACGCACAGTAAACAGGGATGTCGTCTTAGATTTACATATTACGCACAGTAAACAGGAATGTAGTCTTAGATTTACATAATACGCACAGCAAACAAGAATGTAGTCTTAGTACACCATACTGTTATTTCCCGACAAATAAGAAGAGTATGCAATACGGAACTTGTACTGGCGTTAATCCATAGGGAAGAAGGGTTCGACCTTCCGCCCCTGGACATGTCGCCATTGTTAATGGAATCGCTCGGACAGGGAAGGTGGTTCGGTCACCCCGCTACCCGGTGCTGAGGAAGACCCGGAAGCAGAAACTATACGAGAAATATATGTTAGCAACCGAAAATGTAATGTGAAACAATGTCGGATAATAAGCACAGTAATACCAGAAAATTCATAGCGAAATAACAAGTTCAATCAAATAGTATACATGCAACGAAGCAACATCCATGCATAGAAATATATAAACAGAGCACTTGGCAGAAATCCACATGAACATTTAAGTCGTGACAGAGGGAATAAGGCGAGTTCATCCATACTCCTTTTCACAGAAATGATAAGGAAGGAAATTGCATTAAAATTGTCCATCCATATAGTGCATTATATTCTATACCTCCAACTGTCGAGGTACTATAAAAAAAACAATTTGAGCTTTTGAATCAAATAATTACATACAGAGTAGGCATTGTCGTCACCAAGGGTTAATAGTATTAAAACAGAGAATCAAACTCAGGAGCGCGGAATCCTTAGCCTTTCGAAGGCATTATCCATAGTTTTTAAAAGAAAGATAAAAAAAAAACAAGCAGACTTCAAACCCTGGAACTCGGGTTCTATTCGAATGGAAGAATTCTAACAATAAACTCCAGAGACTTCCTTAACTAGCAACTTGAAAACTCTGTGACTACAGACTTTAGGATAGAAACCCTCCCGGAATGGGTAAGGATAAAGCCCCAATTTTTCTTCCGGAGAATTTGTTCTGTCATCTCGGAGGGTACCTGAGAATAGGAGCCGAAGTAAATCCTTCTCGCATGCCCAAATGAAAACAAAAGATGGGGGTTCAATCATTGAGTATGGAACAAGGGCAGTGTACCTGCGTTAGCACCGTGAAGACGTATGTTAGTAAAGGAAGAGTAAACTTAATCCATGAAAAGCAAAATATACTAAAGGAAACACTGCGAAACTGTCAACACGGTACATTACCTGGTGAGGATGTTGAGGGTACCCGCGCGAGGATGAATTCCTAACAGCATCAATCTTCACGAGGAGCGCCTTGAGTATGCAGTGTAACTTCTGGAAACGAAAACTGTTAAAACCCCAACTCTGTGAAACTTAAGCATCAATAACTTGCAAGCTGATTGAAAAACACAAGTTAAACAGGAGGAACCGCAGTTTGATTACCAGAAGCGTGGCGAAGAAGTAAACCCTATCCACAGTAGGAGCAACCCAGTACATTATCAGAATCGAACCCTGACTGTTACTGAGCGAGCCAGCGGACATGCTCGGCCAAGACCCAGCTTGGCCGAGAGCTCCAGAACCCCGTCGAAGAAGGGAAACAATGGAAATTGAACTGGAAAAGACAGACGGCAAGTGAAAGTCATTACCCCCAACCTCGGATTCTGCGCACCGTCGGATCACGGGCAGATCGAGGGCGAGGAGATTGCCAGCTGGAGGATGCACAGATCGAGAGCCTTCAACCATAACGCTCGTCGGAATTTACTGTCAGCATATTAACCATTACACAGAAAACCACAATCCAAGGCGCTGGAACCCATAACCTCATTTAATAAGTATGGACGTGGCAGCCGAGGACTCAAGACCGGGTACACATAATAAAATCGGAAAACAATGATTTAACCAAAGCTATGGTGCGGAGGAAGACCTTTGCATCGAAAACATTATCCAAATCTTAATAATTAGTACAGTGTTGTAATTAACCACAGAATTCCGAGCAATGCACAGGTCATAAGTTTTTGTGACAAGATGTAATTATTTACGGATAATTAAATAGATATGAATGCAGCGAAACTTAGGGTTGGATTAATGAATTATTACCATTGAAAATTAATTTTTTTTTAATATGGTAAGTTTGGGTAATTTTCTTATTTTGATTGTTACAAGTGGTTAGCCGAGGACTCAAGACCGGGTACACATAATAAAATCGGAAAACAATGATTTAACCAAAGCTATGGTGCGGAGGAAGACCTTTGCATCGAAAACATTATCCAAATCATAATAAATAGTACAGTGTTGTAATTAACCACCGAAATACGAGCAATGCACAGGTCATAAGTTTTGTGACAAGTTGTAATTTATTTACGGATAATTAAATAGATATGAATGCAGCGAAACTTAGGGTTGGATTAATGAATTATTACCATTGAAATATAATTTTTTTTATTTATGGTAAGTTTGGGGTAATTTTCTTATTTGAATGTTACAAGTGGTATCAAAGCAGCGTTACAACGCTGGGCCCTATTAGGGTCAACTGACGTTAAACTGTATGTTACTCATGCACAGTTCAGTAAATCAGGTGGAGGGACAAATGAGGCGAACACCGTCTCAACCGCCACCTCGAAGTGGCGGAGAACTGCCACCACCACCAGAGGGTAACCCCGAAATGTGGGTGCAGCTGGGAATAGAACAGCATCAGCGATCGAATAGGCTGATTGAAGAGCAACAGCAGCAGACTCGCATTTTAGTACACACAGTGCAACAATTGCAGGAAGAGATGGAGAGGGTGCGAAGAGAGAATGCAAAAATGATGCAAGAGAAGGAGAGAATCTTGAAGAGCCTCTCTGATAAAAAAAATCACAGGAATGAGAACCCCAATGCTGGTAGGGAATTCCAAGAAGGAAATGAACAGCAGACAGATGAACAAGAGATGAATCGGAAGGAAAGAAGTCCATCACAGCGAAGTAATCTGAACAGGAATTTTCATGAAGCTGAATCTGAAAATGAAACTGAACGGAAGGCAGGTAAAAGACAGAGGGTGGAATTACATGGAGAATTCAGAAAGATAAAGCCACCTACTTTCGATGGAGAAAAGGAAGAAGTGGCAGAAGCTTGGTTGATTAACATGAATAAGTACTTCCAAGTGTATGACTATGACAGTGGACTTAAAGCTCGGTTAGCCATTTACCAGCTGAAAGATAAAGCCACCTTATGGTGGGAAGAGGTGAAGAATGTGCGGGGAATAGAAGATCAGGATGTGACATGGGATAAGTTTCAACAGTACTTCAAGGACAAGTACTTGACTGAGCGTTTTTACGATGAAAAGGCTCGATAATTCCATGCTCTGCGGCTGGGACAGTTGACTATGGATGAGTTTATTGCTAAGTTTACATCATTATTGCGCTACGTACCATACTTAAGGGAGGAGAAGGCCAAAGTCCAAAGATTCCTGAGCAGTTTACCCTCCCACATGAAGGAGCGTATTGAATTTGTAAATCCAAAAACCATGGATGAGGCCATTAGAAAAGCAAGATTGTGTTACCAGCAAGCGAAGACCAAGGTAGACCAGGGAAAAGGGTGGCAATCAAGGAAGGAAAACAGGAGCAGTGCTGGTCTTAACCGCAGCAAAACCAGTAAATTTAGGAGCTCTGCCAGGAATTCAATTAATAAGCAATTTGGTAGGAACCATCAGAGGATAAGATGGCCTGGGGAGGACAAAACTGTTGAGGCTTCTAGCAAACCTGAGCAGACTCATAGTCAGAGGCCACCTCTGCAGTGTTGGGGCTGCGAAGCAGTACATTATTATCGAGATTGCCCACAGGGGGGAAAGACTGAAACAGTAGCTAATTTACAGGAGGCCTCTACGGTAGGAGATGTGGCACGAAGCATACCCAGAATTAACGCAGCGTTGGAGGACCGGCAAGCTGATTTTCAATCTACCATGATAGAGCTGGAAGGTAAACTGTTATCTCAAATTGTTTCTGTTTTGATAGATCCAGGAGCAAGTTTAAGTTATATAAGCCCTAAGTTAGTAGAAATCTGTAAGTTGCCAAGTCAAAAATTTAAGAAGGCCTGGTTGGTTCAATTAGCCACAGGAGCTAAAAGAAAAGTTAGTGCCAAGATACCAGACTGTGCACTACATATCAGCGGACAACAATTAGTAGTGGACTTAAATATTCTGCCCTTGGGATCCTATGATGTGTTACTGGGTATGGATTGGCTGGAAAAGCATTGGACACTTCTAGATTGTAAGGAAAAGAAAATTTATTACAGAGATCAGGATGGGAATCGCCAAGAAATTCAAGGCATAAGGAAGCCCATACAGTTACGCCCAATTACAGCTTCCCAAATGGGAAAATGCATTAGGAAGGGATGCAGGCTGTATGCCATCCAAGTCGGATTACCAAAGGCCAAGGATAAGGCAGCTCTGCTGGAGGACATACCTGTGATACAGGAATTTCAGGATGTGTTTCCGGAAGAAGTACCCAGATTACCACCTAAAAGAGATGTTGATTTTACAATAGAGCTGCTACCAGGAGCTTCACCAGTATCCCGGACTCCCTACCGAATGAGTGTACCAGAGTTGACAGAACTAAAAATGCAGCTCCAAGAATTACTGGATAAGGGGTATATACGACCCAGTGTATCCCCTTGGGGAGCACCAATGCTGTTTGTTAAAAAGAAGGATGGAACAATGCGCATGTGTATGGATTATCGCCAGTTAAATAAGTTGACAGTTAAGAACAGGTATCCCCTACCCCGTATTGATGACCTGTTCGACCAGGTTAGAGGAGCTACTGTGTTCTCAAAGATCGATTTGCGATCTGGCTATCACCAGATTAGAATTAAGGATGAAGACATTCACAAAACAGCTTTCCGCACAAGGTATGGCCACTATGAGTTTGTGGTATTGCCTTTTGGGCTAACTAATGCACCAGCCACCTTTATGAGGCTGATGCATAGTATTTTCCACCCTTATCTGGACAACTTTGTGTTAATTTTTATCGATGATATACTGATTTACTCTAAGAATGCATAGGAGCACAGGGAGCATTTGCGTATGGTGCTGGAAATGCTTAGGAAGCACCAGCTGTATGCAAAATTTAGTAAATGTGACTTTTTCAAAAGAGAAATACAATATCTTGGACATGTAATATCTGAAAAAGGTATAGCAGTGGACCCGGAGAAAATTAAAACTATTATGGAATGGAAGGTGCCACAGAGTGTGGCAGATATAAGGTCTTTTATGGGTCTGGCTGGTTATTACCGGCGGTTTATAAGAGGATTTTCCAAGATAGCTTTTCCCATTACCTCCTTGCAAAGGAAAGGGAAAGTTTTCAAATGGACCAAGGAGTGTCAGGACAGTTTTGAAAGACTGAAGCAATTACTGACAACAGCACCCGTGTTAAGTGTGGCAGACCCGAACAAGGAATTCGAGGTTTGCACGGATGCGTGCAAGGAAGGTGTTGGGGCTGTGTTGTCACAAGAGGGAAAGGTAATTGCATACGAATCCCGCAAACTGAAGGATCATGAGCAGCGATACTCAGCTTATGATTTAGAGCTAACTGCAGTTATGCACGCTTTCCGTGTATGGAGGCATTATTTACTTGGAAAAAGGTTTGTGTTAAAAACTGATCATAGTAGTCTAACCAGCTACTTTAAGCAAGCTGACTTAAACTCTCGGCAGGCTAGATGGAATGCCTTCTTGAGTGAGTTCGATATTGATCTACAGCACGTAAAAGGGAAGGAGAATAAGGTTGCAGATGCATTAAGTAGGAAGCAGCATAACATCTGTGAGTTATATGTTAATCAGATTGAAAACAAGTTCCTGGAACAAATCAGAGAAGAAGCAGACAAGGATCCTGAATACAAGTATTTGTGGCAGCAAACACAGGAATCTGGAGAACAAGGTGAATCAAGGGAATATGGGATTAACCAGGACGGGTTGCTGATTTTCAAAAAAAGGATAGTTATTCCAAACAGGATGGAATTAAAAACCATGATACTGGATGAATACCACAGAAGAAATTATGCAGGACATCCGGGATATCAAAAAATGCTGACAGCAATAAGGAAGGACTACTGTTGGCCAGGCATGAGGAAGGATATCGCGAGTTATCTGAGCAGATGTTTAGAGTGCCAGCAGGTGAAGGTCGAGCATCGGCATCCGACTGGGTTAATGCAGCCTATACCCATTCCTGAATGGAAATGGGAGGTGATCTCGTTGGATTTTATCACCGGATTACCGAAAACAAAACGAGGTAATGATTCCATAATGGTAGTTGTGGATCGACTTAGTAAGTCGGCACATTTTATACCTGTCCAATCCACTTATAAGACAGTACAAATAGCAGATCTATTCATGCGTGAAATATTCAGACTGCACGGCATTCCTAAGACTGTTATTTCGGATAGAGATGTAAAATTTACATCAGCATTCTAGAAGACTCTGTTTTCAGGATTGGGAACGCAAGTACATTTTAGTACTGCTTACCACCCGCAAACCGACGGTCAAACTGAGCGAGTAAATCAGGTACTGGAGGACATGCTGCGAATGTATGTCATGCAGCAACCAGTTAAGTGGGAGGAGTATCTTCATTTGATAGAATTTTCCTATAACAATGGATACCAAGAATCCTTAAGAATGAGCCCGTTCGAGGCATTGTATGGGCGGCAATGCAGAACTCCCATTAATTGGAGCAGTCCCGAGAATAGAATCATGCTGGGACCAGACATGCTAGCAGAGATGGAAGCAGAGGTGAGGAAGATTAGACAGAACCTGAAAGCGGCACAAGACAGGCAAAAAGTGTATGCAGATAAAAAGAGATCGTACCGTGAATATGAGATTGGGGATCATGTATATGTCTGGATTAAACCAAAGAAAAGCACATTGAGATGGGCGTCTTGTGCTAAATTAGCACCCCGGTTCTGCAGCCCTTTCCAGATACTGGAGAGAGTAGGACCGGTAGCATATCATTTGGCTCTTCCTAGTCACATTCAGGTGCATCATGTTTTTCACGTATCGTTATTAAAACGATATGTTCATGATCCTAGACACTTAATACATTGGCAGAACATATAGGTAGAACCAGACGGGGAGTTTCTGGTCGAGCCTCACAGTATCATCGACCGGAGGGAAATCATGCTCCGGAAACGAGCCATCACCCAGGTTAAAGTGCAATGGAAGCACTTTCGACCCGAGGAAGCTACCTGGGAAGACAAGAATTTTGTTCGGGAAGCATATCCTAAGCTTTTTTCTTGAATTAAGATAAGAACACCAGGGACGGTGTTCTCTTCCAGAGGGGGAAAAGTGTAACCACCCTCTTAGCCATTAACAATGATTAAATTTTGTTAACTAATTATGAGTTAATTGTGACTACTGTTATTTGGAATTTCTGAACAAAGTTAATTTTGATGAGAAATAAAAGTTACTGAGAAATTAGTTTTCTTGTGTAAAATTTATGGTAAAGTAAAAACAGGACCTGTAGTTTGTTGGAACAGAAAAGAAACAGTTATACAGTTTCTCCACAGAAACTCTGGAATAAGTAGAACATTCCAAGAGAGTTTTGGGGTTCTGCAGGAGGAGGAAAAACTCTGCGTTTCTGGGGAACGATTGCCAGATCAGAGTGTCAGCTAGGTTGGAGACTGGACCGGACTGTCCCGAGTCTCCCCAGAGTTCTGTTCCACTGGAGTTGGAGGGCTGGACCGGATTGTCCAAACACCTCCTCCAGAATTATCTCAGCGATAATAATTACAGGCGTGAAGCTCGGGGGGAAACTGGGCATGTAATTGCCAGTTCATGGTTGGGAGGAAACGGGCATCTACAGCTATCTTGAAAAACAGATGAGTTTTCCATTACAGAAGTTGTTGGCAGCAATAATTAATTCTGCATTTTATTACTAAATGAATTGTCAAATTAATGTAAATAGATTGGTTTCAATGTATAGAGAAATAGAAATAGAGTTAAATGATAGACAGTGTATTTCTTTATGTGCGGTATTGTTACGAAATAAGTAGTATAATTTCGTAAACGAATAAAAGCAAACAGAGCCTAGGGTTACTGCGAAGAATTGATATAGAGCAGAGGAAATTTAGATTATCATAATACGCACAGTGAACAGAAAAATGTAATCTTAGATTTATCTATTATGCACAGCAAAAAAGAATGTAGTCTTAGTACACCATACTGTTAATTCCCGACAAACAAGAAGAGTATGCAATACGAAACTGGTACCGGCGTTAACCCATAGGGCAGAAGGGTTCGACCTTCCGCCCCTGGACATGTCGCCATTGTTAATGGAATCGCTCGGACAGGGAAGGTGGTCCGGTCACCCCGCTACCCAGTGCTGAGGAAGACCCGGGAGCAGAAACTATACGAGAAATATATGTTAGCAACTGAAAATGTAATGTGAAACAATGTCGGATAATAAGCACAGTAATTCCAGAAAACTCATAGCGAAACAACGAGTTCAACCAAATAGTAAACATGCAACGAAGCAACATCCATACATAGGAATATATAAACAGAGCACTTGACAGAAATCCACATGAACATTTAAGTCGTGACAGAGGGAATAAGTCAAGTTCACCCATACTCCTTTTGACAGAATTGATAAGGAAGGAAATTGCATTAAAATTGTCCATCCATATAGTGCATTATATTCTATACCTCCCACTGTCGAGGTACTAGAAAAAACGATTTGAGCTTTTGAATCAAATAATTATATACAGAGTAGGCATTACTGTCACCAAGGGTAATAGTATCAAAACAGAGAATCAAACTCAGGAGCGCGGAATCCTTAGCCTTTCGAAGGCATTATCCATAGTTCTTAAAAGAAAGATAAAACAACAAGCAGACTCAAAACCCTGGAACTCGGGTTGTATTCGAATGAAATAATTCTAACAATAAACTCCAGAGACTTCCTTAACTAGCAACTTGAAAACTCTGTGACTGCAGACTATAGAATAGAAACCCTCCCGGAATGGGTAAGGGTAAAACCCCAATTTTTTCTTCCGGAGAACCTGTTCTGTCGTCTCGGAGGGTACCTGAGAATAGGAGCCGAAGTAAGTCCTTCTCGCATGCCCAAATGAAAATAAAAGATGGGGGTTCAATCATTAAGTATGGAATGAGGGCAGTGTACCTGCGTTAGCACAGAGAAGACGTATGTTAAAAAAAGGAAGAGTAAACTTAATCCATGGAAAGCAAAATATACTAAAGGAAACACTGCGTTACTGTCAACACGGTACATTACCTGGTGAGGATGTTGAGGGTACCCGCGCGAGGATGAATTCCTAATAGCATCAACCTTCACGAGGAGCGCTTTGAGTATGCAGTGTAACTTCTGGAAAACGAAAACTGTTAAACCCCAGCTCTGTGAAACTTAGCATCAATAACTTGCAAGCTGATTGAAAAACACAAATTAAACAGGAGGAACCACAGTTTTGATTACCAGAAGCGTGGCGAAGAAGTAAACCCTATCCACAGTAGGAGAAACCCAGTTCATTATCAGAATCGAACCCTGACTGTTGCAGAGCGAGCTAGCCGACATGCTCGGCCAAGACTCAGCTTGGCCGAGAGCTCCAGAACTCCGTCGAAGAAGGGAAACAATGGAAAATTGAACTGGAAAAGACAGACGGAAAGGAAAGTCATTACCCCCCCAACCTCGGATTCTGCGCACCGTCGGATCACGGGCAGATCGAGTGCGAGGAGATTGCCAGCTAGAGGATGCACAGATCGAGAGCCTTCAACCATAACGCTCGTCGGAATTTACTATCAGCATATTAACCATTGCACATAAAACCACATCCCAAGGAGCTGGAACCATAACCTCATTTAATAAGTATGGACGTGGCAGCCGAGGACTCAAGACCGGGTACATATTAAAATCGAAAGCAATGATTTAACCAAAGCTATGGTGCGGAGAAGACCTGCATCGAAAACATTATCCAAATCATAATAAATAGTACGGTGTTGTAATTAACCACCAAAATCCAAGCAATGCACGGTCATAAGTTTGTGACAAGTTGTAATTTATTTACGGATAATTAAATAGATATGAATACGGCGAAACTTAGGGTTGGATTAATGAATTATTACCATTGAGAAATATATTTTTTTTATTTATGGTAAGTTTGGGGTAATTTTCTTATTTGAATGTTACTTAGTGAATCTAGTGCTAGAAATCAAATAGGATTCAAAATCACCATTTACACTGAAACCAACGCATTTAGTATAAGCAATCAAATAGGATTAGGAATAGGAATCATCTACATTGAAATCAATGCATCTAGTGCAAGCAATCAACTAGGATTAGGAATCATTGACATTGAAATCAATGCATCTAGTGCAAGAAGTCAAATATAATTAGAAATAAACATATGGATTCAAATTATTGCGTGCAGTGTAAGAAATCAAATAGTATATGAAATCACCATCTACATTGAAATCAATGCATTAGTGCAAGAAATCATATAGGAATAGAAATCATCTGAATTTAAATCAATGCATCTAGTGCAAACAATTAAATATAATTAGAAATCAACAACTACACTAAAGTCAATGCATTTAGTGAAAACAATTAAAATGGATTATAAGTCACCATTTACACTAAAATCAATTCATCTAGTGAAATAAATATTCTTCCCTATCTCCCCCCTTAAACTGCATCCCTCTTTACCTCCATCTCTCCACTCTCTCACATCCTCCCTCTTCCTTCCTCTCTCTCCATTCCTTTCCCACATCTATCTCTCTCTCTCTCTCTCTTCACACTCCAACTATGTTACTATATCCCTCCCGCTCTCCTTCTATCCTCCCTTCTCTCCATATCTCCTTCTTTATCTCTTTATCTCACCCCAAAACATACAAAAACCCTCTCCATATCTCCCTTGTCACTTCATCTCTCTCTCCACTTCTCACTCTCTATGTATTCCTCATTCCCTCCCTCTCTCCCCCTCCAACTCCATCTCTCCATCCTTCCATATCTCCTTCTATATCCCTCCCTCTCTCCTCCTCTCTCTCTCTCTTTTTCTTTGTCCTCCAATTTTCTCTCTTCCCCCATCACTCTCTTCCTCTCTCTCTCATGTCCTCTCTCTTGTCCTTTCTCTTTCTCTCTTTCTCTCCTACTTTTATCTATCTTTTCCTCTCTCTCTCTCTTTGCCATCCAATCCTCTCTCTATTTAGCCTATGGTATTCAGCCCATGGTATTAAAGTGGTACATTTCTATACACTCTGACATATCAAAAGTTTACATTAATTAAATTTAATAATATTAGTATTATAATATAATAATGTGAATATTATAATTAATAATAATATTAATATTAATATTAGGGTTAATAATTTTTTTCTGGCATGGTATTAATAATAATTTGGCCCATGGTATTTAGCTCAGGATTGACCTAAATAAAACCACTTTTTGAGTGTTCCTAAATATAAATAGGATCATGGAGTAAATATAAAAAGACGTTTTATTTATTTACTATATCTATCGTTTATTTATATTTTATTTATTTACCATATTTATTTTATAAATATGGTATTTGGCCCATGGTATTAAAGTGGTACATTTCTATACACTCCAACATATCAAAAGTTTACATTACTCACATGACATCTACACATCTCTATACACTTAGACATATCAAAAGTTTACATTACTCACATGACATCTACACATATACATCTATATACACTCCGACATATCAAAATTTTACATTACTCACATGACATCTACACATCTATATACACTCCTACATATCAAAAGTTTACATTACACACATTACATTTACACATCCCTATATACTGGGCTGTAGAGTGCCTCTCGACGCATATTCCTCCCATGACTCCAATTTTTGGAGGATAAACGGTGGGAAACACCTCCACCCCTCCTAGTAGGACTAGGTTTAACACCCTATCATAGAATCCCACTGAGCCTTAATTGCTCTTGGAGTTTTGTCATCATGTGGTCATTTGGGTAACAATACTATTAATGAAGGTGGATATTTGTGGCCTCCTATCTATTCCACCTAGACAGTTTCATCAGTTTCCTTGTTTATAAAAATATTTACTATTTTTAGCAGCTTTTCGCGTCGTGAACTTCCAGATCATTTTTGACCCCTAAAAAATGTTTTTTTCAGGTCTGCAGTAGGCAAGGGCCTGAAAAAAATCATGTAGTAATCAAAGAGATATTTCCAACATGGTATCGTATGCGCCAAATTATCCTTATTTTATATATCAAGAATGTTCAACATGTGATAAGAGACAATCAAGAGATAAGAAAATATGAGCAGTGATGACATTTGATAAAGAGATACTTGAGATTTGATATGATTTGATGACAAGATTCTTACGATGATTACATGATGCAATTGGAATTTCTCCTTAGCTGATAGGGAGTATTAATTTGGTAGCTTAGTAAAATTTCCAACCATGGGACAAGATTCCTCTTTTCAAGAGGACCAATTTTGACTATTGAAGCACTCAATTTAGATAAGGGAAACTGTATTTTTGAATTAAAGCCTACATTTGCACATTTGATCAAGTCGGCCCTAAATAAAATTGGACACTCTTAGAAGTATATAAATAAAAGTGACCTCAACCTCATTTAGAGATTATCATGAAGCATTCTTCTATTCTCTTCTTTGGTTTGGCTCACACAGGTCTGAGGAAGTTCACATAGATTTGCTCACATAGGTATGAAATTGCATAGTCTGACCCTCATCAAACATAATGGAGGGTGTGGAAAACAGAATGAGACTGAAATTTGGACAAGACCCAATAAGCTTGGCCCACCCCAAATCAACTATTGCAAGAGCACCACATCTATATTTCCCAACCTCTAGATAAATTCAGACAAGGATATAAGGTAGTAGGTTTGTTTTTAATCATGGAAGCCTACCTCCTCAAGTTTTATGTTAGCAGCTGACCACGAGAAATATTATGGGACAAATTTTGGAGATGGAAGTTATGGTCGAAGGTATCTCACTTTCTCTGGTTAGTTGGACACAAGTGAATTCTTACATGGGATCAACGAATTAAGAAAGGATAGATTGGGTTGTCTCAATGCCCAATGTGCATGCAGAAAGAAGAAACAATGAACCAATTATTGAGTGAATGCAAGATAACAAAAGAAGTATGGGGAGATGTTGCGACCCTCTTTAGACTGATCGATCAGGTTCAAGCTGGTCTGATCTCAAGAATTGATAACTAGAGGTAGTCCTGATTCAAAAATACAATTGTTAATAGAGCATGGATCCTTGTACTAGGATTTATCATATGGAACATCGAGAAAGAATGAAGTAGGGTGATATATAATAATCAAATTCCTTCAAGTCATTCTATTTGGAAGACAGTCAAAGATAATCTTTGGGAAAGTATTTTGGTAAAAAAGTGGGGGGATGAGGACTAGAAATATGATGAGACTGAATCCATGATTATCTCTGCCATAAATTTATCACTGAAGATTATGTATCTTCCTACACCTTCCCCTTTCAACATCTGTGATTTCCATACACATGAGTGACCAGGTTTGATAGTTGTGCCTCCTTTGCACCCTTCTCAACCTCCTCCTTCACATATGCTTATAGCTTGCTTTTTATTTTTTGTTCCCTTTTGTCATGTAAGGTTACTAAGACTATCGAAAACCATGGTTCAATGAAAAAATATTATGTGAACTTTGGCTCTCCCAGCTAAAAAATATCATTAGAAAGACAATAACTCATCGTCGACAGGTTTAGAGAGTTCGGGTCATGCCACGAAGGTTGCTTAGGATCAATTTCGGTCCTGAGGCCGTGTGGTTATGTATGTCGCATTGGACACCATTGTAGAGAAACTGTAAGGAATGCACGCCAACCTAGATATCCTTCATTAACACAGATATGGATATGAGGATCATAACAAATTTGTGCCCTACGTGAATGATACTCAATTCTATCAAATGAGATCTTGGAGCGACTAGCCAACATTTTTCAGAGCTAGCGTTGGGTGAACAAGTGCCTACATGAGTTGGAGTCCAGATTTGTACACATAGACTTCCATACACATGAGCGCTCGGGTCTGATAGTTGCGCCTCATTTGCACTCTTCGCAACCTCTTCCTTTAAAATATTCTTATAGCTTGCTTGTTATTTTTGGTTCCCTTTTGGCATGTAAGGCTACTAAGCCTATCAAAAATAATGGTTCAATGGAAAAATATTCTCCGAACTCGGGATCTCCCAACTAACAAATATGGTCAGAGTGAATTTGGGGGAGCTATAGAGATACATTTTGGAAACAATTTTTTCATGCTAATATAATATACATTTTTAGACTGACAAAAAAATAATGGGAGGCAAGATGTTGTTTATACTTATTTCAATTTCAGATGTACTAGTTTTTATATTAATGGGATAGGTTAGAGGCTTTTAATCTTAGTCTTTTGGCAGGAGAAAGTGTGGAGTGGTTATTTTCTATTAAAACAACAAGTGTGATGCACAAACAATGGATATATTACTTTCTGAAGTCTTCATTTGCTAGCTAGAGATAGAATGAGAAACCTTGCTTTTGGAAAAGTTGTTCGTGCTTGTTCATAAAAATGCGCTCATTGAATCAATACACCAACATAGATCCATCTAAATTTGAGTCTATCAAGTATTGAGAAAAATCAAATTCTTTAAGTGTAATTTTCCTTTAAAATGAAAAATTTGAGGAAAAGTTTGTAAGTCAAAGGATTAATAACATAATATCAATACATTAATAACATGAGAAGAAATTTCATAATACCAACAACATCAACATGTCATCTACAAAATTAAAAACTAAATAAAAATAAATAAAAATTATTCCTTTTAAACATCGAAGTTGAATTCAATTTTCAAACCTTTTATTTTATTTATTAATATTAGTTTTACTAATTTTCTTAGAAGACAACTCCTTAGTTTTATATAGTTTTTAAAAATAATATAAAAGTAAAATTTTAATAATATTATATATTATTAATAATTTTCAATTTTTCATTATTTTTTAAAATAATATTTTATGAATATTTTTCATTAATTCACATTTTATTTCTCTCTCAAACTTTATATAAATTGAGAGAGCTTCTCATTTATATTTATATCTCAAACTTTATATAAAATACAAAAGCTTCTCATTTATATTTATTATAAAAATAAAAATAAAAAATTATCTTTAAATATTTAAAACATTACCAAATTTATATAAAATTACTTTTAAGCACCATAATTATAAGTATCTAGACAAGAAGATCTAACTTAGCAACATCCTAATCATCATAAACACTAGTAACCCTCTAATTCAGCTTCTCATTTATAGCTATTATTAAAACAGACTAGATCCATCTTAACTCTCGATCTATCAAGTGCCGAGACAAATCTCTCGATGTGCAAACCTTTCCTCAAGCTTTGTACTAAAAAAAAGAGGTTTTCACTTCTACAGATTTGATCCCTCTCGGCGCTTGATCCAGAGTTAAGATGGATCTAGACTGGTATAAATTAGTACAAAGAGTGAGAAAATGCTTTACATTTTTTATTAAATCTAAGAATTATTCCATTTCAATTAGAATTGTTGATACAAAAGATTTCAAATGCTCCTAAGAATTGTTTTAGTAGTGTTGGAATACATTTCTAGATACAGTGGCTCTCAAAAATAAATTAATAGATATTACATTTCAATTAGAATTAGTTATTACATTTCAATTAGAATTCGTGATATAAAAGATTTCAATCATCAAAGAATTGAAATGATTTAAAATTAATTATTCAATTATTTTTATCTATAAGGCTTTTATTAGTGGAGATACTACAAGTCTTAATCATGATTTTTTATTAGTAGAGATGCTACATTTCAAATTACAATATACATTGAGTGAGAAAATGTTCTAATTTTTTTATTAAATCTAAGAAAAACATTTAAGATATAAAAGAGTGATTAAATGGTTAAAATAAAATATTAAAATTTAAATAGTTCAATTTTTTTTTTTTTATGATTTTGATATTTGTATTTCTAGATTACATGTTTCTACTTTCATAAATTTGATAGCTACATTGATGGTTGGACCTTATAATTAATATTTTCATTCGTTGATATTATACTTAATTGTATGGGATTCAAAATACATTGAGTAATTCTATCTAAATTTTTTAGGTTAAAATTCATTTTATTCATAAATTTTATACTAAATTTTTTTGATGTATTTTATTATTTTCATTTTTAAAAATATTTTACCAAATATTTTAATAGCACATATATAATTAAAAATAGCAATAATGAAAGAGTTATTTAAAAGTAAATTTTATGTTAGTAAATTTTGTTTTACCCATTTCTCATCACATCTATATCCCGTGTTTATATTTATATATTCAGTTTCTTACTTGTTTGTATATTTTTCTTCTGTTATATTAAACTATGGACTAAATAATACCAATATATATCACATTGGTAAACTAAATTTATATTTATAAATTTGGTAATCTTGTAAACATTTAAAAATAAATTTAAATATCATTTTGTAATAATAGTTATAATTGAAAAAGATAATTAGAGAGTTACTAGTGTTTACGATCATTAGGATGACTCTATTGGATCTTATTATCTAGATATTTATAATTATGGTACTTAAAACTAAGTTCATATCAATTTGGCAGTGTTTTAAATATTTAAAAAAAATAATGCAAGCAATCAAATAAAATTAGAAAACAACATCTACAATGAAATCAATGCATCACCAATCTCTTTAAAATTAATTTACCATCAATGTACATCCAATTAAATCAAATTAGAAATTAACGTACACTCAAATCAATGCACCTAATGCAAACAATCAAATAAAATTAGAAAACAACATCTACACTGAAATCAGTGCATCTAATGTAGGTAATCAAATAGGATTAGAAATCAACATCTACACTGAAATCAATGCATCTAGTGCAAGTAAGAAAATAAGATTAGAAACCAACATCTACATTGATATTAGTGAATCTAGTGCTAGAAATCAAATAGGATTAGAAATCACCATTTACACTGAAACCAACGCATTTAGTATAAGCAATCAAATAGGATTAGGAATCATCTACATTAGAATCAATGCATCTAGTGCAAGCAATCAACTAGGATTAGGAATAATCGACATTGAAATCAATGCATCTAGTGCAAGAAGTGAAATATAATTAGAAATAAACATATGCATTGAAATTATTGCATGCAGTGTAAGCAATCAAATAGTATATGAAATCACCATCTACATTGAAATCAATGCATTAGTGCAAGAAATCATATAGGAATAGAAATCATCTGAATTTAAATCAATGCATCTAGTGCAAACCATTAAATATAATTAGAAATCAACAACTACACTAAAGTCAATGCATTTAGTGAAAACAATTAAAATGGATTATAAATCACCATTTACACTGAAATCAATTCATCTAGTGAAATAAATATTCTTCCATATCTCCCCCCTTAAACTGCATCCCTCTTTACCTCCATCTCTCCACTCTCTCACATCCTCCCTCTTCCTTCCTCTCTCTCCATTTCTTTCCCACATCTCTCTCTCTCTCTCTCTCTCTCTCTCTTCACGCTCCAACTATGTTACTATATCCCTCCCTCTCTCCTTCTATCCTCCCTTCTCTCCATATCTCCTTCTTTATCTCTTTATCTCACCCCAAAACATACAGAAACACTCTCCATATCTCCCTTGTCACTTCATCTCTCTCTCCACTTGTCACTCTCTATGTATTCCTCATTCCCTCCCTCTCTCCCCCTCCAACTCCATCTCTCCATCCTTCCATATCTAATTCTATATCCCTCCCTCTCTCCTCCTCCCCCCCTCTCTCTCTCTCTCTCTCTCTTTTTCTTTGTCCTCCAATTTTCTCTCTTCCCCCATCACTCTCTTCCTGTCTCTCTCATGTCCTCTCTCTTGTCCTTTCTCTCTCTCTCTTTCTCTCCTACTTTCCTCTATCTTTTCCTCTCTCTCTCTCTCCTTGCCATCCAATCCTCTCTCTATTTGGCCCATGGTATTCAGCCCATGGTATTAAAGTGGTACATTTCTATACACTTTGACATATAAAAAGCTTACATTAATTAAATTTAATAATATTAGTATTATAATATAATAATTTGAATATTAATATTGGGGTTAATAATGTTTTTTTGGCATGGTATTAATAATAATTTGGCCCATGATATTTAGCTCAGGATTCACCTAAATAAAACCACTTTTTAAGTGTTCCTAAATATAAATAGGATTATGGAGTAAATATAAAAAGACGTTTTATTTATTTAACATTTAAAGTGGTACATTTCTATACAGTTCAACATATCAAAAGTTTACATTACTCACATGACATCTACACATTTACATCTATATACGACATATCAAAATTTTACATTACTCACATGACATCTACACATCTATATACACTCCTACATATCAAAAGTTTACATTACACACATTACATTTACACATCCCTATATATTGGTACTATTTAGTTCATAATTTAATTTAACAAAATAAAAATACACAAATAAGTAAGAATCTCACATGGGATATAGTGACAAATCGGTAAAGAAAAATTTGCTAATATCAAAAATTACTTTTATTTTTATCTATAAGGCTTTTATTAGTAGAGATACTACAATTCTTAATCATGATTTTTTATTAGTAGAGTTACTACATTTTAAATTCCAATATATATAGGGCGAGTGAGAAAATGTTTTAAATTTTTTATTAAATCTAAGAAAAACATCTAAGATATAAAAGAGTGATTAAATGGTTAAAATAAAATATTAAAATTTAAATAGTTCAAACATTTTTTATTTTTATAAATTTGATATTTATATTGCTGGTTCACATGTTTCTACTTTCATAAATTTGATAGCTACATTGCTGGTTGGACCTTATAGTTAATATTTTCATTCCTTAATATTATAGTTAATTTTATGGGATTCAAAATACATTGAGTACTTTTATCTAAAAAATAAAATTCATTTTATTCATAAATTTTATACCAAAAGTTTTTGATGTACTTTTATTATTTTCATTTAAAAAAATATTTTACCATATATTTCAATAACACATGTATAATTAAAAATAACAATAATGAAAGAATTATGTAAAAGTAAATTTTAATTTAGTAAATTTTGTTTTACCCATTCCTTGTCACATCTATATCCCGTGTTTATATTTATATATTCAGTTTCTTAATTGTTTTTATATTTTTCTTCTGTTATATTAAACTATGGACTAAATAATACCAATATATATCACATTGGTAAACTAAATTTATATTTATAAATTTGGTAATCTTTTAAACATTTAAAAATAAAATTAAATATAATTTTGTAATAATAGTTCTAATTGAAAAGCATAATTAGAGAGTTACTAGTGTTTACGATGATTAGGATGACTCCATTGGATCTTATTATCTAGATATTTATAATTATGGTACTTAAAACCAAATTCATATAGATTTGGCATTGTTATATATATATATATATATATATATATATATATATATATATATAAAAGTTTTTATTTTATAATAAATATAAATGAGAGGCTTTTGCAATTTATACCAGCCTAGATCATCAAATCTCTCGAGGTGCAAACCTCTTTTTTGAGTGTAAAACTTGAGGAAAGGTTTCTATCAAGCGCTAAGAGGGATCAAATCTCTCGAGGTGAAAACCTCTTTTTTTAGTGAAAAACTTGAGGAAAGGTTTGCACCTCGAGAGATTTTATCCCTCTCGGTGCTTGATAGATCCAGAGTTAAGATGGATCTAGGCTAGTTTCAATCGTGTGCGGCCAAGGAAAATCTATTGAACATATGATTAATTTTATCAATAATATGTAAATATAGATAATATAAATATAATCATTTTTTATATGCTAAATATGCCTGATATTTATCTAATCATTTTAATTTTAAAATTTTCTTAGTTATCTCAGTTTTTTGAGATGATAAATATTGTCAATAAATTTTATGATTAAATAAAAATTTTGAATGCAAAGTAACAATGTAATATTGTTGAATGATAGAAAATGAAAATAATAAGAATGCAGTTACAAATAGTCTTCATTGTGATTAATCTTAAATTATTTTCTTTTACTATTCTCATTTTCACCCTTGTTAGTTTTGTCATCTTTTGTTATCGATTATATGAAAACAATAGTTGACATCATAAATCATTTAAATATTTAGCTTGAACTATTGTACTAAACATCATACATTGTCTCTCTTGATCTTCAATATTAATCGGTTGATTTACTATAACACAAATATTAAAGTACATTGTCAATAATTTTGTGTGTTGTGGATAATTTTGTGTGCTTATAGTGAAATCAATCCACAATGTTAAACCAATCACTTTAAAATTAATTTACCATCAATGTACATCTAATTACATCAAATTAGAAATTAACGTCTACACTAAAATCAACAACATCTACACTGAAATCAATGCATCACCAATCACTTTAAAATTATTTTACCATCAATGTACATCCAATTACATCAAATTATAAATTAACGTCTGCACTGAAATCAATGCACCTAATGCAAACAATCAAATAAAATTAGAAAACAACATCTACACTGAAATCAATGCATCACCAATTACTTTAAAATTAATTTTCCATCAATGTACATCCAATTACATCAAATTAGAAATTAACGTCTACACTGAAATCAATGCAACTAATGCAAACAATCAAATAAAATTAGAAACAACATCTACACTAAAATCAATGCATCTAATGGAGGTAATCAAATAGGATTATAAATCAACATCTACACTGAAATCAATGCATCTAGTGCAAGTAAGCAAATAAGAATAGAAACCAACATCTACATTCATATTATTGCATCTAGTGCTAGAAGTCAAATAGGATTAGAAATCACCATTTACACTAAAATCAACGCATTTAGTGCAAGCAATAAAATAGGATTAGGAATCATCTACATTGAAATCAATGCATCTAGTGCAAGAAATCAAATAGGATTAGGAATCATCTACATTGAAATCAATGCATCTAGTGTAAGAAGTCAAATATAATTAGAAATAAACATATACATTGAAATTAATGCATGTAGTGCAAGAAATCAAATAGTATATGAAATCACCCTATACATTGAAATCAATGCATTTAGTGCAAGCAATCATATAGGAATAGAAATCTTTTGCATTTAAATCAATGCATCTAGTGAAAACAATTAAATATAATTAGAAATCAACATCTACACTAAAATCAATGCATTTAGTGAAAACAATTAAAATGGATTATAAATCACCATTTACACTGAAATCAATTCATCTATTGAAATAAATCCCTCTTTACCTCCATCTCTCCACTCTCTCACATCCTCCCTCTTCCTTCCTCTCTCTCCATTTATTTCTCGCATATATATCTCTCTCTCTCTTCACCCTCCAACTATGTTACTATATCCCTCCATCTCTCCTTCTATCCTCCCTTCTCTCCATATCTCCTTCTTTTATCTCTTTATCTCGCCCCAAAACATACACAAACTCTCTCCATATCTCCCTTGTCACTTCATCTCTCTGTCCACTTCTCACTCTCTATGTATTCCTTATTCCCTTCCTCTCTCCCCCTCCAACTCCATCTCTCTATCCTTCCATATCTCCTTCTATCTCCCTCCCTCTCTCCTCCTCTCTCTCATCCTGCCTCTCTCTCTCTCTCTCTCTCTCTTTTTCTTTGTCCTCCAATTTTCTCTCTTCCCATCACTCTCTTCCTCTCTCTCTCATGTCCTCTCATTTGTAATTTATTTCATATTATTCAATATCATTATGTAATGCAATTTACTCAATGAAAATAAAATTTTAATTATTATTAAAAACAATATTATTAGTAACATTATTAATAATAATAACAATATTATTAAAAATATCATTACTACAATATTCACGATGTTTATTTAAAATTAATGTTCATAATTGTATTAATAACAATAAGTTTCAAACATGATTAAGGTTTATTAAAATTATTAATAACATTTAAATTATAACAATAATATTAATAACATTTAAATTATAACAATAATATTAATAACATTTTATTAATAATATTAATATGATTAATTACATTAATGTTCATAATTGTATTAATAACTATAAGTTTCAAACATGATTAAGGTTTATTAAAATTATTAATAACATTTAAATTATAACAATAAAATTAATAACATTTTATTAATAATATTGATGTGATTAATTACATTAATATTGTTAATGTAAATCCTATTAACATTAATATTGATAAATAATATTAATATTAATATTAATATGATTAATTACATTAATTTTCATAATTGTATTAATAACAATAAGTTTCAAACATGATTAAGGTTTATTAAAATTACTAATAACATTTAAATAATAACAATAATATTAATAACATTTTATTAATAATATTAATATGATTAATTACATTAATATTGTTAATATAAATCCTATTAACATTAATATTGATAAATAATATTAATAATGTTTTCTTTATAATAATAAATATGTTTTTTATTAATATTATTTTTTTAATTATATTCCCTATAAAAATATGATGATTAATATTACGAATGATATTACTATTGATATCAAAATTAACAATATTAATATAAATAGTATTAACATCATTAGTGATAAACAATATTTTTAAAATATTGATTCCTAAGATTTATTAATCTCTTTATTAATCATGTGAGTTTTTCATCATTTGAATTTAAAATATTTATTCCTAGCCTTTACTATTTTTTTTTTCTTTTTATAGGTATCTCTTGGCATTGTTGATCTCTTATGTTCTTATATGTGATCAAATGTCACATTGTGACAAATATTGTCTGAATATGAAAATCACCCATTGCCAACCATGGTCATAGTTGGTCCAACGTCACATTGTGACAACAATTTTCTCAATGTGTAAATCAATTCCCTTGGGTTCACCAATTCCTTTGGTTTATAATTTGTCGGGTAATGGTTTTCCCTTGGGTTCACCAATTCCTTTGGTTTATAATATTAAACCCTTGGTTTTATTAGTTCTTTTGGTTTATAATATGACTAATCCATCTATGCCATCCAATATCAAATGTCACATTCTAACAAATATTGTCTCAATATTAAAATCACCCATGGCCAACCATGGTCATAGTTGGTCCAACGTCGCATTGTGACAACAATTGTCTCAATGTTTAAATCAATTCCCTTGGGTTCACCAATTCCCTAGTCTGAATATGAAATCAGCCATGGCCAACCATGGTCATACTTGGTCCAACGTCGCATTGTGACAACAATTGTCTCAATGTTTAAATGAATTCCCTCGGGTTCACCAATTCCTTTGGTTTATAATTTGTTGGGTAATGGTTTTCCCTTGGGTTCACCAATTCCTTTGGTTTATAATATTAAACCCTTAGGTTTTATTAATCTCTACTGTTTTTAATATTTCCCTTAGCCTTATTGATCCCTTAGGTTTTTAATATTTTTTGGGTAATGGTTTTCCCTTGGGTTCACCAATTCTTTTGGTTTATAATATGAATAATCGATCAATGTCATCCATGATCAAATGTTACATTCTGAAAAACATTGTCTCAATATGAATATCACCCATGGCCAACCATGGTCATAGTTGGTCGAACGTCGCATTGTGACAACAATTGTCTCAATATTTAAATCAATTCCCTTGGGTTCACCAATTATTTTGGTTTATAATATTAAACCCTTGGGGTTATTAGTTCTTTTGGTTTATAATATGAATAATCGATCAATGTCATCCATGATCAAATGTCGCATTGTGACAACAATTGTCTCAATGTTTAATCAATTCCCTTGGGTTCACCAATTCCTTTTGGTTTATAATTTTTTGGGTAATGGTTGTCCCTTGGGTTCACCAATTCCTTTGGTTTATAATATTAAACCCTTGGGTTTTTTAGTTTTTTTGGTTTATAATATGAATAATCGATCAATGTCATCCATGATCAAATGTCACATTCTGACAAACATTGTATCAATATGAAAATCACCCATGGCCAACCATGGTCATACTTGGCCCAACATCGCATTGCGACAACAATTGCCTCAATGTTTAAATCAATTCCCTTGGGTTCACCAATTCCTTTGGTTTATAATATTAAACCCTTGGGTTTATTAGTTCTTTTGGTTTATAATATGAATAATCGATCAATGTCATCCATGATCAAATGTCACATTCTGACAAATATTGATTCCTTAGGTTTTTAATATTTATCCCTTGGGTCCACTGACTCCTTTGGTTTATAATATTAAACCCTTAGGTTTATTAGTTCTTTTGGTTTATAATTTTAAACACACATTCGGTTTATTACTCTCTTGAGTTTAAAATACTAATTCTCAAGGTTTGTTAATTTCTTAGATTTCTCAGCTTAAAATATTAATTCTTAGGGTTTATTAATCTTTATTGTTTATAATATTCATCCGTTAGGTTTATGATATTTATCCCTTGGGTTCGCTGATTCCTTTGCTTTATAACATTAAACCCTTGGGTCTATTAGTTCTTTTGGTTTATAATGTTAATAATCTCATTGGTTTATTAGTATCTTATGTTTAAAATATTGATTCTTATGGATTATTAATTTATTAGGTTTTTTAGTTTAAAATATCAATTCTTACGGTTTATTAATCTCTTGTGTTTTAAATATTGATCCCTTATGTTTATAATATTTATCCCTTGGATTCACCAATTACTATGGTTTATAATATTTAAACCTTTGGTTTATGATGACATTGGGTTTATATTATTAATTATTCCTTGGGTTTATTAATGTCTTCACTTTAAAATATTAATTGTTAGGGTTTATTAATCTCTTAGGTTTTTTGTTTTTAAATATTGTTTCATATGGTTTATTACTCTCTTGAGTTTAATATTATTAATATATTAATATATATTATAAATAAATATTCAAATATTTATTAATAATGATTATTAGTAATATTATAATATTATTATTAATATATATTATAAATAATATAACCAACTATGATATAATATATATTATAAATATATTATTAGTTCTTTAGGTTTATTAATAATATAACCATCTATCATATTAATATATAAATAAATATTAAAATATTATATATTATTTATATTATTTTTATATTAATAAATATTATTAATATATATTATATATATTTCAAGTTAATTTATAGTATGTATATAGTTAATATTATTAATATATTAATAAATATTTTTAATGTATATTATTAATACTTATTATAATATTATTAATATATATAAAATATTTTTGTATATATTAATAATGATTATTAGTAATATTATAATATTATTAATATATATTATTAACAATATATATAAATAATATTAAAATATTTTAATATTTATTTAGTAATATTAATAATATTATAATATTACTAATAATCATTATAAATAAATATTAAAATATTTATTAATAATTATTATTAGTAATATTATAATATTATTAATATATATTATTAATAATATAACCAACTATAATATAATATATATTATTAATATATTATTAGTTCTTTTGGTTTATTAATAATATAACCATCTATGATATTAATATATAAATAAATATTAAATTATTATATATTATTAATATTATTTTTATATTAATATATATTATTAATATTTCAAGTTAATTTATAGTATGTATATAGTTAATATTTTTAATATATTAATAAATATTTTTAATATATATTATTAATACTTATTATAATATTATTAATATATATAAAATATTTTTGTGATTTAGCATCATAATTAATATATTTAACATATTAATATTCTTATTAATATTTAACATATTAATATTCTTATTAATATATAATATATATATTTCAAGTTAATATAATAAAATTATTATATATAATATTTATTTATTGATATATATTTTAATGTGATGGGTAGTGGATATAGGCCTATCGGCGTATATCAACCACATTGGTAAATGTGGTTGTAAATATATTTTATATACGCCTATCGGCGTATATCAACCACATTAGTTTTTACTACGATGATGCTCGTCCAGGATTAACTCTTGGAGGCTTGCACGGTTAGGGACATAGATTCTCCCGCGAAATGTTAACATTTGTTCTTCGTTGCTGTCATACTCAGAAGGCTTGCCTTGCTCCTTATCATCTCTCATCTGCTGCCATAAAAACTAGTATTCTGGGTCCTTTCCCGCTTCCTCCCTTATTTGTTCTGACAGCTGGCTCACCGGTTGGCTGCAGTACACTGCATAAATCCCATGCAATTTCCTAGTCAAGGCGTCTGCAACTCTATTTTCTTTTCCCTTAACATGTTGTATATCCATGTCAAATTCGTTCAAAAAGGCATTCCACCTTGCTTGCCTAGAGTTTAAATCTGCTTGTTTGATATG
>CM076583.1:679503300-679833532 GCA_034641835.2 Pinus albicaulis
TGACAACATTTCGATAGTGTGCCCCAGTGCATGGACCTATTCACCTAAAGCCAATAAAACAATAAAGACACAAATGACATGGCTAATGCAAGTTGAAGCCCACACCAATTCGGCCTTGGTCACGTAATGTGGTCATATGGACCTTGGTTCGAATTTTAATGGGGTGTGGTCACATGTTGTCGGTCGACTTAAGATTTTAGGATCGTATTTTCAAACCATGGGACCACTGAACATCTATAAAACGCTTGAGGTGCTCGGTCTTAAATATACACAACAAATTTTGACATAAATGAATTATCCGCGAAGGTGACTATGACATGTTTTATTTGAAACAAAGCAATGTGACCGGCCCTGGTTCGGATTTGAAGATTAATTTCTGTGATGTAATAGTTCTACTTTGATTTTGTTCAGATTCGAGCACCAGTTTGAAATTTTGGCGAAAGGTTGCAACTAACGTTTAATTGCACCCTATCCTATTGTCCAAAGTTCCCTCAAATCTAGGAGCTCTCCGGCTCAATTCCTCTCCTTGTGAGCTAAAATAGGGGGGAAGAGCATAACTCAGTGTTCTCGATCAGCCGGGACCCTTACCCGGGAGGGTCACCTCCATCAGGCCAAGCTACTCTCTGAAGACCAAGAGCTTCCCTTTTGGCAAAGCCTTGGTGAGTGTGTCTACTATCTGCTCGTCAATCAAAATATTATGGAGTCTCACAACTCCTCTCTGCACCATGTCTCGTATATAATGATATCTGATCTCAATATGCTTGGACTTGTCATGAAACATGGGACATTTTTCTAATCGAATCCCACTCTTGTTGTCGTAATATATCATTGTCGTTTCCAGAACCTGCTCAAACAACTCTTCAAAGAGCTTCCTCAACCATACTGCTTCGTAGCTAGCCATGGTAGCAACAATGTACTTTGCCTCAACCGTTCTCAAAGTTGCGAACTTCCTCTTTCTCCTCATCCAAGATATCATGGCAGACCCCAAACTCAAGCAACATCCTAATGTTCTCTTCCTGTCAATAACAATTCCATCCCAGTTAGTATCAGTGTACCCATGAAGTGTCACATCTTTTGCATTATGTCTCAGACCAAGATTAATCGTTCAATGGAAATATCCCAGCACATGCTTGGCAGCAACCCAGTGTGCATGAAGAGACTTTGTCATGAATTGACTCAAAGAATTAACTCCAAAACATATGTTCGGACGGGTGTTCACGAGGAACATCCATGCCCCAATCAACTGTTAATACTCAGAGGGATTTGCCAAGTCAGGTCCAACAACATCTCGACATAACTTTTTGAAGTTCATCTCCATGGGTGTGGCTAGGGACTTGCATTCTACCATTTCAAATCTTTCCAATAGTTTCACGACATATTTACCTTGAGAAAGAAAAATTTGACTGGGTCTTTGCCACACCTCTAAGCTGAGGAAATAATGCATTAAACCAAGATCTTTCATTTCAAACTTAGAGGCCAACTCCCTCTTATACTCGAGCATTAGAGGCTCACTACCTATCACGAATAAATCGTCAACATATAAAACCAAAATGAGAGGCATACCTTGACCACCTTCAATGGTAAGGGCATACTAAACATATAGTGCTTTCTTCAACCTGCAAACATGAGTCTTCCTCTCTTGAATTTCAAAGCCTAGTGGTTGCTGAACGAATACTTCTTCATGTAGAATGCCATGAAAAAATGCAATGTTCACATCCATCTGGTGAAGGGTCCATCCTTGACTAGCAGCGAGGACAAAAATAGATCTAATAGTGGTATAGCGGGCAACAGGTGCAAATAAATCATCATAATCTTTTCCCTCTTTCTGGGAGAAACCTCTAGCCTCGAACCTCGCTTTAAATTTTTCATTACGACTTCCATCAACTCCATGTTTGATCTTGTATAGCCACTTCGAGGTCACGACAAATTTTCCTTTGGGTCTCAGAACAACATCCCACACATCATTTTTCATAATGGATTCATACTCTTCGGCCATGCCAGCTTTCCAAACTTGCTCTTTCACTACTTCTTCAAAGGTGGGAGGTTCAACTTGTATGATGGTGCTCATAGCTACAACGTATACCTGGTACCAACATGGTTTCTTGCTTTCTCCAAAGGTTCCTCTGGCAGTGGAATGTTTTTCAACATCCTGTAATGTATCATGAAGCCAAAGGGGTCTCTTCTTGGCAGTGGGATCACATGGAGGAGGATCAAAGGGGTCCATAGGATCCATGGGATCATCAACTATATCCTTCTCAGATTCTGACACAAAAGGACCTTCTAGTAGGTCCATACATCATCCTTCTTCTCAACAGGAGGAGGCGGCGGAAGGTCCCTTGCTTTTCCAAGGGTAACATCTTCATCAAAAGTTACATCACTGCTAAACTCGATTTTCCTTTGACTAGACACATATTCTAAAGTCCTTAGAATTTTCACAATATCCAACAAACACACCTTTCTTTCCAATGGTTTCCATCTTGTTCCTCTTGTTGTTTGGTACATGTTCTTCATGTCCTTTTCAAAAGAGAAATTTTGAATTTTTGGCTCCAAAAAGCTAAGTCAACCCTCTTCCTAGTCGAGTTGGCCAAGTCATAAATGCCCCCATTCGGTCAACCAGTCTACTATATATATGAGGCATTTGACCTCATTTCAAAGCAAGAATTTCGGATCACCTCTGAAGTAGAATTTGATGACTTGAGGCAAAAAGTAAAGGACGAATCTGAGACAAAAGACAAGACAAATCTGAGGAAGAATCTAAAGATTAAGCGCAAGACCTGTTGTCGGCTAAGATGCACACCTAGATTAATGTGGGAAAAGTCCTCAATCCCACTAGGTGTGGTCTTAACGGTGAAACACTCAGAGAAGGGGCTGTCACCTATTCCCAACTCTCTCTGTTTAAGCTCTCTCATAGCTAAGCTACGGGGGGTGGTCCCTATGGAAGATATCTTAAGGAAAACTTGTTAAGGATAACAAGGCCTAAGAGATAATTAGTAAGACAATTACCATTCATTAAATCTTGAAACGAGTTTAGAAATTCAAGTGTAAAAGTTTATGAGCATGTAAGAATCACAATTTAGATAAATCAATTATATCACAAGATATCTTGCAAGCCAAGATGTAAGAGACCAATGCCTTTTTGCAAGAGATATATGCTTAAGAAAAATCACACTACCTGCCAATGAGATATGGTTTTCAAGTTACAAGAATAGCAAGCTGTAAAACAAGCATTAGTGAATCAAAACCACCATAAATTTTATACTAATTTGAGATATGAGCAACAAGATTGAAAATAGATCCTGCAATAAATAAAACTTGTACTTAAAGGAAAGATACTCAATTATGATATGAAATAAATGAGTACAAGAATATAAAATGTTTGCAAGCGAATGAGATGCTCACAATCTAAATTGTATGATAACCAATTGTGTGCAAAATGAAACAAGGTTATATGTGAGTGTGTGAAGTAAAGATTAGTCTTGGTAACTTTTAGTTAAATGCCTAATCTAAGGTTTGACTTCCCCTCAATTCCTTCAACTTGGTAAGGATTGAGGTGGTTGCAACTTGCAAGAAGGCTAGGATGAGGAGGCAATGGCCTCATTAACGACACCCCTCTAGAACTTCAATGCAACACGCATGTCTTCGTTCCTACAGGGGACTCGACCATAAGAGAATTGCGGGGTCACACGTTTTAACCTTTGATCCAAACTCAAATTTAGGGAGATTGAATGATAGTTAAGGAAGGTTGTCCTAAATATTTATCAACCAAGCTTATGCTTGGAGGAAAACTTTAGAGAAGTGTAAAGTGCAAATTAGATGCTAAAATAATACAAATTCTCCAAGTGAGATGTAGATTTGACAATTAAAACAAACATGCTTCAAGTGGGAAATGTTAGAAATATGTCAATAGAAAAATACCATTTCAATTTAAATGATCAGATTAATTAATTAATAAAGTGTGTTTAGAGTGTTTAAATTTTAAAATTCCCAATGAAGCAAATTCGATTTACTCAATAAAGCAAATGTAAATTAGATCAAGAAACTAAAACTACTTAAATGAAAGTTCCAGTTAGATCAATTGAATGGCGAATGATTAAAACTACTTGCAAAATGAAATTAGATCTAGCAATGCTAATACAACTAAATGATGAAATAGCAAGAAGACTAATCTAAGCTAGCTGTTGGACATTGGGTTCAGCGCTTCCCGTGTGTTTTGTGACTTGGACTAACCGCCTCTCGCGGATCCTAACTCTGGCGATTGTAGCAGAGACTAACACTTTCGGGTCTTGTTTAACGATAATCATGATTCCAACAAGTGGCATCAGAGCGACAAGTCTAGAGTTTGAAACTCACCAAGTTCGCGCTGGGTGGGGGGGGGGGGGGGAATTTTTGGACATTGGGTTTAGCGCTCTCTGTGTGTTTCGCAACATGGCCTAATTGCCTCTCATGGATCCTAACTCCGACGAATGTAGTGGAGACCAACACCCGCGGGTTTTGGTCTAACAACAATCGTGATTCCAACAAGTGGTATCAGAACGACAGGTCTCAAGTTCGAAACTCACTTGTCTCGCGTCGGGAGGGAAATTGTTGGACATTGGGTTCAATGCTCCTAGTGTGTTTTGCGACATGGACTAATTGCCTCTCGTGGATCCTAACTCTGGTGATTGCAGCGAAGAATAACACCTGCAGGTTTTGGTCTAAGGACAATCGTGATTCCAACACTAGCAATGCAAAATGAACAAGTTAGTCACCACCATCCAAGATATCCCCCTTCCAAATTAGGAGGTGGGATACCAAAGAGAAAAACCCCAAGCTCCCTCAAAGAAAAATTCTCTTTTATTACTATTACTATTGATACCCTCTTAGAGAGAAATGAGGGTTTAGATCTAGAGGACGGTTTACCAAAAATAGAGCTTCAAGAGCAAATACCCCTCCTCAAAGAACTAAGAAAATTAGGAAAAGCTATTTACAAATTTATGATGAAATTTACAAAAGGATATTTTCCCAATAGATAACTTGCGTTCCTCCAAAAGGACTTTTGCTCAAGCCTTTGACATCCGAGGAAAATTTCACACAAGAGGGAGAGAGTCCCTCTTCTATTCTTGCGTCCAAGAGAAAAAGGGCTCAAAATATGGATGACTTCCTCAAAAAATTTCGATCTATGGATTTTCCAAGCCTTAGAACAAAAATCTCTTCAAACTTGCTTTAAAGCCCTTATCGTCTAGCCTTTTTCGAAGGGGATCTTAGCAAGAGATTATATGAGGGTTTTGATCCACGAATAGAGGAAATAGAGGCTTCAGAAAATTTGGATTTGCTTGGTTTTTCAAGCCTCTTCCTTGATCCCTCGAAGACATCTCTCCAAAAACCCCTTCTCAAGCCCTCAGAAGTAGATTTGCGCAAATCAAGAGAGAGAAATACTTACATCTAAAGTGTAAAAATATAGATCATAGGAATATACAACTAATAGTACAAATTGCAAGCCTCAAGAGTGTAAGGACACCTTTTCTTTTGGGCAAGCAAGAAATAAGCTCTAAATTAGCTAGATTTGACAAATAAAGCGCATAAATAAATATATCTGAAGATTTAATGAGATGTGCAAGCTATGGCAAGCAAACTCCCTTTAAAATAAATCTTTTGGCAAGCCTTTGAGAGAAATCAATGTGGGTTCTTCCACTTCTATTTGTTGAGAGTTTGGTTGGTTCAACTGAGAACTTCCCCAAAACTCAAGTTCTGATTCAGAAAACAGATAAACACTTCCAAAAGATATTGCTTGGTCCACGAGGGATTAAATGGCACAATGAAAAACAAGACTGAGGGTTCAACCGAAAACCCACTAGCGCTTCTAGATCTAGAGTGTGTCTCTAATCCAAAAAATTACACAAGGTAACTTGCATAAATTAATCCAAGAAATGGCATATGAATACTAAGAAATTATAGATCCAATTGTGTTAGAGCATTAAGAGCAAATCAATCATAATTTTTTTACCATAGATGTAGAGGAAAACACCACAAAGTATGTACCCCCAAAGTCTTCTTTTATTGTTCATAAAAATTCTAGTACAAAAGTGTAGTAGAGCTTCGCTTAGCCAAGAGCTCAATATACAATTGATGATGAGGAGCTTAGAGCTCAATTTATAGAAAATATGAGAGGAGATCCCTCCAAGTGGAAAACGTCTTGGTTCCTTGTGAAAGCAACTAGATCCATGTCAAAAAATTCGTAACGCTTGATGATCCTTGCAAATATCTAGGGAAGGTAGCTGTTTGCCTTAAAGGAATGGCTTGGTGGTGCAAAATTTGATCTTGGAGTGGTTTGGACTGTTGCCTACCACCAATGGGTAGTCTCCACATGAGAATTTTTTTCTCCTAGATGGTCCTCAGTCGGCAGCCAGCAACCCCTTGCAACCACCAGATAGCTCGATGTGCCACTATTTCCACCACTTGAGCCAAGCATATGCTCCCTTGCCCATCTGTTATGATCGTATGTTTGAAGGTGGGCCTTCCAACCCCGAAGGTATGGCTTTTCATTGTGCTCTTGGGGACTTTTGTTTACTTATCATGGACACTTTTGGGCATGAATTAGTGGAGGGATTTGACGGAAAGAGTGAGCTTTGTTTGTACTCTTGTCTCCTCTGCCCGATTTGATGGTTAACCTTGTATCCTAGTCATGTGGGATCTCCTTTATTGGATACTAGCTTTAGGGGTGGCACTATATTGAAAACCCTAATTTTGGTTGCATGGTGCCGCTTCCCAACACCATATACATCACTTGTCTCTTCTCATTATAACCCCATTCACCATATTTCCCATTCGGTTTTCCCAAGTTGGGGTTTTCCGGGGACATTTTTCCAAAAATAACGGTGTCATTTTTATGTGTGTGTGCTAGTATTTTCTCAGTTCCAACGCTATTTTATTTCTGCAGTTTTATTTGTGAAGGTTACAGTATGTTTATTTCGATGTTGTCGTAGCAATAAACTGAATAATTAATTTATCTGTTAGAAGAAATAATACCTGTTGTTGCAATAGGATTTCAGCCTTGAAGTTTTCACATGGTATTAGAGCATAGTTGATCAACCAGAGAGCTCAGATCTGAAAGAAGGAATTTGGCTGCTCAGTAAGAGCAGTAGACCGAAATTCCTAGGGGCAACACAGTGTTTTGCCAGGAGGCCGAGTTACTTGAGGAAACTCAAATTTTCAGAGTAGAAAAATTCGATTTTCCAGATTGAGTGATTCCAGAGGTAGAGGGAGCAACTTTGATTTTTCGTTGGGAAGATCTCTAGCAGGACGCAAAGGGTTTTGTAACAGTTTGCTAGAGCAGAGCTAGCGTTGGGTGGAAGAGAGAAAATCACACATAGAGGGAAAGTTTTTCTCAGTGAACTTCGAGTCTCAGAAGTTCAAATTTTCCAAGTAGATTGGCAGTAGCAGTTAGCAGAGCCACACATTCTAGAAGGGAGTGTGAGTAGCAGAGCAACAACCAAGTAGAGGGAAAGAGGGATTTTTCGACAACTATTGAGATGGCCACTGCAGGGTTTTGTGATCAGGACAGGTTGGATGGAGCATCCAACTATGTCATCTGGAAGGCTAGGATGTCCTTCCTTCTAGATGAATATGGCCTGAAAGCCTACATTGATATTGTAGTGGCAGTTCCTCAGGATGCAGATCAGTTGAAGGAATATAGGAAGGAGATGGTGCGGGAGAAGCGGTTGATCCTGGATTGAAAGTGTTCCACCTGCGGATATCTAAAAAACACACCAAACCCCAACCAGAGATTGACTGGGAGGGCATTTACCGGATATGTCGCCTCTAAAAGAGAACGAGATCCGAAGGCTTTCTGGCCCTTTACAGACTCTGTCTAAGAGTGAGAGATAAACACACCAAGTGGTATAGAACTAGAACACCCAAACAATAATAGTGCAGCAAACTGTAGTATCCCAAAAATGGAATTCTCAACTGATCATGACTCAAAAATGAATTCCTTAGGAAAGTATGCTTCAGCCAACATAAAAAGTGTTTAGAAACACTCAGCAACCCACTCCAAATATTGCAGCAACCTTTACTCAGCTTTTAGGGGCAAAAAGGTGGGGAAAAGTGAGGATTTTGGCCCTAAAATGAGTGTATAAGCAAATCTGCGTAAAATTACGGGTCAAGGTTCTAGGATATGTTATATTAGGTCAAGAGGGACGTCCATGTCGAATTTTAGCTCAAACAAAGGCGTTTTGCTATATTAAACAGTTCCTCCTTCCCGACTAGTCAAGAAAAACCCTGATTTCCCAAGACTTTGAGTATGCAGAATTCTACTGAAGCAAAGCTGCGTTTTTTCTGAAGGTATAAGATGTAAAATACTGTGAAAAATCAGAGAATAGGTTTAGGATCATGGCAAAGGCATTGAGCAAGGTTAAACAACATTTTTATAGAAAACCCCTCAAGATTGAGGTGCCGTAAGACAAGAGATTGATGCAGAAACCCTTCAGAGTTTCTCCAGGAGGCTGAAGCTTATATTTATTATATTACAGATCTACAACTGATAAATACATGAAAGCAGAGATCTATAATGAGACAAAATTCCCAAAGGGCTCTTTATTACTTTCCCCTTGTGGATTTCAGCAATACATGAGAATGCCGGAGCAGATTTGAGTTTTACTGCAGCAGATCTGAAGAATGATTCAGAATTTCTGAAGAAAATTTCAATATCAGATCAGAAATATACTTGGATTGGTTGGCCAATCCAAGAATCACCCTCAATCAGAGATCTAACTCCAAAATGATGCCAAAACCCTTGGAATGCTGCTCGTTCAGCAATAACGCAGATTTGGGGAAAGAACTGCGCAGTATACCATGAAGAACATATAGGCCTGATGCCAAGATCTGATAATAAGCTCCAATATCTCCCAATCTGATCCTCCAAAGGAAAGAGAGACTCTCCCTCTGAAAAACAAGAGAAGGAAGTGGTGTCGTAAAGTCACCACGACAACACCCTACAACACAGTATTATGTTGCTGCAGCAATAACGTTGTCCTGGAGGATGATGCTAAGAAAGTAACCTTGCCCGAGCAGGCACTCGAAGTCCCCCGGGGCTAAGGGTGAGATCTCCGCACGGAGACACTCGGTTGCACTAAACAGTGCAGCAGACGGGCTAAATAGCCAACGTGCCAAAGAAGACAATATGTCTCACTCAACAATCCATAATCCAAGCATGAATGAAATGAGGAGGCTCCTTCATATTTTATAGTGTTGGTTTCCCTCCAAAACCCAACGTAGTCTCTCTCTCTCCTCCACGTGGTGTTGGGTCCCCCCCCTTGACTCCCACTTAAGTCACAACGTTGTGCTACTAGGTGGATGTCTTATTTCATTTAAGTGAGTTTAGACCCTCTTTACTCACTTTTTATTTATTTACAAACTATAGGTGGAAAAATAAACAAAATAGAATATTCCAATTTGCTGTCACAAATTAGGAATATTACATGGATGGAGTCCGGGATCATATAGTCTCACACATAATTGGCAAAGATACTGCCAAACAGGTGTGGGATGCTCTCTCCACGTTATACCAAGGAGATTCCGAGTAGCGGAAGATGTTCCTAGAGGAGAAGCTAAGATGAATCTGGATGCGGAAAGGGGAAGGCATAGACCCCTTCCTTACCAGAATTCAAGAGGTCTGAGAGAAACTGTTAGCTGTTGGGGTAGTGCCTCAACCCATAGAGCTAGTGAGATTAGCACTCAACTATGTCTCAGAGGACTGACAGGTCTTTGTCCAAAGTATATTGGGCAGAGACAAGTTACTAGAGTGGGACAGGATGTGGGCTGACTTGCAGCAGGAGGAATTTAGGCGAGCTCTGTTAAAGAGCTCCATCCGTGGTGGCAACAGTAGCAGATCGAAGGTGGTGAAGGAGGAGGAGAATGTGGCCCTCACATCTAAGGGTCCTAGTCAGGGGTAGGGGGAGTAGACGAAGAAGAAGAAGGACCTGTCAAAGGTCAAGTGCTTCAGGTGTGGTTAGCTCAGTCACTACAGTACCCAGTGTCCTCTCAGGAAGAAGGACAAGTAGGAGAAGCAGGACCAACAGGCAGCTTCAATAGTCGTCCAGATTGGAGGAGGACTTAGCTATGATTGCTTATATACCTACAGGAGTGAGGTGGGGTGATTTGGAGTTGTAGCCCAAGAGAGCTATAGATGGGCAGGTTCCTTGAGGAGTCCACCTCATGGATCAGTACTTGGCTATGGGGGTCCAAAGTATTTAGTAGTAGGATGAATCAGTGGCAGTAGATGCATTCAGATACTAGAGTGACAGTTGCAGTGACTAGTAGTAGTCAGATGTTGAGGAGCCTAGTGCAGAGTTGGCAACAGTGCAAAGTGGCATAGTGCAGAGTCAATAGCAACGCAAAGTCCTTAGTGACTGTGCAATAGCTTGTAGCAGTCAAAGACTTGGGTGACAGATGTATCATACTGATCACAAACGATTCAGTACTTTGGATGTTTTTCAATTGCAGTAGCAACAACAACAAAGTTGCAGTGTTGGCAACAATACAAAAGGGTCAGCAGTAGCACAAATGCAACGTATATTAGAGTTGCGCAGTAGTTGGTGGGCAACAGTAGCCAAACATCAATAGCGTGACATGAGATGATGCAGAGACAGGGTGTGCAACACTAGAACACATTCCTTTCTAAGAGGGAGTGCTAGTTTTTGTAGCATCAGATGTGTTCTAGCCACAAAATTTGGTGGAGAGGCTTGAATACATGAGATCTCCAAAACCCAGAAATCGTTTATGGAAATTCCACCTAGAAGTGCCTCAATTAGATTTTTAACCTTTTTTTAAATATTTCCTAAGTCTAAACTTAGGGAATATGGTTAAGTAATCAGTATTGCTTGAGATAAGGTGAGAATCATCTAGAAATCCACACAGGTCGATCCAAAGATGATCCTAGCCATCGATTATTTTTTAATCTTGGCCATTGGTGCCCCAATAATGGATTATAAGTGGAGGTCGATGTGGTGACGAGGAATACACTTGGGTAGTTCAATTTCTTGGCAAATCGATTTCCAGAGTAGGAACAGTCAGTTGTGAGAGAGAGCCAAAGATCGAAGCAGTGACTGAGGGGTAGGGACAGTGATCCAGAGGATTTTTTCCAGATATGGAGAGGCAACAACAGGAGGGCTGATTTATCCCAATGAGGCAGCGCAGAGCTTTACGCAGAGGCTTCAGAGAGGGCAGTTAGATTTACTGGAGAGAAAGCTGTTCTTAGATCCAGAGGCTGGGCAGAGGTTCTAGGGGGTTGGAGAGACGAATTTCTTAGCAGCTGAAGGCAGAACGAATTCATCAGAGACCAGTAAGAGGCTTGACGTCATAGTGACTCTGCAGTCCAGTGCAAAGGGTGACACAAAAGCTTCAGAGGGCCGAGTTTCTGTAGGCAAGTTGTGTCGGGATTGCTTGTGGAGGAAGGGTAAATTCCCTTCAATAATTTTGCCCAGATTTTCTTGCTGTGGATTGCCAGTTTCATGCATCCAAATTGTATTCAGATATTCACTACTGCATAATAATAAAAACCCTCATTGCTGCACCGGTTTTCTCAAGTTGGGTTTTTTTCCGGGGACATTTGTCCAAAAATCACAGTGTCATTTTAATGTGCGTGTGCTAGTATTTTCTTAGTTCCAACACTATTTTATTTCCGCATTTTTATTTGTGAAGGTTGTAGTGCGTTTATTTCGATGTTGCCGTAGCAATAAACTGAATAATTAATTTATCAGTTAGAAGAAATAATACTAGTTGTTGTAATAAGATTTAAGCCTTGAAATTTTCACAATCGGCTGGAAGGAGATGATTATGAGAAAATTTCACCTAGGGGTACTCAGTTTTTGGTGGGTAACAAGCACCACTTCAAAGCATGTTTTTCCCAAGTTTGAGAGTGGAAATTGTAAGTTTTTGTAGCATCAAATGGTGTTCTAGTCTCAATCTTTGCGGAAAAGCTAAAACAAAGGAGATCTCCAAAACCCATAAATCGTTTTTGGAAATTCCACCTAGAGATAGCTCAATTAAATTAATTGACCATCATTTAAATTTTTCCTAAGTCTAACTTAGGAAAACTGGTTAATTAATAGGAATTAATTGAGAAAGGTGAGAATTCTCTAGAAACTCACATGGATCGACTTAGAGATGATCTCAACCATCGATTAAGATTTAATCTTGGTCGTTGAAGTCTCAAGTTTCAATTGGAGATTATAAGAGAAGGTTGACGGGGTTGATGGAGAACACACTTGGAGAGTGAATTCCTTGACAAAGATCGAGTTTCCCTATTGCAGTGATTCAACAAAGAGAAGTTCGAGCTAGAGAGGGGATGCAAAGGCAGTGACTCCGGAGGAAGTTTTCCAGTTTCGAAGAGTCAACTACAGGAGGGCCAAGTTTCCTTAGTGAGGTTGTGTAGGGCACGCGTAGAAGCTTTAGAGGCAGAGTCTGATTTGGCCAGATAGAGGGTCGATTCAGTTGCTGGAGGCCGGGAGAATTTTCGGAGAGGCTAGCGAGTCATTCTTAGATGCTGAGTTGGGCAGGCGAATTGATCATAGTAGCTTCCAAGCAGAGTGTTCGAGGGCCTGTGCAGGGTTGACGCAAAGGTTGACGCAGGGGCTTTCATATGGCATGTTTGTGCCAGTTTTGGAGCTGGATCAGTGTCGGGTGAGACAAGAATTGTCTCACTAATTTTGTGGCCAATTTATCTTGCATAGGATTCCCAGTTTAGGCATCTAGTTGTACTCATAATTCTCACTGCTGCATAATAATAAAACCCTTAGCTGTTGCACTGATTTTCCCACATTGGGTTTTTCTAGGGACAATTGTCCAAAAATAATTGTGTCATTTTTATGTGTGTGTGCTATCATATTTCTTAGTTCCCAACATTTTATTTTTTTGCATTTTATGGTGAAAATTTGTAGTGCGATTTATTCGATATTTGCTGTAGCAAATAAATTGCATAATCAATTTACAGTTAAGGGAATAAATTTCCAGTTGTTGCAATTAGACTTGTAAATTTTCACAAAGATGATCTTGATGCTTCAACATTGCCCCTTTAGAGATGAACATTGGGCTCTGAGATGGTCCCCCATGGTACTATGTCCCCTCATGTACCTCCAGATGCTAAAATGTTGAGCCATTGAGCTCGGGCGTTGGATTACTTGATGATGTGCTTAGATGGACCCATGATGCCCCCAGACTGGCCTTGATCCTATTTGATGGACACTGCTTGTTTTGGAGCCTAGATGAGAATGATTTTCATTGAGATGATTTGGGCAGGCGTACACATTCTCCTTGGATCTCAATGCATGCATTGCATGATCCCACGTCACCCCCACAAGCCCCAAAAGGGTGATATAAGCCTGTTTATAGATGACGTCATGGTTGAGGAGGCACTTTTTGGAGATGTACCCATGAATTTTTAGGATTTCTTAAAGTGAGGAGCACTTGTGGACCTATTCATCACTTGCTTGATGGATCTTGATCATTTCTAGATGATGATGTCATGGTGGAGACATTTATTTCCCACACTTGTGGGCTGTTTTTTGACATTTTGTTATGTTTTTGAGCTATTTTGAGGTTGGCTTGTGACCTTTTGAGCTTGTTGAATGCTCAAGTGAACTTTTTAGAGGTTTTTCTTGTAAAATCATGAAAATGAAACTTAGTTTCACTCATATAAATAGAGGGAGGTCTCATTTCATTTGGATCATGATTCACTCATCACACTTTCCTCTCTTTGGAAGTGTGCATGAGCTCCTTGTCTCTTCTAGTTGGCCGCAATGTGATCTCTATGGTGCGAATCACTCTTGGAGTTGGAATTTTGCTTGAAGTTGGTTTCTTGGGATTGATTGAAGTGATGCTTGTGGAATTTTTTGTAGGTTTATTGCATATTTTCTATATTTTGCATGTTATATTGTTTGAAGTAGGGTTTCTACATGTGCCATGGTTAAAAATGCTAAATTTATCTGGAAATCTTGCTCCTTTACGCTATGCAAAATTGTTTCTTTTGGATCCTTTAAGAGAAATTCGAGTTGTGCATCTCTTAAATTTAAAATCTCCCTAAAAAGGAAGCTGCTAGGGTTTGTAAGTAGATTCCCTTGCCATCTCACGCTCTTCAACAAGGCCATCCTCATTGAATTTTCCCTAGAAGACTCCATTTTCCATTTAGATCAAGGCACTAGTCTAGGTGGTGGTGATCAAACCTTCTATTTTCGCTGAATTATCTCTCTTTTCTCTTTAAATATAGATATCTAGGGTTAGGGTTTCTTTGAAATGATGTAAAAAGTAATGCTGTCTTATGCGTTGTCCTTAAAGTAGGAATTGCATTAATAATTATCTAAATGCAAAATCTAGCATTTATTGCATGTTAAAACCCTATTTCCAGGACTGATGTCATCATTTTATTGCTGTTTTAGGCATGCTTCAGCCACAAAAAAACCCATTGCAAACTTTTAAACTATACATATCTAATTGATAGTCTTAGTCCTTGTTGATTGATCATTGTAAAACTATTTATTCTGGTTATATGAAATTGCATGCCCTATAGGCTATCATTTAAAATCTGTAAAACCCTAACTCATAATAACCCCCTAATTTGTTTAAATTGTCTAGGGACAGAGTACTTGTACTTTGGTAAAGATTATCTTAGCTCTCTAGGTTCAGCTGGTACCCTATCCCAATTATTAGATCTTATCAATCCCTTGTAATCCTTCTTATTGCAAACCCTTTTAGGTGATCTTTATATGGAATCCTCCCTTGTGGCTTAAATACCACTAAATAGTTGGGCCAACGCTGCTGAGGTAACAGTGGTAGCCGATCTTTTGTTGCCTTGAGGTTTGCGTCTACCTAGTGAGGCTTTGCACCAGGCCTGCTATATTTTGCAGTAACAACCCCTTTGGTGTATTCCAATAATCTTAGGTAACAAATGGATGTTCAAGGCACAAGGCACAGATATTTGGGAGAGACAGCTGACATGAATTTCGTTTTGTGGACGAGGAGGTTCAAGGAAGGGAACAAGGATTGCAACAAATTGATTTATTATGGGAATTTTTATTCTTTAGAGTTGATTTGGTGTGTTAGTTTACAACTAGGATTAATAAATTTAGGAGAGTATTAACTTCTTGGATATAGGAGATAAGGCTGACAAATTGGCTTTCCTAGCCTATGTTGGGCCTGGAAGCCATTTCACAGTCCTTTGCACTTGTTTCTATCAATTGAAGTAATTAAATTATGCCTTGAACGTAATAACAGAAGCATTTTGTAAAACATATATATATATATATATATATATATATATATATTTCCTTGAGGAAAACCTCAGAGGGGATCCTAGGGGGTGCTTCCCTGTATTCATGGATTGCATCATACTATTGCTTATAACTTAGGAGGATTTGAACTGGGTACCTGCTCTCACAGAACTAGCCTGGGGTCAGATGTGCCTGCCTTTATTATTCACTATGAAGACTCGTGAAATTGTCACCTTACATGAGAAATAGACATCAAAGCCTCGAAGGTTGCATAGTGGGTTCAGGAGGGTCCAGATTTTCAGCAGTGAAATTTCAAATCTATTATCAGCTTAGAGTTGTGCTGTTAATTGATTAAAGTAAATAAGGTGTTTAGTTGTTAGCTTGTAAATTTTGGTTATGGCTGTTTATAAATTCACAACATTGATGTTTTGCAGTAGACTATAGAAGACTGGCCTGGCATAGAAAAGCAGCTTCAGCAAAAGTACAAAAGGTCGCGGGGAGGTTGTGAGGCCTATGGACGAGTGAGGATCCTGGGCTTTCAGTGGCGGGTACTTCGGTTTAACAGCATGACTCGAGAAAGTGTTGCAAAAGTGATGTCTGTTTACATTGACTCAGATCCTGGTCGCCTATTCTTAATGCAACAACCTCACTGCTTAGCTTTTCCATGTCAGTTTCAACTTTCTGTATGGCCCTGCTTGGATTTCTTGGTGGTTTTTGAGAAGTTTCTGTGAGTTTCCAATAGTAATTCTGTTTTTTCCAGTTCATTGCAGTTTCCTATAACGTTAGCAAGTTTTTTACGAAGTCAAACCTATACTCCCACTATATAAGTCTAGCACTGATATGTTATATATATTTTGTGCCCCTATATTGAGTTTCTGACTTTTTAAAGGTTAGGACAGCGGGCAGAAATATGTTGGTTAATGCATAGTTCTGATTCTATAGATTATTTATGGAATTTATGAACATTAGGAATAAAATATGATAAAAATATCACGAACCTTTACCTTAATACAAAATCAAGACATTCTAGGCATTATTGTATGAGACAAGAACCGATTCCTTAGCTGGTTGGTTGTCATCTGGTTGTTTCTTCAGGTGTTGCACTTGATAACTTCTTATTTTCTAGCCTTTTCTAAACTTTATAATTAGCAACTGAAATATGCTCTGGTTTTCTATACTGTCTGTGATCATACGGATATGCTTTCTTTGAACAATTTAGATTTTTCTTTTTTTAGTTAGAAATGTGTTGTTAATTAGATAAAGATCAGATAAAATAATTTTATAATGTCCAACACAAGGTTGCCAGAGCACGGAGTTGATCACGAGTGTTTTGGGAGTGGGAGTGCGATTTTCCAAAAATCCTCAAGAGTGGAGTGTCTTGGAAGCGTGTATATATATATATATATATATATAGCATTCATATTAAAAAAAACATACAGAATGCCAAATTAGTTGCAGAATATACGAATACATGCATATTTGTACATCAATGAAGATAGAAATGGCATCCATAATACATTAATGACTAATCATTTGAGCATCAACCATCTAGAATCTAGATTCTATCAATTACAAACATATAAATTTTTAAGCCATATAATAGAATGTATGCCATTAACTTACAGAATCAAAGGTTATCTAGCAACTATTAACAATAACATGACCAAATATTTATGTTTACAAAATAGGCCATCTGCACACTGAAATATGAAGACGAAAGGCCTAAAACTAAGTTGTATGAAATGATGAAACATCTGGAAGTTTCCAAAGTGGGTACATCTGGAAATGTGACCCTTGGGAAATGGAAACATCAGGTGAAACATCATCAATATATAATAATAATAATAATAATTTTTTTACAGATAAATTACTCATTATTTTGCAAGAAAAGAAAGAATGAAACACATATATGACATTTTAAAAGGAAAACAGAGTCCATATTAATTCTCATAGATTATTACATGATGTAAAAATCCAAAATTAGCCTTTATAGATGAGGCTGTACATCAAAGGCTCAAAGTCCGACTTTATGCATGAGGCTATATGTGCCAAAACTGAAATAAAACATGAGTAAAAGACAGTTATTGACTACATATAATTCATCTTAACAGTCCTCATCCTCATCAACAAAAATAGAAAAAGATGCTTTTTCAACAGAAGAGGCAACTCTACTAGTACTTCCAGTTCCACTTACATTACTACCAATATCAAGAGCAACAAGAGAGAGCTCTAAGTCTGGACATTTTGCTTCCACATCCCAATATTTATGAGGTTCACTTGTATATTCTTCACCCCTATGAGACACAAGGCATAGGTTTGAATGAACATACACAATACCCTCAGCCTTCTGCGATCCCAAATCAAATGAAACTATAGGTGCTCCAATCACGTTCTGTTGATGAAGAGCTTGCCACTTGTGATACGAGTGGCAATACTTCGCAAATAAACACCATTTTCCCCATTACAAGTCCACCACTTAACCTAGTTCATTGTTCTCATCTAATCCAAAGCTGATATGTCTGCAAAAGCGTCTAATCTAGTAGAAAAAATTAAAATAGACAAATTCCTCCCTTACATTTGTTTGTAAAGAAGCTGGAAGCAACCTCTGAAAGAATTTCTTCACTCCATTGGCCACCTTCTTTGTCCTTATGGGTGTTGGAAAATTGAGAGGCTTGAAATTTAATTTAGATTTTCCTTTCATAGTAATTCCTTGTGAAATCTGTTAGCTTCTTTAATTAACCTTTATCATGATTCTTTCATCAAGCAATTACCATAACATGAACATGAAGATCACATAAACAAAGAACACAAGATATAGGCTCCAAGCCAGGGCAAAACCCCTCCAAGGGGAAAACCCAGAAAAATTATCTTCTTATAGAATTAGATCAGATGAGATAACCAAGATACATAACCACATAAAACTTCCACCACTAGATGCTAAGTCTTTTCTTCTTTTTTTCTAGCAGATCGATCAACAAGAGACCAATAACAAGAGATGTACCAAGTTAGACCTTCCACAAACCCTAGTTCAAAAAGAGCTTCTTTCTTTTAGACTTCGGCCCTCCACTTTTTCTCTACCCTCTCTGCACTATTTCAGACCACAAATCATCAAGTGTATGTGTCCAAATGAGCTTCATCTTCCGTCTATTTATATAGTTCAGAGGGGTGCAAATAGACATGTCCATTGGGGCAAGGCCAACTTGACATATTGGTCGACTTGGCACCTAGAGGGGTTTCTGTCCCAAAATTACATTAATTTTTTTTTTCTTTTACAATAGGTCCAAAATAGGAATTTGACTCTTTGATTCAAAACCTAGAAGCATGAAAAACATGCTTTTCTAGAAAAATAATAATAATAATTTTTCATTTTCATCTTTTGCTTTTTAGATAAAATACATAATGGTACAAATTTTGAAGATCAAAACTACTTACATTCACCAACACTCCCTCTTAGCTAGGGAGGTATTCATAATTGTACACCCGGTACATGGATACTCTCAAAATGAAATATTCTCATAAGAAGAGTCAGATTGACAAGCCATCTTTAAACATCAACATCAGGATCAACATTGTCAACATAGCAAGGCCTTGACTAACAGCCTCTATCTTTCCACTAGATCAGAGCACAATGCTAGGAGGCTTTACGTGAGACACCACACTACCTCTTAAGGCACATACCTCAACCGAATGCTCACCAAGTATGTCCTTTTAGGACTATTCTTATCTTGGATTACCCATCCTCAAAGAATTCCAGTCCTCTTTGACCACTCTTATTTTGGATACCTTTCCAATCCTCAAAGAGTGTCGGTCCACTTCCTATCTTGGATTCTTTATCCTCAAGGAGTATCAATCTCAAATGCTTATCCAATTCTCTGGACCCCATTCTCCCTCAATGGCCTTCACTAGACGTACAACTGTTAGTTTTGGCCTAGTGCATGCCACATGAAGAAAAGAATATAATGTCCATCATCACTCCCTCTTAACCAAAGAGGAGATCCTCATTCCCTCTTGATTAGGGAATAGTCCTTGCTCATTTTCAAACATTGAAGGAGACTACTTACTCCCGCTTAAGCATAGAGGAGATTCCTTACTTCCTTTCAATTGGGAAGTCATAACCACAAGTTATTTCAACGTGTCTTCATCAATACATCAACTACTAGTTCTTCATGGAGATCTTCGAGTAGGTGCATGACTACTCCTTTCCTTTGTATCTCATCATATGGAGCTTTTATCTTTCTGGAACCAATCTGTGACAAGGTTCATGCCATCAATCATTCATATCACTTTTCTTTTAGTCATCATCAACAAAGGCATTATATCAATCGAAGTAGAGCTAATCATAGCTCCCTCTAATCATGAAGGTGATATTCATTGTTATTGAAACATACACATCGGGTTATCTTCTTGTACTGCTACCTTTCAATTCCAAGATGATGTAGACATCGTGACCACATAATCCTCCAAGGATTATCAAAGCCATCCACTCAATCCATGTATTCAATGAATTGAGTTCAAAACAAGTAGTTGTAGATGCACTTGTCTCAACTGCCATTATGCATTTTTGCAACATTCTTCTAGGTAGTAAAACCATATATCAACCAGATAACCAATACCAAAACATCAATATTATAATTACCTCAACATGATGGCCATTTGTCAAGATGTCAAATTCTGCTTACTTGTTTCCTTTTGATCAGAATTACTTGTTTCCTTTCAAAAGGAAACAAGTAAGGGTTTCTATTTGAGATATTCAGAAATTATTCACACAAAAAACTAGCATCATGAAACCCAATGGACATGTCTCTTGACCCTCAACGACTTATATAAATAAGAGAGACGTCAAACCTCATTTGGTAGCATCACACAACATCACTTCTCTCTCCCCATCTGATTGGGTCGTACAAATTATAGGAGCATCTCTTCTTCTCTCACACGTGTAGTTGACTGAGGCCGAATTTCAAGATCTGTTGCAGGGTTTCACCAGCATTCGGATCACAGAACATAAGATATGTTAGATGTATCTCTGAAGTTTGTGTGTATGATTACAGTAACATGAATTTTGATATTTGTCTTGTTGCTAGGAAGAAGTCTTATATCCATAATATAAAGAAGCTGCAGAGATTCAGTGCTCAGTGTATTCCTTTGTGGCTCTATGCCTCGGTACTTCGCGAGTGTATGGTGATAATAACTTTGAAGTTATGCAATGTTGCTGTATTGATGACTGTGTATTTCGGACAGTGGAAAACAGTTATACCTTTAGCACTGCAGAGAACAGTGACATCTTTAGAAGTGTGGTCATTTTGTATTTCAGACTGTAGAAGAACAATGACACCTTCAGACTGTGGTGCGTGTTCTCCCTGAAGTATTGGAGAGGGCCGTAGCTCTTATGTTTTGTGGAAAGGGAGGCTGAAAGGTCTGTTTCATAGGTAGAATCTAGGGCTGAGTTATCTCTGCCTTTCCAGAGGCTGTTATAGTCCAACTGAGGGGGCCATAGGTGGTTCAAACTTCAGACCCTAGTCTGAAGTGGCCGCATAAGACTTGTCCAGGGCTGAGTTTCTTGAGTAAAGTGCCACAGAAGTTGAGATCCCTGAGGTAAGGGAAGGGTGTGTAGTGGCTAAGTCTTGTGTAGATGGTTGCAGATTTTTCTCCATGGAAGTCTATCCTTGAAGGAGCGAGAGGACAATAGTATGTTGGCGCTGATATACAGTGGTATAGGAACAACTTACTATTGTGAGGTTGCTGGTGGAATTGTGCCCTAAGTTCGGTCATCTTGAAGCAACAAGGGGACTGTTAGAAGGAAGAGATATGAAGGGCCTGTGAACAGTGCTTATGATGTGGCAAGTCACTGTTAGAGGGCACACTGATATAGGCCTATGTTCAATGACATTGGAGGAGCACTGTCATTGATAGAAGGCAGATTGATCAGCTGATATGTGCAAGTGTATCTGAAGCAGCAGAGGACCTTGTGAGTAGCTGAGGCAGAGGTATTGGAGCAACAATACTCTTTGCAGGTAGAGGAGGCAAAGGACCTGCCTAGTACATCAAGGACAAAAGACCAAAGAAATGTAAGTGAAGTGCATCTTCAACAAGTAAGTCATTTTATTTGTTCTTGATGTGTAGGAAGATATGGACAATGACATATGGCAGATGATCTTGATCTGTGATATCTTTAGAGACATATGGAAAAATATATATAACCATGAAGTTTGATATCTTCAGTTCTGTATGGTTGTGATGAATATGATAGTGATGTGTATGATAATATTATGACAACACTGTAATCAATGATATCGCAATATATTATACATGTGAAGATGCATAACAGATATATGGCAGCATATGGCTATGATTCTTGTATGGCCTTGACAGTGGGTGACTAAGATTCAGGCCTATGATTACAAAGACCTTTCCGAGGTGGTGTCTGGGATGCCTGAATTCAAAAATAATCATGAAGGCATTTGTCAGGGTTGTGCCAAAGGAAAGCATAGGGGACTTTTCTTCATTCCTTAAGTGTCACAAAGACATCTGATACACTCTGACTTATCTGATATGCTGCCTCTGAAATCCTTGGGAGGATGTTCTTATAGATGTCTTCTCTCTCAAGAGAAGCTGCCATTAAGAGGGAGACCACAACCGTGTATGCTCCTGAGCAAATGACGTTGCTGGAAGAAAGAAGAGAAGACCCTCATGGCTCAGAGATACTCTCGAGGATGCCGAAAGTCATATGGCTCCAAAGGGGGACATTCCGGGAAAGCTAGAAGCCATATAGATACCAAGGGTATCTAGCAGCCATGAGAACTATATGAGCCTAGATCATTTGAAGAAGCTGCAAAGCATCAAGTCTATACACAAAGAGTACAAGTCCATTATAAAGGATGATGTCTTGGATATGGTCCCGAGACCGGAAGACAAAGCTGTTGTCACCTCGAAATGGCTCTATAAGATCAAGCATGGATTTGATGGGAGTGCTGAAAAGTACAAAGCAAGATTTGTTGCCCGAAGCTTCTCTCTAAAGGAAGGTGTAGACTATGATGATATACTTGCATCTGTGGTCCGATATACTACCATCCGTTCTATTATTGCCCTTGCTGCTACGCAAGGATGGAGTCTACATCAGATGGATGTGAAGACTGTTTTTCTGCATGATATAGGAAGAGGTGTATGAGGAGCAACCTTTGGGGTTCGAAGTCCAGGATAGAGACTCTCATGCAAGCATGTTGAAGAAAGCCCTCTATGGGTTGAAGAAAGCCCCCTGGGCTTGGTACGAGAGGATAGATAGCTACTTGATGAAGCTAGGCTTCACTCAAAGTAACGCTGATCCGAACCTTTACTTCAAGGTTGATAGAGAAAAGCCTCTCATTCTGGTTCTCTATGTGGACGATCTCTTCTTGGTAGGTGCTGACCCTCTCATTCATCAGTATAAGAGGGAGCTCGCTTTCGAGTTCGAGATGAAGGACCTAGGATTGATGCATTACTTCCTAGGCCTGAAGGTCTGGCAGAGACCTAACGAGATTTTCCTTTCTCAAGGAAAGTATATTGTGAAGCTGCTAGAAAGATTTGGAATGGTGGACTATAAGTCCGTGTCGACACCGATGGAGCTCAACTTTAAGAAGTTGAGTGGCAGCACTGCTGGGCCCGTGCTAGCAAATCCTACTGAGTATCGTCAACTCAGGGGCCCTGATGTTCTTAGGGAACATCCGTCCGGATGTGTGTTGTACAGTGAACACATTGAGTCAACACATGGTTGATCCTCATAACATTCATTGGGTTGGTGCTAAGAAACTCTTGAGATATCTCTGGGGCACGATAGACCATGGGCTGAGATACACTGCTGAGAGCTTGAGACTCCGTGTATATGCTAATGCCGATTGGGTTGGCAGTGTGGTGAATCGGAAGAGCACATCTGGATGCTACTTCACACTTGGGTATGCTTCGAGCAGGAAGTAGAAGTCAGTAGCTTTGAGCACCGCTGAGGCCGAATACATTGCAACGTGTATGGCCTGTTGTGAAGCCACTTGGTTGCGAAAGCTCTTCAGTGAGCTGTTCGAGCATGTGCTAGATGCCACCGTTATCCTTTGTGATAACCAGAGGGGGATTTGTTTGTTAGAGAATCCCGTGTTCCACGATCGATCCAAGCATGTTGATGTCTGGTACCATTTTTATCTGGGATATGGTACAACGAGGCGCCGTAAGGCTCGATCATATAGGAATTGATGAGCTGGTTGCAGATATTCTCACAAAGCCCTTGGGGAAGGTCATGTTCCTAACCTTCCGTGAGAATCTTGGAATCATGGAACGACCCTATTTGGAGGGTCCTGTTGGACGATGAGCTCTGGGAGCTCCAAAGGGAATTTGGGAATAGCTTCTTGGTGCTATAAGCAACCACAGGGTTAGGCTTGCCGAACCGAGTTGGTGTGCTTCCACCCCATCGTGATGATATTGAGTTGGTTTACCTCTCTCTGATCTGTGCCCCGTATGCATCCTACCCATGGAATTTTGGACTCATGGGAAGTACCTCTCATTTGGCCAATGAGGTGGGAAATGTGAATAGAGACCATAGCAAGACCGATGGATGCATCAGAGATTGCCGTACTCTCTATGTCTAGGATGGCGTGTGTCCAACCACTTGATCTGAGATCAAGTATAGTGAGGTTTCAGACCTCCAACTGACTTCGGGTCAGTTAAACTAACTTCGGGTCAATTAAACCAACTTTGGGTTGGTATGTGACTCCTTTGAGTCCTATAGAGGTTCCGGACCTCTGAGCTGACTTCGGTTTAGCTGGGAGTGATGTCTTTGCGACTCACCTTTTGTTTTGAACTAAGGAAGCCAATGAAGCAAGTTACGGCTGGATGATGCACGATGTTTGGATGGCAGTGGTGGATGGAGTTCTCCCTAGTTGAGAGGGAGTGTTAATTTTGGGCAACTAGGTCCAAACTCCTATTGTGATGCTCAGATGACAATGCCAATATTGTTATTGGATTCCTCTTTCAGAGAGGTGCAAGATCGATCTAAAGATCATCTTGATTGGATGAGAAGAACATGCATTTTGAATTTATTCCACATGTGCAAGGTCAGCCTGATTTATCCAGTGAGGTTTCGGACCTCCAACTGATTTCGGGTTAGTTAAACCAACTTTGGGTTGGTATGTGACTCCTTTGAGTCCTATAGAGGTTTTGGACCTTTGAGCTGACTTCGGGTTAGCTGGGAGTGATGTCTTTGCGACTCACCTTTTGTTTTGAAATAAAGAAGCCAACGAAGCAAGTTACAGCGGGATGACGCACGATGTTTGGATGGCAGTGGTGGATGGAGTTCTCCCTAGTTGAGAGGGAGTGTTAATTTTGGGCAACTAGGTCCAAACTCCTATTGTGATGCTTAGATGATGATGGAAATATTGTTATTGGATTCCTATTTCAGAGAGGTGCAAGATCGATCTAAAGATCATCTTGATTGGATGAGAAGAACATGTATTTTGAATTTATTCCACATGTGCAAGGTCAGCCTGATTTATCCCACATGCATTAGAGATGTGTCACACACCCCCACGGATGCCTATATATTGGAGAGACTTGGAGTTCATTCGACACACACATGTTGGTGGAGGCAATCTCTTCTCACTTGGATGGTGATGGAGCAACGTTCTTAGTTCTGCGTTTAGGCCTTCTTGGTGCAGCGTCTTGGTGGAGTATTCTTGATGAAACGTATTGGGGTTGTGTGACACATGTGGGTGGCTGACCGTATGAAGACTTTGCTGGTTGAAGCATCCTGCTGATCGCCGTAATGCCACCATTGTTTATCTCTATTTTTGGATTGTCTTCCATCGATCTATTGGTATGTTCTATCTGCATCTTACTTTCATTGTGCCCTAGAAGTTTAAAGTATATTTGCATCTAGCATAGAACATCTTCAGAAATTAACATTCCTTCTGCTGCTGCGCTGCCCTCTCTGGTCCGGTTTATCTGTTGCTGATGCTGCTTTCTGTAGCACAAATTCTTCAGCCTTCTTGCTAGAGATCCAGGCTAGATCTGCAATCGCTCTAATACCATGTGAATAATTTCTGAATATCTCAAACAAAACCCTACTGTTAAATTTTAGATTTACTTCTCCTACTTACATTAAGTTATTAATGTGAAATCTTCAGCATTAACATCGAAGTAAACACATTAAGAACCTATATGTACAGATCTACACTGAATAACATGCACAATGACAAAGTGACACACAAGGATTTTCTGGACAACTGTCCCCGGAAAAACCCAATGCGGGAAAATCGGTCTTCTGGTTGCTGGAGGGTTTTTATTATTAATCAAAATCTAAGTACAACAGATCTGGGCACCAAACTGGTTTACTCAATAGAGAAATTAAAGAACTGCAACTATACCTCTGTTCTGGAGACAGAAAAACTAACTGATTCACACCCTTAAACATGATTTATAGAACTCAGCCCTTTTTAGTATTCAGAAACCCCAACGCTGCTCTGAAGCCCTTTGCGTCAGCCTTGATGGCCTGCGTCAGCCCCTGCGTTGCTCAGGAACGGCCTGCGTCACCCCAGACTGGGATACATTGCCCCTGCACTGCCCTAGCTGGGCCTGCGTCAGCCCTGCTGCCCCTACGCTGCCCTTTCTGGGCCTGCGTCAAGCCTGCATAGCCCCTGAAGCCTCTGCGCTGCCCCTGCTGGGCTCTTGGCTGAGCTTCGTAGCTATTACCTCTGCGCTACCGCGGTTTGCTGCTTCTTTGCTCTCATTGTACTCTTGGCCTGGGATCAAACCATCCCTCTCGCCAATACTGCCCCTCACTGCAGCTGAAACACTTCTGAAATTCTTAGCAAATAATGCCCTAGAATTCTAGCTTAATCTCAGTGCTCTGCCACTGTGTGTGTTCTCCAACTGACCCCAAGCCCTCTTCTTATACTTTTCTCGTTGAAACATCAACGACCGTGATTTAATCTTGAATCAACGGCTAAGATTGGAAGATGCTTGATCCGTGTGACTTAAGTCATTTTCATCACATGTGTTCTCCAACTGACCCCAAGCCCTCTTCTTATACTTTTCTCGTTGAAACATCAACGACCGTGATTTAATCTTGAATCAACGGCTAAGATTGGAAGGTGCTTGATCCGTGTGACTTAAGTCATTTTCATCACATGTTTAATTTAATTAACTTTAATCTTTTAATTTTTCTAAGTTAGACTTAGTGTCCTTAATTAAAAATATTAATTAATTAAATATCTCTTAAACTTGATGGAATTTCTTAAATCGCTTTCTGGGTCTTGGAGATTTCATGTACTCTAGTCCCTCCACAAAGTTTGGGAGCTAGAGCACATCCGATGCTACCCCAACACCTCAAAATCTTAACATTTTGTAGCATCGGATGTGTTCTAGCCACAAGATTTGGTGGAGAGGCTAGAATACATGTATTCTCCAATATCCATAAATCATTTATGGAAATTCCACTTATAGATGAATTAATTAGATTTATTAATCAATTTTTAATATTTCCTAAGTCTAAACTTAAAAAATATGATTAATTAATCAGAATTAATTAAGTCATGGTGTGAATGTTCTAGACACTCAATCGGATCGATAGGGAAATAATTTGGGCCATCGATTATGTTTTAATCTTGGCTGTTGGTGATCCAACAAAAGATTATAAGAAGTCGATGGGTTGATGGAGAACACACCAATGCAGATACTCAGTTGCCCAGGCAGATCGATTTTCTCAGAGGCTGAGATTCAGTAGAGGAGATAGAGCCAGAGGATGAGTAGCAAGTGAGAGAGAGAGGGTACCAACAGAAGTCCAGGAAGTGCAGATCGAATTCAGGAGGAGGTAGCGTGAGGAAAGACGTAGTCCACTAGAGCTCTACGCAGTCACTACGCAGAGAGTGATGCAGAGGCACAAGCGTATGGGCAGAGGGTCCATCTCGGGGTCAGAGAGTTGCTGTGGAGAGTGAGAAATTTATCACAAAATTTCTCTCAGTATTTTTCCTCTAGTTTGGTTGTTCGAATTCTTGTACTTAGATTGTTGTTGAAGATTAATAAGAAAACCCTCATCTGCTGCACCAGTTTTCCCACATTGGGTTATCCGAAGACTATTGTCCAAAAATAACTATATTAATGTTTCCTATGTGTGTGCTAGAATTTCTCTATTTCCAACATTTTTATTTTCCGCAGTAATTTATTGTGAAAATTGCAGTAGTAAATTTATTCGATATTTGCCGTAGCAAATAAACTGCATAATCAATTTGTCAATTAGAAGAATATTTTTTCAGTTATTGCAATAGATGAATTTTTCACATGGTATCAGAGCTTACATGATCAGTCAGAGAGCTTAGTAGCAAAGAAGAGAAGGAGGGTCGCTGCTCTGCATAAGTAGCAGTTCGAATTCCCCAGAGGGAACACAATTCCTTGGCTAGGAGGATCAAGATTCTTAAGGAAAATTGATTTCTCTGAGAGAGTGATAGAGAAATCTGATTTCTCCAAATCGAGGATTACCAGAGGCAGAGGGAGCAACTGCATATTTTGTAGAGCAGATCTCTAGCTAGTCGCAGCAATTGTGCAGCAACAGAATTAGGGTCGGTGGAAAGAGAAATAGCACAGAAAATCATGGACAGAATCAACAATCACGATGCTTCAGATTTATCTTCCAGGTTGGAGGATGAGTTTGCTTGCTTGTCAGGTTCAACATCACCCGGTGTCTGGTATATAGAGAGTGGAGCTTCAACTCATATGACACGAGTTAGAGAATATTTCTCTAGCTATCGGGAGGAGCAGATGGACTTCTAGATCACTATGGGAAAAAAAACTAAATGTACTCTGGTAGGGAGAGGCACCATAGAGTTTCAGACATAAACAGGAACCAACACCAGCGCTACTAATGTATTGCATGCGCCGAGATTGGGTATGAACCTAATTTCAGTGTCCCAGTTACAGGACAAGGGGTACGATGTACACTTCGTAGGGAACAAAGTGTATGTCAAACACTCTAGTTGGAAGAAGGTGAAACAAATTGGAGCTCGAAGCAACAAGTTATAGAGGTTCAACTTGGTTCTCCAATGGCACTAATAGGTAGTGATAGTAGTAGTGGGAAGGAGCTGAATGAATTATGGCATAGGAGGATGGGACATTTATACCATGGAGCACTCAAGATGCTCAGAGAAACTGTAATAGGAGTTCCAATTCTCAGCACAGAGCACAATGATGTATGTAGAGGATGCGTACTTGGTAAGTACGCGAAGGTAGTATTTCCAAGAAGTGACAACAGAGGAAACGACATGTTAGGACTGATACACTCAGATATTTGTGGCCTTATGTCCACTAGAGCTCTTAGTGGCGGCGAATACTTTGTTACCTTTATTGATGACTATTACAAAAAGACTTGGATCTATTTCTTAAAGACCAAAGATGAAGTATTTGATCGGTTCAAAGAGTTCAAGGCACTTGTAGAGAACACGATAGGGAAAAAGATCAAGGTGTTGCGCTCAGATAACGATGGAGAATACATTGATAAATATTTCATAGACTTCTGCATGAAGGAAGGCATCAAAAGAGAATGGGCGACTCCATATAACCCTTAGTAGAATGGAGAAGCGGAGCAAAAGAACAAAATGATAATTGGGGTTGCAAAGACTATGTTATATGATCAAGATCTGCCCAAATTTTTAAGGGCAGAGGCATGTAACACATCAGTGTACATTCAAAACATAACACCTCATAGAGCATTGGAAAGAATACGCAGAGGGAGTCTTCACAGGAAAGAAGCCTGAAGTGAGTCTCTTGAGGATTTTTGGGAGTGTAGCTTACTGCCACACGCTAGATGAAAAACACATCAAATTGGACCAGACTGCAAAGAAGGGGTTCCTCATCAGGTATAGCAAGGCCTCAAAGGCATACAAGATCTACATTCGTAGCAGTAGGAAGATTGTAGTGAGACGAGATGTAAAGTTCATGGAAGATAGAGCTTTTAGGAGATCTCGAGATATGCCTGCAGGTGATCAGTCAGCAAAAGTTTCGTTAGTCCAGTAGCAGGAACAACAAGTGGGACCAGCAGGAGGACAGTGACAGGGATCAAGTACAGTGACCAGTACCAGTATCTCCTCAGGGGTAGGAGATCCAGGGAGTTCTCAGCAGACATAGTAGCAGGGACAGAAGGAGGAACTGACAGACCCTCCCACCACCAGTGGTAGAGCCAGTAGGGAAGTGCGTTAGACCTTGAAAGACGCAGAGGGGTTTGTCTAAGCTCTTAGGACAAACAAGAGACAATGCAGACAACCTAACATTTATCAAGCTTTGGTAGCTCAGGTTGCAAAACCCTCCAGCTTTCAGGAAGTCACAAAACATCAGGTGTGGGTGGATGCCATGGTAGAAGAGTATAGCTCTATCATGAGAAATGATGTTTAGGAGGTAGTACCGAGGCCGAAAGACGGATCAATTGTAGGTTCTAGATGGATCTACAAGATCAAGTACGCTGCAGATGGCAGTGTAGAGAAGTACATGGCTAGATTCGTGGCAAAGGTGTATGCATAGAAGGAAGGGATAGACTATGAGGAGACCTTCGCCCCAGTTGCCAGATATACCTCTATCAGATCTTTTATATCCCTAGCAGCGCAGATGGGATGGGAGATTCACTAGATGGACGTCAAGACAACATTCTTGAATGGGGTGATAGAAGAAGAGGTGTATATAGAGCAACCTGAAGGTTTCAAAACTCATGAGAAGCGCATTCATGTATGCAAATTGATGAAAGCCCTATACGGGGTCAAGCAGGCTCCCAGGGTGTGGTATGGTCGAATTGACAGTTACTTGCAGCAGTTGGGATTCGTCAAGAGTGATGCAGATCCCAACCTCTACTATTTGATGGTCGAGAATGAGCCTCTCATTCTGGTTTTGTATGTGGATGATCTCTTTTTGACATGATCATTAGGACTCATAAAAGACTGAAAAAGGAACCTTGAAGCAAAATTTGACATGAAGGATATGGAGTTGATGCACTATTTTCTAGGATTGGAAGTATGGGAGAAGAATGGGGAGATCTTCCTTGGGCAGAGGAGATATGCTACAGATATTCTGAAGAGATCCAGAATGCAGGATTGCCAACCCATGACGACGCCCATGATCACTAATTGGAAGAAGATAGATGCATCAGGGGACAAGGAAGTCGACCCCACCTTATACAGGCAGCTCATTGGGTCACTCATATATTTGGTTAACACTAGGCCAAGCAATTTTTTCGCTGTCAATACCATTAGTCAGTTCATGGTAAGAGTCGAAAAGGGTACATTGGGCAGCAGCAAGGTACATTCTTATTTATGTGCGTGGAACAGTTGGGTATGGGTTGAAATATACTCGAGAGGATGACATCAGATTATGCGAATTCATAGATGCAGATTGGGCAGGCAGTTCAATGGATAGTAAAAGTACCTTCGGGTACTGCTTCAGTGTTGGATCAGGGATGGTTTCTTGGTGCAACAAAAAGTAGAAGTCAGCAGCACTGAGCTCAGCAAAAGCAGAATATATTGCAACCAATACAACTTTGTGCGAAGCTATATGGCTTAGGAAGCTACTTGTGAGTTTGTTCAGGAAGAAGATGGGAGCGACCAATGTCTACTGTGATAACCAGAGTTGCATAAAACTCTCTGAGAATACAGTGTTTCATGATAGGTCGAAGCACATTGATATCATATGTCATTTCATCAGAGACTGTGTACAGAGTGGGGCAGTCCAGTTGCAGTATGTTCCCACTGGAGATCAGGTAGCAGACATATTCACGAAAGCTCTAGGGAGAGCTAAGTTCATCCAGTTCAGGGAACATATGGGTATGGTGGAGAACCCGTTTCAGTAGCAGAAACAAATATTTCTCAGTTGCAGCAGCAACAGATGAGAGGGAGTTGCAGTGCAGATGCAGTGTTGGCAACAATTCAATAGGGTCAACAACAACACAGATGCAGCTCATATCAGAGTTGCACAGTGGTTGGTGGGCAGTATGGCCAAACATCAATAGTGTGACAGGAAATGGTGCAGAGACAGTGTGTTGTGGCAGCGGTTGCACCACTAGAACACTTTCCTCGCTAAGAGGAAGTGTTAGTTTTTTGTAGCATTAGATGTGTTCTAGCCACAAGATTTGGTGGAGAGGCTAGAATACATGTATTCTTCAATACCCAAAAATCGTTTCTGGAAATTCCACTTAGAGAAGACTTAATTAGATTTATTAATCAGTTTTTAATATTTCCTAAGTCTAAACTTAGGAAATATGATTAATTAATAAGAATTAATTAAGTCACGGTGTGAATGTTCTAGAAACTCACTCGGACCGATAGGGAAATAATCTGGGCCATCGATTATCTTTTAATCTTGGTCGTTGGTGCTCCAACAAAAGATTATAAGAAGAAGTTGATGGGTAGATGGAGAACACACTAGTGCAGTTACTTAGTTGCCCAGATAGATCAATTTTCTCAGAGGTTGAGATTCAATAGAGGAGATAGAGCTAGAGGGTGAGTAGCAGGTGAGAGAGAGAGGGTACCAGCAAAGGTCCGGGAAGTGCAAATCGAATTCAGGATGAAGCAGTGTGAGGAAAGATGTAGTCCACTAGAGCTTTGCGCAGTCACTGCGCAGAGAGTGACACAGAGGCACCAACGTATGGGCAGAGGGTCCATCTCGGGGTCAGAGAGTCGCTGTGGAGAGTGAGAAATTTATCACAAAATTTCTCTTGAGTATTTTTCCTCTGTTTTGGTTGTCCGAATTCTTGTACTCAAATTGTTGCTGAAGATTAATAAGAAAACCCTCATCAGCTGCACCGATTTTCCTACATTGGGTTTTTCCGGGGACAATTGTCCAAAAATAACTGTATTAATGTTTTCTATGTGTGTGCTAGAATTTCTCTATTTCCAACATTTTTATTTTCTGCAGTGATTTATTATGAAAATTGCAGTAGTAAATTTATTCTATATTTGCCTTAGCAAATAAATTGCAAAATCAATTTGTCAGTTAGAAGAATATTTTTCAGCTATTGCAATAGATGAAATTTTCACACACGAGCCTACATGATCATGTGGCCGACTTTGACGATTTGCACGTGTGGGCTTGACCTCAAAAACATATTTTTCCTTGTCCAAATTTTATGATCTTTAGGTCGATTTTGGTCCTCTTGAAAAGAGAAAATTAATGAAATTATCATCTCCATCAAATGAGCTATCCAAAGTGGAATTTGGCCTTAGTTTCCAATTTTAACACTCCCTTTCAACTAGAGAGAATTCCACCTGCCAATCCATCCATCATCATGCCATCCTATCATCATGTACCATCTCTGCATCTCGTCTCAACTCTGCTAAAAACTGATATAGATAATGAAGAAGAATCGATCGAGAGTGAGTCACAAGACCTTGCCACTCTCCACTGACAAAAGTCAGGTCGCATAACCAGGGGTAGAACCCCAATCGGACTTGATCCCAGATCAAGTTGTTGAACACCAGGCATCCTAGAAACATGGAGTACGACAATACACGATGTGTCCATCTGTAGTGCTATGGTCCCTATCCAGTTTTCCTGACTCATTGGCCAGATGAGAGGTATTCCCATGAATCCCAGACTATATGGGTAGGATGTATGTCGGGGCATCTACAAGAGAAGTTGAACCACTCATCCAGCTCATATGCCATAAGAGAAGGTGAACCACTCATCTTATGCATATATCATCAATCATAGGGGAAGGTGAACCACTCACCCTACACACACGTGTCACCAATTGTATGGGAAGGTGAATCACTCTCCCTACACACATGTCAACCATCATGGGGTATCATAGGGGAAGTTGAACCACTCAGCCTATACACAACACACCTATAGGGGAAGGTGAACCACTCACCCTATGGTCGCACATAGCTCCAAGAAGTACCCCAAGCCCCTAAGAGCTCCCAAAGCTCAATGTCCAACTAAAGTGGGACCCTCATGGGAGGGTCCTTTAGTGGCTCCATGTCTCTCTCGGAAGGCTAAAAATTTAACCTTCCCCAAGGGCTTCGTGAGGATGTCTGCAACCTACTTATCAGTCTTGATGTGTTGGAGCCTTATTGCTCCCCGTTGTACCATATCCCAGATAAAGTGGTACCTGTTACCCACCACCTGTGGGTAGTATGCATAGGAGAAATAGTCTCCTAGGTGGTCCTTAGCCGGTAGCCAACAACCCCTTGCAGCCACCAGATAGCTTGATGTGCCATTATCTCTGCCACCTGAGCTAACCATGTGGTCCCTCACCCATTTGTTATGATCGTATGTTTGAAGGTGGGCCTCCCGACCCCGAAGGTATGGATTTTTTATTTGTATAGTTGAGTAATTTCCCTTACTTATCATGGACACTTTTGGGCATGGATTGGTGGGGGGATTCGGTTGAAAGAGTGGGATAGGTCTGTGCTCTTGTCTCCTCTGCCCGATTTGGTGGTTAGCCTTGTATCCTAGGTTATTGGCCATTAGCTTTAGGGTTGGCACAACATGGGAAATCCCGATTTTGGTTGCGTAGTCCCACTTCTTGACACCATATACATCACTCCCTTCCGCTCATTTTAGCTCCATTCATCTCTTTTCCCATCCGAGTCCACATGTGCCCACTGGGTCCACATAGGGTTAACCTCCCCCTCCCCTTGTCCACACCTTGGGTTAGGTCTGGAACGATGCCTCAGAGGTTGATGCAGCTAAAAAGAAAATAAAAAACATAATTTGGCCACTCTCAACAGGAAATGTACCACAAAATGCAAAAGATTGCTGGGACACACAAATTTAGCACGTAGGAAAAAGCTAAACATGAGCTCTACCCCTTATCCATGGCCATCACCCTGGTTCCTTTGTGCCTTAGATAAGTCCCCTCCAAATCAAGGAACCCATGATAGTCCCAAGTTCCAACCCCTTGTGGGCAATGAACTGCCCCACCTCAAAGGGGGTATATGAAGCCCCAAGCAGTTATAAAGAAAAAAAATAGAAGGCAAAAGGCATATGAAGAAAGGTGGAAAAGAAAGGTCGGGGTAACTCATGTACCGCGATTTTCTTCCTCCTACACTCATATACCCAAATGTGGGCTTCTCTCGTCATAGCTACCCTTGTACCATGACATGTGGCCTGGAGCCTTCCTCTGATCCTCACTCCGTTCCATCACAACTATATCACATGCCACCTACCCATTTACAAATCTACCATGGACATGTCGCCCAATTTTAAGGCTAAAACCACCTAATAGGATCCTTGTTTAACCCCCTTATTGAGCTTGGAGGCACCTGTACATGCCAAAGCCCACTATGGAAGGGTATGCCACCTTGAAGTGCCCAATTGATTCCATGATTTGTAAGCTCTTTTACTTGATTACTCTAATAATTTGTTGTATTGGAGGGCAAGGGGACAGATTGGAACTTATGCAGGATTGCAAGTGGGTATCCATTTGGGGTTTGGTCTCCCTATAAGAGGTCCAAGCCCTCTAGAGGGTCACATTGGCACTTATAGGATGAGTGTAGAGAGCCACGAGCCTCCACCATAGCAGGCAACACTTCATGGATCCCGAACACCATTAAGTGATTGCTCATGTTCCACCTTTTGGATGAGGATGATGCACCTTGTTCACCATGCCCATTCGACTCCACACTTGCACCATACACTTGCCAGATGTTCTAGGGTCCAAATGAGGACGTGTCTCCCTGCAGGAGACAAAGGGAGGGCTTATGTCATCATCCTAGCCCTTATAGATGGTTTACAGGCATTGTCGATCCATTTGGAAATCCATGAGCATGTCATTGTGCCCCCACACCCACTTGGGAGCACCACATGTGAATTGCTTGGTAAACAAGGGGCCAACCTCTTGTCCACTATGTTTGGAGCCTTCTCACTCAACTTGGCAAATTTGGACTCCATCATGCCTCCTCAATGGCCCAACGACTCATCATATTCATTATTTTGCCCTTTTGAGAGGCTATTCTTTCTATTATTGAGCTATCTTCTTGGGCTTGTCACCAAGTCATGTCATTATTGAGCATTATTTTATTATTTGGCGCTAGATAAGACAAAATAAGCTATTCGAATCCCCTATTGGATTGTATAAATAGATGAGAGGATGATTCATTTCTCTCATCATCACTTGGATTGGATTGGTATCTCTTGAGAGATTTTCACACGTTTTGCTGGGATAACTTTTTGGAGTTTCTTGATGCACTATGATGTTTGGATTTTCACTATTGTCTTTGGAGCTTCTTTCTAATGCAATGTGGATGAATGGATATACTCTCTCTCTCTCATGTAAGTCGAATTTTGATGCTATTCTTGTTATCTTACTTGTCAAATGCATGTATATTGTTATCATTATTCTTTTATGGGTTAATGTAATGCAAAATTCTTCTGGGACCTTGAATAAGTTATTTAATGCATGTGTTGCTCTTTGAGGGATTGGGTGAATGTTCCTAGAGGCACCTCTTAGGTTGAAAGACCTCGAAATTTCATCTCTTTTGCAAATTTGAAGTATAAATCCGTATTGAGCTAGTTGCTGCCCTTGGAGAGGCTAGCAAAGATCAATTAGGGCTCCTTAGCTCACGAAGTTCTTGATCTATGTGTATGTTGACTCCATTAAGCCCAAACAATAAGGCACTGATGCTTGTATCCCTTTGGTGGTAAAATTTACCTCTTTTTCCTCCACTTTTCCTAATTCTAGGCCTAACCCTAGAGGGTCACCTAGGGCATCAAGCGAAATATTTTATAGCCATCCAAACACCTTGAAAATTGGTCCACAACTGCGCTGGGGTCTTCTCAAGGGCTCCTCCAAATTTGAGCACAATCCAACGGTGGAATTTCGAGATATTGCAAGCCCTAGCCCGAGGATCATTTCTCTCCCTAGGATGATTTGGGTTAGTGTCTTCATTTGGATCATTACATTCAAATTTCGAAAGAAAATTAGTCCTTTGATCCTATTCTCTTCCTTAATTAGGTCAAGCCGCTCTTTGGTGGATCACCTCCAAACTCTTGACCTAGTTTGGGTCCACTTGGGTTCTCTGTGGTCCCGCTACTCTATAACTCAAATTCCACAAGGATTACATAGAATCCTTTTCTCCATAATAGGAAGCCCCTTGTCAAGGCATATCCTCTAAACCTAGGCTCAAGTGTCCTCTTAGCCCTTCCTAGAAAGCCTATCTTATTGCTCCTGTGTTAATTTTGGGCAACTAGGTCCAAACTCCATGTTGTGATGCTCAGATGACGATGCCAATATTTTTATTGGATTCCTCTTTCAAAGAGGTGCAAGATCGATCTAAAGATCATCTTGATCGGATGAGCAGAACATGTATTTTGAATTTATTCCACATGTGCAAGGCCGACCAGATTTATCCCACATGCATAAGAGATGTGTCACACAGCGCCACAGATGGATTTATATATTGGAGAATTGGAGGTCATTTACACACAATTTTGGAGGTACTCTCCAATGTTTTGAAAATCGCGATCGGGATTAAATCGGCGAGAGGAAAAAATCGTAAAAATTGAGAAAAAATTGGTAAAAATCGGGAAAAAATCGGCACATACAAAAATATTCATTTTTTTCAATTTTTTTAATATCTAAAGCACCCACAACATAAAATAAATGCATTGACACATAAATATGAAAAAAAAACTAATATATAAGATGTGTAATATCATGTCTAGTGCTACATCACACATAATAGTGAATCATGTCCTGAATACTAAGTCTTGAGTCTCAACTCAACCTCAAAATATCAACAAAAATTATAATAATGTATCTCATATCATGAGTCATAATGTTATATACAAAGGAATGCACCAAATAACCTATACTACTGATTTCCTCTGCCCCTCTTGCGAGAAAATGTAACATCTTTCCCTCTAGACGAAGAAGTTGGCGGGGCTGGCAATGGACTTTGTTGTGCTCTAGAACGGTGAACTTGAAGCACCAGAACCTAAGCACCAAGAGCTAAAGGAGGCAGACCACGTCCTCTACCAGTAGTAGGGGTAGGTGGTGTCACCTCCTCCTCTCGCTGTTGCTCCTCCTCCTCCTCCTCCCTCTCCACTACCTCCTGCTCTATCCAATCAGGGGTTGACTCTATGATAGGCCTCTCTGTTGGGTGTGGAACCTGATTATCTTGTTTATTTTGTATCACAACGTTGGACCCCTGTACCTTAATGGGGCGGCAACGCCACCCGTAATTAAACGCTGCCTGGGGGGTCCAGGGGGGGCGGCTGCGACTTTATGGAGCCCCCCCCCTGACGGGGGGTTTCGAGGGCAGCACCCCCGAAGCTAAAACAATTGTAAAATTGCCTAGTAAAAGTATAGTAATTTCTAGTCAATCTGGGTCGTTCATTAGGCGGATTGTGTCCTCTCAAGGTGACTTCTCCTCCTTAGCTCTCTTTCTTGCCCTCTGTCTGCAAAAATGACAAAAAAAATCGATTTTTGAACTTATTGGGTTGCTGTTTGATGGGCTCACGATTTTTACCGAAAAAATCGCGATTTTTTGGCGATTTTTTCAAATCCAAAAAATCGCCCAAAAAATTGCCGATTAAATCGGCCTTCCGAAAAAATCGCGATTTTCAAAACATTGGTACTCTCTTCTCTCACGGATGGAGCAACGTTAGGGTTTTCTTTGGAGCAGCGTTCTTGATGCGGCGTTTTGAAGAGCCGTCTTAGGGTTGTGTGACACTTTTGGGTGGCTGACCTTATGGAGACTTTGCTGGTTGAAGCATCTTGTTGATCTCTGTAACACCACCATTCTTCATCTTTGTTTTTGGCTTGTCTTCCATTGATCTATTGGTATGTTCTATCTGCATCTTACTTTCATGTGATTGCTATTTGAGCCCTAGAAGTTTAAAGTAAATTTGCATCTAGCATAGAACATCTTCAGAAATTTACATGGTATCAGAGCTACGGAGAACCCAAAGCCCATCTTGTGTTGAGAGCAATCACCAATCTAAGAGCTTCCATCTGTGCAACTCTCACACTTAAGAAAGACTCGTTGGAAAGGAAAAATTCTTTGCCCTAGCCACAGTAAGGATAGACAAAGAGAACGAGGGAGATAAGGATTGTTTTCAGGGCCGATAAGGTGATTGAGCTGCTGGAAGAAGGCCGAGTAGCCTTGCTGAGAAGGCCGAGATGCCTTGCTGGGAAGGCCGAGTTAGGAGACCTCTGTTTCAGGTCTGTTGGGGCTTATTGTATGGGCTAGAAACTCTATTTGGAGGGTGCTGTAAGCTATAGGAAGGCTACGTGGTAGGCTGCAGGCCATACCATCACAACAAGTTATAGCGTGGGCAGTTTTGGGGCTGTTTTGTGCCCTAACCTTCAGCGTGGAGGGAGAAGGCTCACACTAGGAGAGGCCGCATATGTTCTATGGAGATTACAGAGTTGTAAAGCCTAAATATCAGTGCATCCTACGCCGCAATCTCTGGAAGGAAGTATGAGCTCTTTTGGGGTTAATCTCATGGTTTTGCTACAATATGTCAGGATTGGCGTATGCCCTAACCAGACCTTAAATCGTCTAAGAATTGAACTATTTTTTGTTCACGATCATTAGCAAAGAACACCGCATTAGTTGATCCAGGATTGAGCCTCTTTAGGAGACTGAAATGCAGTCGCTTTTTCTATCGTTGACCTCTGGCTAAGGCATATATATATTCTCTGAAGGCTTCAGCAAGTTGTTGAGCTAGGCCGCAGGCCATAGCCAAAAACTTGAGGTTTTGTTTCTAATCTGTTTGAGGACACCAGAGAGGCGGACTTGCCGGAGTTTTTTTCGAGCCGTTTGGTCACATCTCACGTGTCTATGTTGCTGTGGACTAGAGAACCAGGATGAGCAGGGGTTTTTGCTTTGTTAATTTCACCAACAGGAAGGATGCACAGAGGGCTATTAATAAGCTCAACGACAAATGAATGAGCCCAAGTTTCAGGGTAAATGCAGATGGTTTTCAGGTTCTAGATTTGATATGAACATATGCATAGTTTGTTGGTGGTTAGTTTATAGATGATGGCAAGGTTTCGTTGGAAGAATATCTGTAGAAACCTGTGGCTGAGTTTACTTTGATGAGGATCCTAGCATCTGTGAAAGAGTCAAGGGATGCTGTTGAGAAATACAAACTTTAAAAGCTGCCCCACAGTCTCTAGCAAGCAGGTTGAGTCCTCCTTTTTATCACAGGCCCGAGAGACCTTTTTCCATCAAGTTTTTAACCTAGTCAGATTTTAGAACTGCTTTCCTTTTTCGGTCTGTGCCATAAAGTATTTTTTTATATGTTTACAGTGTCCCCATTCCGTTTGCATATTCAATTAATATAATCAACGAATGGTAAAGAAGTCGAATAGATACCAAGGGTATCTAACAGCCATGAGTACAATTGTATAATCTGAGCCTGGATCATTTGAAGAAGCCGTAAAGCATCAATTTGGAAGGATGCTATGATGTCTGGGATGTGGTTCCGAGACAGGATGTCAAAGCTGGTGTCACCTCGAAATGGCTCTAAAAGATCAAGCATGGATCTGATGGGAGTGTTGAAAAGTACAAGGCAAGATTTGTTGCTCGATGCTTCTCTCAAAAGGAAGGCATAGACTATGATGATATATTTGCACCTGTGGCTCTCTATACCACCATCCAATCTATTATTGCCCTTGCTGCTACGCAAGGATGGAGTCTACATCAGATGGATGAGAAGACAGCTTTTCTGCATGGATCGATAAAGGAAGAGGTGTATGTGGAGCAACCTTTGGGGTTCAAAGTCCAGGATAGAGACTCTCATGTATGCAGGTTGAAGAAAGCCCTCTATGTGTTGAAGCAAGTCCCCAGGGCTTGGTACGAAAGGATAGATAGCTACTTGATGAAGCTGGGCTTCACTCGAAGTAATGTTGATCCGAACCTTTACTTCAAGGTTGATAGAGAAAAACCTCTTATTCTGACGATCTCTTCCTGACAGGTTCTGACCCTCTCATTCATCAGTGTAAGAGGGAGCTCGCTTTTGAGTTCGAGTTGAAAGATCTAGGACTGATGCATTACTTCCCAGGCTTGGAGGTTTGGCAGGGACTTGGCGAGATTTTCCTCTCTCAAGGAAAATATATTATGAAGCTGCTGGAGAGATTTGGTATGGTGGACTGTCAGTCCGTATTGACACCGATGGAACTCAACTTTAAGAAGTTGAGTGGAAGCGCTGCTGGGCCTGTGCTAGCAAATCTTACCGAGTATCGTCAACTCGTAGGGGCCTTGATGTTCTTAGGGAACATCCGTCCGGACGTACGTTGTGCAGTAAACACTTTGAGTCAATACATGGTTGATCTTCATAACATTCACTGGGATGGTGCCAATAATCTCTTGAGATCTCTCTGGGCCACGATAGACCATGGGTTGAGATACACTGCTGGGAGTTTGAGACTCCATGGATATACTGATGCTTATTGGGCTAACAGTGTGGTGGATCGCAAGAGCACACCTGGACGCTGTTTCACACTTGGTTCTGCTTCAAGCAGGAAGCAAAAGTCGGTGGCTTTGAGCATCGGTGAGGCCGAATATATTGCAGCATGTATGGCTTGTTGTGAAGCTATTTGGTTGCGAAAGCTCTTCAGTGAGCTGTTCAGGCATGTGCTAAATACCACTGTTATCCTTTGTGATAACCAGAGGGGGATTTGTTTGTAAGAGAATCCCGTGTTCCACTGTCGATCCAAGCATATTGATATCTGGTACCATTTTATCCGGGATATGGTACAACAAGGCGCTGTAAGGCTCGATCATATAGGAACTGATGAGCAGGTTGTGGATATTCTCACAAAGCCCTCGGGGAAGGTCATGTTCCTAACCTTCCGTGAGAATCTTGAAATCGTGGAACGACCCTATTCTGAGGGTCCTATTGGACGATGAGCTCTGGGAGCTCCAGGGGGGCTTTGGGGATAGCTTCTTGAAGCTATAAACAACCACAGGGCTAGGCTTGCCGAACCTTGTTGGTGCGCTTCTGCCCCACCGTTATGATATTGAGTTGGTTCACCTCTCTGTTGATCTATGCCCTGTATGCATCCTACCCATGGAGTCCCGGACTCATGGGAAGTACCTCTCATCTTGGCCAATGAGGTGGGAAATGTGGATAGAGACCGATAGCAAGACCGATGGACGCATCGGAGATCGCCGTACTCTCTATGTCTAGGATGGCATGTGTCCAACCACTTGATCTGGGATCAAGTCTAGTGAGGTTTCAGACCTCCAACTGACCTTGGGTCAGTTAAACTAACTTCGGGTTAGTATGATACTCCTTTGTGTCCTATAGAGGTTTCAGACCTCTGAGTTGACTTCGGGTTAGCTGGGGGTGATGTCTTTGTGACTCACCTTTTGTTTTGAAATAAAGAGCCAGCAAAGCAAGTTACGGTAGGATGACGCACGATGTTTGGATGGCACTGGTGGATGGAGTTCTCCCTAGTTGAGAGGGAGTGTTAATTTTGGGCAACTAGGTCCAAACTCCATGTTGTGATGCTCAAATGACGATGCCAATATTTTTATTGGATTCCTCTTTCGGAGAGGTGCAAGATCGATCTAAAGATCATCTTGATCGGATGAGCAAAACATGTATTTTGAATTTATTCCACATGTGCAAGGTCGGCCAGATTTCTCCCACATGCATAAGAGATGCGTCACACACCCCCACAGATGGATTTATATATTGGAGAATTGGAGGTCATTTACACACAATTTTGGAGGTACTCTCTTCTCTCACGGATGGAGCAACGTTAGGGCTTTCTTTGGAGCAGCGTTCTTGATGCAGCGTTTTGAAGAGTCATCTTGGGGTTGTGTGACACTTTTGGGTGGCTGACCTTATGGAGACTTTGCTGGTTGATATATCTTGCTGATCGCCATAACGCCACCATTCTTCATCTCTATTTTTTGGCTTGGCTTCCTTCGATCTATTGGTATGTTCTATCTGCATCTTACTTTCATGTGATTGCTATTTGAGCCCTAGAAGTTTTATAGTAAATTTGCATCTAGCATAGAACATCTTCAGAAATTTACATCCTCAAGCAAGTAAGCTATTTAATTGAGTCTCTCTTGTGAATAGGCTTTAGGAATCACTCCTTATTCCATCATTGATCTATTCATCTTTGTGATTCCTCTTACAACGAGTCTCCCCCCATCGACGAAAGTCGGTAAAGAGCAGGGTGCTTTCGCTGAGGTGACAGTGGGCTATTGCTCCATTGCTGCCTCTTGACCTAGTTGTTGCTCCATAGGATCCCCTCGTAGGACCCTTGCTAGTTTGAGCGGTAACAGTACCTAATATCAATATGCTTGGAGCAGTTGTGGAACATGAGATTCCCTGAAAGGCGAATCCCACTCTAGTTGTCGCAATAGATCATAGTGGTATCTAGTACCTGCTCAAATAGCTCACTGAAGAGCTTCCTCAACCAAACAACTTCACAACAGGCCATACTAGCAGCAATATATTCGGCCTCGATGGTGGTTAGAGCAACCAATTTTTGCTTCCTTCTCATCCAAGAAATTGAATGTAATATTCCCAATTAGCCTTGCTAATTGGAATATTGCAATTTTGCTTTATTTTGCCGCTTTAGATAGAAATAATAAATAAAGTGAGAAATAAGAGGGGTCACCTCACTTTAGTCACCTCACTTTATAATAAAGTGTTCCTTTTCCTAGTAGATTGACGTTGTAACTTAGAGAGGGGGCCTTGGGGGTCCACGTGTGGATATGATGGGGGAGGCATCAGGCTAACCCAAGGTAAACTGCGCGGATCCAGGGAGAGTTAAGTTTTGGAGGGAGTTTGATGTTATAAAAGGAGAGGCTCTCACCTCATTTGATCATTCATGATTTGATATTCTTATTGATAGCTGGACTCTTGTCTGCTTCAGCACGTCGGTTGTTTAGTCGGTCTGCAGCATTGTTTAGTGCACGAGTGTCTCCGGTCGGAGATCTCACCCTTAGCCTCGGGGGACTTCGAGTGCCGGCCCTGGTAAGGTTTTCTGGTTTCACCCTTAGCTTCGGGGGACTTCGAGTGCCCGCCCTAGTAAGGTTTGTTCTGAGTACACTTTTCAGTTCCAGTAGCAAAGCAGCAGCAGTTTCTGAAGCAAATCTGAGGAGGAGAAGCCCTCTAGTGGCTGCGCAGTTCATTGAGGAGAGGGCGCTGTCTCATCCAGAGAGAGGACGCAGTTTTATTCAGGAGGGTGAGGACGCTGTCCTAGGAAGGACGCAGTCCAGTTCTGGCAAGGGAGAACGCTGTCCAGTGAGGAGGAGGACGCTGTCAAGTCTGGAAGGGAGGACGCTGTCAAGTCTGGAAGGGAGGACGCTGTCCATTTCTGAAGGGAAGGGTTGCAGATCTGAAGGCCTATTGTTAGATCCAATCTTGGAAAGGGTAGATCTGAGCAACCACTTACAGATCCAGTCTTGTATCTTGCAGATCTGGAGGTTTAGCCCTAGATCCATCTTGGGGAGTTGCAGATCTGAGGAAATATTGGCAGATCTAGTCCATATCTGAAGGGTTAACATCAGATCCAGCCCTAGAGGCTGTAGATCTGAAGAGATATTGTCAGATCTAGCATAGATCTGAAGGTTTGGTGGCAGATCTGATAGGGGAGGACGCAGATCAGGAAGGGAAGGACGCAGATCTGGTTTGGAGGCTTCAGATCTATCAGATCTGAGTGTTCAGGAGCAGATCCACTTGGTAGGACGCTGATCTGATGAGCAGACTTGGGAGAGGCAGGCTCAACAGCGTTTTCTAGCCTTCAGAGGCTGATCTAATTTTCTGGAGGATTTGGTGACTGGTGCTCTATCTGTTTCTGCGCTGTCACTAGCAGAGACAGCGTTTTTCATTGTGGAGGGTTTGCAGTTGGAGATCAGCAAATTTATCAGTCTTCAGCCCCAGTACCAGCGCAGTTCATCTTCAACTTGCAGAGCAGCTAGGACGATGTCCTTGTTGCAGCCATTTTCTGTTGAGAGGGTCTCCACTTGCCTAGGGCAAGAATAGGTGCACTTACTCTGATTTATTGTACTCCTCTCTATGTACTTTCTGATTAATAAAATGGCTCAGTTTCTGGTGTTCCATGTGCTATGATTCAGTGATCTGGTCCAGTATTATATTTTCTATATCTGTATTGGTGTATTTCTGTTTATTACTGGTTATTCCCCTTTGGGGATATTACAGTGGTATCAGAGCTTAGATCTGGCTCAGCCTGTGGTGCTAGCATTCTATGGCACCTAGGGGTCACCCCAGTCTCCTCGGGGGAAGCGATTCTGATTCAGAGGCAGAACAGAGGAATCCAATGGAGGCCATGTTTGCGAGATTGACTGAGAAGTTGACTGAGAAGATGGATGCAAAGATGGATGCATTCATGCGGGAGGTAACCAAGAAGGTTGCAGAGGGGACGCAGAAAGAACCCCCTAGGGTCTTTCAGGTAGGGGAAGGATCGGGAGCATCTAGTTGCATACCGGATGCTATTCCCATTGTGACAGCACAGAAGGTCGATTCCATGGACACGCGACCTACCATGCCTACTTTCCCGGTAGAGGAAGAGGAGCAAACGGCATCAAGAGATGGGGGTCTCGATCATCATGCAGTTCTGTTTGCAGACTGGCAAAGCATGGGACAGGAATTCATGGATGCTTTCCCTTTCAATCAATATATCCAGTTCCGATGTGGCGGCAAGCCTCATGATCGAAATAAGGGACGGGGCTCCCACCGTGATAGTAACCGTGCAGCCAGCAAATTTCATTTGCCGATGTTTGATGGGTCACCAAAGACTACAACCAGGTCTTGGGTGGAGAAACTAGACCTCTATTTTCAGCTTAACCAGATGCCAGAGAGGGAGGCCATTAAGATGGCTGCATTACATCTAGAGGGTGAGGCCCAGAACTGGTGGTTTCATGGGTTGACAACACTGGGGCATTCCACAGTGACTACATATGCTGAGTTCACCATGAGGGTGGTGAAACGTTTTGATCAGAAGGACCCGGATCAGCCTTTCCTCGAGCTGACCAAGCTCAAACAGACAGGTAGTGCAGAGGCATACATCTCGGACTTTTTGAGGGTTTCAGTGATGGTACCTGACATATCAGCAGCTCGGTTGATCACGATGTTTGTAGAGGGGCTGTCAGAACCACTTCGTGGTCTAGTCCGATCGAACAAACCGGCTACACTTCAGGATGCTATCAGTAGGGCACGTGACCTACAAGATGTCTTGCCTAGGACTCGGCCACCTTATCCCCCGAGACAGGCTTTCCAGCCTAAGGGTAAGGACACGAGGATTCCGCCTCCCAAGGCGAATCCCGGACGAGGACAGTATGATGATGAGGCTAGGAGAGAGCTGAGACGGAAACGATTGTGCTTCACCTGCCAGGAGCCGTGGGCACCAGGACACAAGTGCACAGCAGGGAAGGCACATTTCATAGAGGTCTTCTCCGAGGGTAGTGGAGAAGAGGATGAGTTGGATGATGAGGAGGCAGGAGAGTGTTATGCAGCGCAGAGTGCTTTACCACCTCCACCACCCGATGCAGGGGAGGCATCATTTGCACCTACTGGGGGAGCTCTAGCAGCATTACGAGGAGTCCCCAAGTATCTGACATTGCGCGTACGTGGGACAGTGCGGGGACAGCGTGTCTCAGTTCTAGTTGACAGTGGGGCCACCCACAATTTCATCGATGCCCAGATGGTCGCACGGAGAGGCATACCCACGGAGAGCTTTGATGGGTTTTCGGTTTTGGTTCCAGGAGATCAGACCATGGCTTGTGCTCGATATGTACCAGAGTTATCAGTGACGATGGGCACCTATACTTTGACTGATCACTTCTTTGTGGTGGACATTCCAGACACCAATGTGATATTGGGAGTGCAGTGGCTTATCACTCTGGGGAAGGTCACAACAGATTGGAAGGCCTTGGAAATGGAGTGGGATGATCCCAGGACGGGGAGGCATGAGAAGATCCGAGGACAGAACACATATCCGCCCCAGACAGTATCGGCACACAGCATGGATGCGACATTCCGCAGGGGAGATATAGAGTGGGCAGTCGAGTTGCGGGCTTCAGAGATAGTAGATACGGGAAGGGCGGTGCACCCTGATCTATAGACTCTCCTCGACAGGTATGCAGTAGTTTTTGGAGACATTCCACCAGGACAGCCACCAGATCGGGGGTTTGAGCACACAATCGAGTTGGAGCAGGGGATACAGGCAGTGATCACCACCCCATATAGGCATCCCAAGGCCTATCGGGATGAGATAGAGCGGGCCATTCAGGAGTTGCTGGCCCTTGGGCACATTCGACCCAGCACCAGTCCTTTCGCTTCTTCAGTAGTGCTGGTGAAGAAGGACGGCACATTACGCATGTGCATTGACTACAGGGCTCTGAACAAGAAGACCCTGAAAAACAGGTACCCCATTCCCAGGATCGATGAGTTGATGGACGAGTTGAGAGGAGCACGATTCTTCTCAAAGATTAATTTGAGGTCCGGGTACCATCAGATACGCATGAGGGAACAGGACATTCCCAAGACTGCTTTCAGGTGTCATTATGGGCACTTTGAGTTTCTGGTCATGCCATTTGGGCTGACCAATGCACCTGCCACTTTTCAGTCTTGCATGAACCATATCTTCAGGGATAATCTGAGGAAGTTCGTGCTGGTTTTCTTTGATGATATTCTCATATACAGCAGGACCTGGGAGGAGCACCTCCAGCACATTGAGACAGTCTTGCGCATTTTGGAGGAGCAGCAGTTCTTTGCCAAACTCTCCAAGTGTGAGTTTGGATTGACAGAGATGTTGTATTTGGGACACATCATAGGAGTGGACGGAGTGCGAGTCCATGACGAGAAGATCCGGGCTATCAGGGACTGGCCAGAGCCACGGAATGTGACAGAGTGTAGAGGGTTCATTGGTATCTGTACTTACTACAGGAAGTTCGTCAAAGGCTTCTCACAGCTTGCTGCACCCCTCACAGAGCTGACGAGGAAGGGGGCATTCAGTTGGACGGATACCGCCCAGCGAGCTTTTGATAAGCTCAAGGAGGTGATGAGTAGTTGTCCGGTACTGGCATTGCCCGATTTCACTCAGCCCTTTGTCCTAGAGTGCGATGCATCGGGGGAAGGGATTGGAGCAGTTTTGATGCAGGAGGGTCATCCGATTGCATTCGAGAGCCGGAAGCTCCTTCCACATGAGAGACTTTATCCCATCTATGATAAGGAGATGTTGGCCATCATGCATGCATTGGCCAAATTTCGGCAGTACTTGGTAGGCGGCAGATTCAGAGTCAGGACAGATCATAACAGCTTGAAGTACTTTCTGGAGCAGAAACAGTTGCAGGAGAGGCAGCAGAAGTGGATCAGCAAGATCCAGGCTTACGATTTTGACATAGAGTATGTCAAAGGAAAAAACAACGTGGTAGCAGATGCTCTTTCCCGTAGACCGGCCACGTTATCCCTCATGAGCTTGGACGCTGATTGGAAGGCTCGACTACTGGTTGAGTATTCCAAGGATAGATTTGCATGTGAGGTGCTGGATGGACAGGTAGCAGATAGCAGATACAGGGTGGCCGATGAGGTCATCTATTACAGGGATAGGATCTTCTTGACTGAGGGATCTCAGCTCAAGGAGAAGATACTCCATGCCTCTCATGATTCACCATTGGCGGGCCATCGGGGGTTCACCAAGATGTACAGGGCCATCCGGGAGAGATTTGCCTGGAAGGGCCTCAAGGAGGACGTACTCCAGCATGTTCGGGAGTGTGAGGTTTGCCAGCGGAACAAAGGGGAGATGAACCATCCCGCAGGGTTGTTGCAGCCGCTTCCCATTCCAGAGGGGAAGTGGGAGAGTGTTTCGATGGACTTCATCACAGGGTTGCCCACAGTACAGGGCAAGGACTGCATCTTCGTGGTAGTTGATCGGCTAACGAAGTATGCTCACTTTTTCGCCATTTCGGCACATTATACAGCAGCGCAGGTGGCAGAGCTGTTCTTCCAGGAGATTTTCAGATTACATGGTCTGCCCAAGACCATCGTTAGTGACAGAGACAGCCGTTTTATGGGTGGTTTTTGGCAGGAGCTCTTTCGATTGGTAGGGACTGAGTTGACACCGAGCACTAGCTATCATCCCCAGACAGACGGGCAGACAGAGATAGTCAACAAATGGCTGGAGGGCTACTTGCGTAACTACGTCAGTGGGCAGCAGAGAGCATGGTTGAAATGGCTACATCTGGGCGAGTACTGCTACAACACAACCCACCACATGACCATTGGCATGACACCTTTCTATGCGTTGTATGGGTACCATTCTTTATCTTTTGTGGATGTGATGTTTGGTGTTAGCAGGGCTCCACGAGCCAAATTATGGATCCAAGAGAGCCAAGACATCCTCCGAGCTCTCAAGGACAACATAGCCACCGCACAAAATCAGCAGAAATTATATGCAGACAGGGGCCGAGTGGAGAGACACTTTGAGGTAGGGGATTTGGTCTACCTGCGGTTACAGCCATACCGCCAGTCTTCACTCAAACAGAAGGGGGCAGAGAAGCTTAAGCCTCGTTTTTATGGACCATACGGGGTGATTCGTAGGATCGGACAGGTTGCATATGAGTTGGAGTTGCCCCAAGGCAGCCGGATTCATAACATTTTCCATGTATCATGCCTGAAGAAGGCACTGGGCCAGCATGTGACAGTCACCGGGGAGCTACCTCCGACAGATGATGAGGGGCACCTGGTATTACAACCAGAGGCCATTATTGACACCAGGGAGAGACAGCTGCGGAGCAGGAAGATCAGAGAGTTCTTGGTGAGATGGAAGAATCTGCCAGATGAGGATGCCACTTGGGAAGATGAGAAGATCTTACAGCATCCCTCACTTCAGTTGCTTGAGGACAAGCAACGTTTTACCGGGGGAGACTGTAATATTCCCAATTAGCTTTGCTAATTGGAATATTGCATTTTTGCTTTATTTTGCTGCTTTAGATAGAAATAATAAATAAAGTGAGAAATAAGAGGGTCACCTCACTTTAGTCACCTCACTTTATAATAAAGTGTTCTTTTTCCTAGTAGATTGACGTTGTAACTTAGAGAGGGGGCCTTGGGGGTCCACGTGGATATGATGAGGGGAGGCATCAGGCTAACCCAAGGTAAACTGCACAGATCCAGGGTGAGTTAAGTTTTGGAGGGAGTTTGATGTTATAAAAGGAGAGGCTCTCACCCCATTTGATCATTCATGATTTGATATTCTTATTGATAGCTAGACTTTGTCTGCTTCAGCACGCCGGTTGTTTAGTCGGTCTGCAGCACTGTTTAGTGCACGAGTGTCTCCGGTCGGAGATCTCACCCTTAGCCTCGGAGGACTTCGAGTGCCGGCCCTGGTAAGGTTTTCTGGTTTTACCCTTAGCTTCGGGGGACTTCGAGTGCCCGCCCTAGTAAGGTTTGTTCTGAGTACACTTTTCAGTTCCAGTAGCAGAGCAGCAGCAGTTTCTGAAGCAAAGCCAGATAAGCTCTGAGAGAGAAAGCCAACTAGTGGGCTATGTGATTCATTGATTAGGAAGGGCATTTGTCTCATCGAGAGAGAGGGCGCGGTTTTATTCGGGAGGGTGAGGACGGCTGTCCTAGGAAGGCCGCCGATCCGATTCGCAAGGAGAAACCAGCTGTCGGTGAGGAGGAGGACAATTTGTCAGAAGTACGGAAGGAGCCATTGTGTCCATTTACGAAGGAAGGGTTGCGGATACGAAGGCCTATTGTTAGATCCAATCTTGGAAAGGGTAGATGCGGCGACCCTTACACGAAGATCCGGTCTTGTATCTTGCAGCGGGTTGGAGGTTTGCCCAGCCTAGATCCAGCTTGGGGAGTTGCAGATCTGAGGAAATATTGGCAGATCTAGTCCAGATCTGAAGGGTTAACATCAGATCCAGCCCTAGAGGCTGTAGATCTGAAGAGATATTGTCAGATCTAGCATAGATCTGAAGGTTTGGTGGCAGATCTGATAGGGGAGGACGCAGATCAGGAAGGGAAGGACGCAGATCTGGTTTGGAGGCTTCAGATCTGTCAGATCTGAGTGTTCAGGAGCAGATCCACTTGGTAGGACGTTGATCTGATGAGCAGACTTGGGAGAGGCAGGCTCAACAGCGTTTTCTAGCCTTCAGAGGCTGATCTATTTGTCTGGAGGATTTGGTGACTGGTGCTCTATCTGTTTCTGCGCTGTCACTAGCAGAGACAGCGTTTTTCATTGTGGAGGGTTTGCAGTTGGAGATCGGCAAATTTATCAGTCTCCAGCCCCAGTACCAGCGCAGTTCATCTTCAGCTTGCAGAGCAGCTAGGACGCTGTCCTTGTTGCAGCCATTTTCTGTTGAGAGGGTCTCCACTTGCCTAGGGCAAGGATAGGTGCACTTACTCTGATTTATTGTACTCCTCTCTATGTACTCTCTGATTAATAAAATGGCTCAGTTTCTGGTATTCCATGTGCTATGATTCAGTGATCTGGTTCAGTATTATATTTTCTATATCTGTATTGGTGTATTTCTGTTTATTACGGGTTATTCCCCTTTGGGGATATTACATTGAAGCAGATACCAATGAGAAGCAACATCTCGACGTGTTGTTTCTATCCGCCACACTGCCAGCCCAATCAGCATCAAAATAGTTGATTGTGCCACAGAGATATCTCAAGAGATTCTTAGCAGCAATGCAATGTATGTGAGGAGGCTCAACCATAAATTGACTCAAAGTATTTATAGCGAAGCATATGTCTGGATGAGAGTTTACCAAGAACATCAAGGCCCCCACAAGTTGTCTATTCTTTGAAGGGTTTCCTAATTCAGGCCTAACAACACTTCCACATAGCTTCTTGAAGTTGAGTTCCATTAGAGTAGACACACAATTGCAATTGACCATCTAACATCTCTTTAGCAGCTTCACAATATATTTTCCTTGAGAAAGGAAAATCTTGCTTGGTTTTTGCTAGACCTCCAGGCCTAGGAATTAATGCATTAGACCTAGGTCCTTCATCTCAAACTCGGAAGTCAACTCCCTCTTGGATTGATAAATGAGAGGGTCCGCACTGGTCAAAAGGAGTACATCAACATAAAGGACCAAAATAAGAGGCATGTCCTTTTCTACATTGAAGTATAGGTTTGGATCGACATAGCTCCTCATAAATCCCAACTTCGTAAGATAACTGTCAATCCTTCGAGTCGATACTGAGTCGGAGTCAGAGTCGGAGCCTACCCTCGGCCGAATCGGAACCCGATTTCGATTTTTAAAACTATGCTTTTAAACCTCATGTTGTTCCAAGTAGGCTTCCTCCTTAAGCGAGCCATGCAAGAAAGCATTCTTGACGTCCATTTGATGTGGGCTCCATCCTTGATTGGCAACGAGAGCAATAATAGATCAGATAGTGTATATCGGGCAACCGGTGCAAATATTTTGTCATAGTCCACTCCTTCCTTTTGAGAGAAGCCTCTAGCAACGAATCTGGCCTTATATTTTTCAACACTTCCATCATCTCCATGTTTAAATTTGTAAAGCCATTTTGAGGTGACCACAGACTTGTCCTTAGGTCTAGTCACCACGTCCCAGACATCATTCTTCATGATTGATTCATATACCTCATTCATCGCATCTTTCCATACTTGGTGCTTTATGGCTTCTTCGAACGTGCATGGTTGAACTTGAACAATAATACTCATAGCAACCAAATACCCTTGATACCTGTTTGACTTCTTACTTCCGCGAAATGTTCCTCTTGGAGCAGTATGTCTTTTAGCATCTTCGAGAGTATCTTTGAGCCATAAAGGTCGTTTCCTTGAGGTAGAGGGATCACCAGGAGGTGGATCAATAAGATCCATTGGACCATCAACATCGGGCATAAGCTCATCCGTTGGAGGTTTGTCTTGTTTTTCAGTAGCTTCATCGTCGTCCTTCCTTGAAAGTTGAGATGGGGAGATCTCTGACTTTTCCAAGGGCAATGTCTTCATCAAAGGTAACATCACGACTTACTTCCACATCTCTTTGATCAGATACATAAATCCTATATGGTTTTGAATTTTTGCTGTAGCCGACGAATATACCTTTCTTCCCAGATGCTTTCAACTTGTTTCTTTTCTCTTTAGGCACATGAAAGTATACCAAACAACCAAAGATTCTAAAATGAGGAACATCAGGTTTCTTAACAGTGAAGACTTCCTCGGGTGTCTTGAAATCCAAAGCTTGATGCAGGCTCCTATTTTGAACATATGCGACAGTGTTGGTAGTTTCTCCCCATAAGAACTTCGGTAGACCTTGATCATAGATCATGGTACGGGTGACTTCCATAATTGTTCGATTCTTTCTTTCAGCAACACCATTCTGCTCAGGAGTGTATGGAGCAATTGTCTCCCTCTTAATGCCAACCTCTTTCAAAAGTCATTGAATTCATTTGATTCATATTCTGTTCCATTATTGGTCCTCAATAACTTGATCTTCTTCCCTGTTTGATTTTCCACCAATGCTTTGAAAGAACAGAACCATTTGAACACTTCATCCTTCCTCTTCAAGAAATAGATCCATGTTTTGTGTGAGAAGTCATCCATAAAGATTGCATAGTATAGGTACCCTCCTAATGAAGTTACGGGTAAGATACCTGACAGGTCAAAATGGACCAATTGAAGAATATCGATTGTCTTGTTTTCACTAGAAGGAATGGTCCCTTTGTATGTTTCCCAGCCGCACAACCCTGACAAACACCTTCATGGATTATGTTAAACTTGGGCATACCTATGACCATCTTCCTTACCCCAGGTAAGGCTTTGTAACGTAAGTGGCCAATTCTTCGATGCCATAATTCACATTGAAGAGAAGTATCACTCGCCAAAGCTCCCAAAGGACTTCCACCAACTCGATAGAGACCATCAACCCTAAATCCAAGAGTAAATGCATCTTTAGGGTTTCTATGCCAAATACCTACCTTTCCATCAATGAACGCTACCTTGAAGCCTTTATCTTCCATCGTTGAAATTGATACCAAGTTCTTCTTCAAATTGGGCACATGCAACACTTCTTGTAGATGAATGGTTTGACCTTGATTCAAGTGAAGAGTGACAGTACCTATCCCTTTCACAGGGTGGGTGGCATTATCTCTAAGTATGATCTTTAGATTAGTTTTCTTTTCAACGAATTTGAGAGGGCCTCCTTGTATCCAGTGAAGTGCCTTGAGGCTCCACTATCAATTAACCAATGATCCAAGGTATCCGGAGGAGAGGCAGTAGATAGAGCAGAAATAAGATAAAACTCATCTTGTTTTTCTACAACATTGCTTTCATCATACCTGACATTTCTTGTCCTTTTGGGAGGTTGACCATTTCCATTTCGAGTAGCGGGAGAATTCCTCTTTCCTTTGTTGTTGAACCTGTTGTTCCTTTGATTGCCATTGCCTTTGAAATTGTTGTGGTTTTTGTTGTTGTCATCCCTTGGAGAATTCTTCTTGTGAGGACACTCTCTAACATAGTGGCCAAACCTGTTGCAATTGTAGCAACTTCTTTTTCTTCCTTCTTTGAATCCTTTCTTGGATCCTTGACCCTGTCTACTCGGACCAACATTATTCTTCCTCTTTGCATGTGCGGAGAAAGCATTAGGTTCATTTCCATTTGAGGGCTTATCTCTCTCCATCATCCTAGTCTCCTCTTGAGTGCATCTAGCTAATAACTCATCGAAATCAGGTATCCTGTCATTGTTGAGAATGGTGTTGGTAAATACATCCCATGGTCTTGAAATACCTCCAAGTGCAATGAGAGTGAGCTCCTTGTCAGTAATAACTTCTCAAATAGATAGTAGGTCATTCTTGATTTGTGTTATTGAATAGACTCCCCTTTATCCATCTTGATATCCTTCAACTTATTTTTGAGAAAGAGGATTTGATTTGCATTGTTCACTTTGAACATCCTAACTAGCTTATCATATATTTCTTTAGAAGTTCCCAAATTAGAAATATAGGCAACCAAATGCTTTTGAATGGAATCAATCAAATTTTCTTTGCTTTGACCTCACCTTTTCTGTACTTCGTCTTAGCAGTAGCCGGTGCATTTGAAGGAGGCTCCACCACTTTTCCCTGCACATAGTCCAATACTTCATGCTTCTCCAAAGTCAAGGCCAAAGTCATTTTCCATGCATGATATAGTCAAATTTGTCATTGAGCTTGTCCTCAGTCTTGAAGTAAGATGTAGAGGTCATGGAGGCTTGTCCAATATTCTTTGTCCAACAAATCTTTTAGTGATTGCTTTTCTCTCTCTTGCTTGGGATTTGTCTTCACCTGGGCTCTGATACCATGTTAATTTTTGTTAACAATGGTATGTTCTATGCCTTGCACAATTACTTCAATGTCCTTTTAGCAACCCATTGACAATTTCCAATTTAGTTTCCAATAGCAATCACATTAACCATTAATCACATTGACAATAACTGTAGATAGAACATGAATAATGAAAGCAGAAGATAAGCCAAGACAAGAGAACACCAAATTTGGTGAATGCTAGGGAAAAACCCCAAGATGGGGAAAACCCTTTGATTAATTCTTCTTATTTTAAATATCAAGTGTTCAACAGAGAGAGAGAGAGAGAGAGTACAATAAAGTCAAAATTGACTTGCCAAAAGATGACCAAAACAACCCTGTCAAAGTTTGCAATTCTGTCATAGTCAACAACAGTCAAATCAATGCTAACCAGAAAGTCAATGTTGGTCAAAACCCTTTGATTAATTCTTCTTATTTTAAATATCAAGTGTTTAACAGAGAGAGAGAGAGAGAACGAGAGAGAGAGAGAGTACAATAAAGTCAAAATTGACTTGCCAAAAGATGATCAAAACAACTCTGTCGAAGTTTGCAATTTTGTCCTAGTCAACAACAGTCAAATCAATGCTAACCAGAAAGTCAATGCTGGTCAAAACAATCCACAATGTAGCTTGGTCAAATCTAGTCAAACTTGGCCTTCTTTGCTAGTCAAAGTTAGCCCAAAATAGTCCCAAAACAGTGAGTCAAAATCAGTCAAAGCCTGCACTTCTTGTTGTAGTCAAAGTCTATGATTGGTTTGCGATCAAAGTCAATAGAATGCCTCGGTTTGTGTGCTCATAAACTCAATTTGCTCAAACAAAATTTCTCCCAAAAAAATTGAAGTCAAAAGCTGCCCAAAAAGTCAAAGTCAACACTGGTCAACATTGGTCAAAGTGGTAGACAGTTATGAAATTTGGCCTCCTGAAATTCATTCTCTTTCAAGCACACATGTGAGAGAAGAAGCGCTGCCCAATAAGCTGTATGAACCAATCAAATGAGGAGAAATAAGAAGAAGATGAGTTGTGATGATGCCAAATGAGGTTGGAGGTCTCTCTTATTTATACAGGTCGTTGAGGGACAAGAGACATGTCCATTGGGCTTCATGAGCCTACATGATGATGGGGCCGACCTTGACAATTTGCACATGAGAGGGCTTAACCTTAAAAACATATTTCCCCTTGTCCAAATTTGATGATCTTTAGGTCGATTTCGGTCCTCTTGAAAAGAGGAATTCAATGCAATAATCATCTCCATCAATGAGATGTTCAAGTGGAATTTGGCCCTAGTTGCCAATTTTAACAAGAACTCCACCAACACCACAAGGACTGGGATTTCCTTGGCTTGCACCATCAAGGGACTCCCATGCTTTTGAATTTATCACTAGCTCACCTATTTGTCTTGGTGCTTTCTGGCTAGTTGTTTGTTTGATTTCCTTATAGATATATCTAATTTTGTGAGATACTTCCAGGGAAGAGAAAGAAAGGTCTTGGAAAAGCCTGGGCCAGGACATTCCTAGTGATCCACAGACCTAGGGTAAAGCTCATGAGTAGCAACATATGGCTCTTCCATCCACTTTTTAAAACCCCCAATCGGAGTTTGACCTTTAGAGGTTGTTGTAATGTAATGTCCTCTCCAAATTTATGGATTGATGAAGGACGAAATAGCCTATTCGACTCTGTAGGCTATAGTATTGATAAAGGGGTAAAACCCAATTTTTCCTATGTTGGGGCAACATTGGGCAAAAATTTGGTTGATTGGGGCAAAAAACCCAAAATTAGGGGTTGCACCCACAACCCCTCTTATTTTGGAGCCTATGGAAAAATCTATGAATAGAGAAGAGTTGTGATCAAATGAGGCATCATCAATTGTGGATCAAATCATCTGTTTTCTTGAGTTGGAGTTCTGCGGGTTTTAAGACCCCTTCTTTTCTACTAATTTCTGTGGTGAAAGATTCCACCCTTGTTAGTTCTATATTCTTCTTTTTCTAATTTGTTCTGGCAACAAGGATCTCATTATACAATGATCAACGAAGTAAATTTGAGGAAGAATCTAGCCAAGACAAATCGAGTCACCTTGAAGCTGGACATATTGTCTCTGAGGCTAGTTCCTGTGTAATACAATTTTGATATTGGGAGCAATTTTGGCAATTTTGACTTGGGAGAAAAGAGAAGATCACTTTCTTAGCGAGTTGTGGGTGCCATAAGGAGAGAATTCACACTCCCTTAGGAAAAACACACTTGTGGGAAGAGGAGAGAGAAGAGGGAGTGCGTATTAGTGGAGAATGGGGTCCACAAGGAGAGAGAAAGGCAACAATCATAAATAGAGCATGAGGGCCTTCGTTTGGGTTCTTTGTCATTTTATCTTCAAAATTCCAATTCTCTTGTGGTTGCTTAGCTCAAGACAAATAGTGTTGCTTAGCACAAGGATTTCCAAGCAGGAATCCAACCCCTTCTTTGGAGAATCTTGAGTGTCTCCCTATTAGGGAGGAAGGAGTATATTCCGGGCTTCTTCGAAAGTTGTACGACAAACGTCCCAACCAACAGTGTGTATTTTTCAGGTCGTAGAAGGAAACTTGTGGGGGTGGAATTGGATATGTGTTGAGGAGTTGCTTGGACCAGGCTTTTGCATAGAAGACGTCTATCTCGAGGGAAGACTTTTCATTGGATTTTGCAGGGCTGGAAGTGGAGCTTTCTTGAGGGCTGAATTGTACCAATTTTTGCTTGCGCGCAGGGGTTACTGGTTGATGCTTGCACTAAGGCAGAGAGTGAAGGAGATTGGGAAAGAAAAGGGTTGGATAAATAAGGGAGATCCAGAGGAGAATTTTTGTAGGTGATTGGAAGGCCTTTGTGGGCACTTTACAACACTTCTTCTTGTAGTGCATATTGGAGGCCAGACTCGGCAACTCGCACTAATTTGGGGGTCTCCGGGATTGTTGGATTCAAGCCAAACCCTTTCTGGGTTTTTGTGGGTTTATTGAGGGGACGCGCCAACTAATTTTGCAGAATTTTCTGAACACATTTGAGGGCTGAAACTTGCATCCTTTTTTCAGTTGCAGAGACAAAATTTTTTGGTCCAACATAGAGACTGTTGGGTGAAGTCATTCCAGCACTTGGGCATAACATTATCACCTGGATTTATCCTAGCTTGCTGAAGCAAGCCCAGGTTCCACTATTCTTACTCATATGTACTACATTGTTCTCAAATTTAATAAAATGGCTCCGGAGTTTGGTGTATTTCCTCTTGTGTATTGATGAATTGCGTGTGTGTTGAATTTTCTGGTCGCTGTTCATAGTGCATGTTTCTGTTATTCACTTAATATTTCCATTGGGAATATTACATCCTGGACAAATCGAAGTTTTCCCGAGATCAAATCCTCGTGAAGTCATCTTGTAACAAGGAGAAATTCATCTGCAGTAGGCTGAAAATACGTTGGGATTGAAGTCTCTTGCTAAAATATTTTCCCAAGGCTGAAATTGTGGCGGATAGCTATTCTCTGCCCATTCAAATCTGTTTAAGTATGAACAGGACCCCTTCAAGGTAGTAGTTCGAGCCCACACTAAGGCCAGACAAAGGTCTAGATTAGGTCGAAGTTCTAAAGTAAACACATAAAAACTAAGACAGTTTTTTGGAAGAGTTCTGAAGCAAACCAAAGTTCAATCACCGACTTAGACACTCTCTCTCTTCTTGAGGCAATTTGGGTTGCATTCTCGAGTTTAGTTGCATCGTGGACAACCCTGTAGCAGGATAATGGTGTGGTCTTGAAGCTAGTCAAGCAATTTAGGTAGTCTGGGTCAGAGATAGGATACATTTGATTAGTAAACAAGTTCTGTTGAATTTAGAATTAAATTGGAACTAATTGAAATTGTACTGGACTGTTGAAATTGGGCTATATAAGTACTGTTGAATTGATGAATGATTGTAGCTTTCTGGTTCATTGTGTGTAGAAAGAGCAATACTGTTTGCTGAAGATTATATTTTTATTGGAATAGTTTGTGACATTGCTGACAGAAAAATGATTTTGATAGAAGGCTTAGTTGCTTAAGAAATCTTAGGGCAAAATTTTTTCCTAGGATTTTACATGCAACCCCTTTTAAAGAGAATAATTCTTTCTATACTTCCTTAAAGAAGGGGTAGTCCATGAGAATGTGTTTGATTCTCTCCTCATCAACTTTGCACAATGAACAAAACCCTGGCCCTTGCAAGATTCTTTTGAAGGATATCCCAAGGAAGGACCTTATCACTCAAAGCCAATTGAAAGAATAGGCTAGATTTTAGAATTGTTTTTTGTCTCCCATATTGGTTTCCACCACCAGCAGTATTCTTGAACCAATGTTGTAAGAACCGTCCCACCCCAACGGATCATAACCCAAAACAACGTCCCATGTGGATCTGTGGGTAAATTGTGGTCGGAATCGTGAATCGAAATTTTGGAATGTAGTTCGCCCTAAAAAATACACTTCCTGAACTTTAAGAACCGTGATGGTACTGTTTGCGGCTTCGCAAGCTCGAATTGCGGTTTTGTATTGGTTCCGAAACTCGCTTGCATGGTTTCGCGGGTGACTTTTTATTTTATTAACTTGTGGTATAAGTGGGGCTTAGGGTGATTTAGGGATGATTGAGGAGAAAGGGGAGGATTAAAAAGCCTCTTCCCCCTCTCTTTTCCTCATTCTTGCATCTTTGGCTTGAGCTTGGAGAAGAGTGCAAAAGAGACCTTGGAGAAGAGAGGATATAACAAGCTTTTGAGATTAGATTTATGAGACGTTTGAGGATAGAGAAAAGGAGAGCTTGGAGGAGTGAAAGAGGAGCTTGGGGGAGTGAAGAAGGGCTGCCATCTACCACAAGTTATCAACTTCTCAAAAGCTAAAGAGGTTAGTGCGAATCCCAATTAACGTCTTCATTTTCTTGTCATTCTTGTTTGTATTTTTTCTCCTCCGCTTGTACTCTCCCCCATTCTTTCTTCTTATTCATTTTATCACAGGTTATCCATCTAAAATGTTGTTCTTTTGAATTATCATTCCACTTTTAGTTTTCACGGTGTTGGTGGGGGTAGGCATAAAAGGGAAAAAATGGAAGAAAAGGATAGTAGTCGCACTCATAGTGACCCAATTCATGATGACGAGAAAGTGTTTGAAGAGGAAAGGGATGAAGAGGGCACTAAAACGTAAGGGGGAAAAGTTGCAGTGAGTCTTGTGGAATTTTGAGACAAAACTTGAGGGGGGGAGAGGTGGTGGGACCTTCAAGTTTTTATGCCCTTGTGATTGTCATGAAGGAAAGCCTTATAGTGGTTCATATACCCATTTGAGGAGGCATCTTTGTGGGGTAATGGAAAATCATGAAAAAAAGGGTACCATAGGGATCTTAGTTTGCCCAAATGTATCATTGGAATAAAGGAAAAAATACATCCAAATAAAGAAAGCTATGTTACTGCACAAACTAACAGGGGTCCTAAAGGGGAACCTAAAGGGAAAACTACTAGGGCACAACAACAATATGGGACATGTTGACCACTGAAATGCACTTGAAGATTTAATGTCTCCATGCCCGAGGAAATGTCAGATGATTCATGTACCATCAGAGTTCAAAGATCACCAGAGCTTCTAAGCTCTATCTTCTTCTTCTCATTCTTCTTCTATATTGTACTAAGATTCCGCAAGCCCTGCGGGGATGTTGTAAAGTGATGCTAGTATGATGAATCGGGTCATGTAACAGGCGTAGGTAACTTTTGACATTGTTATCAAGTGAGTTTACTCTGGGAAATTTTTTTATTTGGTTAATTATTGGTACTTTTTAGCACTTAATAATTAATTGAGTTTTTTCTTCCAAGCTATTACCCCAAAGTTGGAGTGCGGCTTGATGGCAAGGCCTTGGGTGAGTCCTAGTGTCTAGAGTCATCGTATATTACCATACTAGTGTGAAAATTCTACTGCAGTATCATGGTTTATTTCTCCTACTTGATTTAAAATATTACAAGTTATTTTCAGAAATTAGATTCAGAAATTACCGAAATAAACACAACTACAACCTACACATGTAGATCATTTACTGAATAATTCACTCATCCAACAAAGTGACACATGGATTTTTGGACATAAGTCCCCGGAAAAACCCAAAGTGGGAAAACCGGTGCAACATATATTAGGGTTTATTTTATTAAGTAGATTCTGAGTACAGTAAATCTGGGTTCCAAATTTGGAAAACCCGATAGAGAATAAAAGAAATCAAATCTGCAGCTACCTGTTGTTCTAGTGCCAAAAATCTGATTGATCCACACCCTCAAACGGGATTTACAAGACTCAGCCTAGATCTGGCCTTAGAAACCCCAGCGTTGCCCATGAAGCCTCAGCGTCAGCCCTGCTAGCCTCAAAATGCCACTGCGTTGCCTAGAGAGGGACTGCATAACCCTTGAGAGGGTGACACATGCCTTACGCTGGCCCTTGATGCCCTTTGTGTAATTTCTGAAGCCCTCTAGATCCTCTGCGCTGTCCTGCGTAGCCGCTGTGCAACATCTGTGTAGCTGTTGCTCTGCTTCTCTGCGCTGACCTTGTTGCTGCTCCTTTGCCTCTTACTAACTCTTGGCTCCAGGATTAGATCATCCCCTTGGCCAATACTACCCCTCGCTGCAGAAAATTCCTGCGGAAGTTCTTAGCAAACCCGCCCTAGAATTCCAGATCTATTTCTCAGCTATGCAACTGTGTGTGTCTCCAACTGACCCTCAAGCCTTTCTCTTATACTTTTTCGTTGAACCCTTCAACGACCAAGATTAAAACACTCATCAACGGATGAGATTAAAAGACTGCTTGATTTGTGTCTTTAAGAACATTTCAACACATGTGTTAATTAATTCACTTTAATTATTTAATTTTCCTAAGTTTAGACTTAGGAAATCCATTAAAATAATTAATTATTTGAATAGTTTGAACACCAATTGAAATTTCTCAAAACGCTTTCTGGGTTTTCGAGTTCAAGTGTGTCCTAGCCCCTCCACAAAGTTTTAGGGCTGGAGCACACCCGATGCTACACCAACTATACAAAATCTCAACAACTAGATCACTTGTAAAGTTTTGAGGAATTTGATTAGGTCTAAAGGTTAGTTTTTTAATTTTTAAAATTTCTCGTAGGATGAAAATTTTAATAAATTCTAATTGTAAAATGTAATAAGTGATGTCTAGAGAAGTTGTATGGGGTATGTGTGCTCAAAATTACACCTCTCACCCTCAACTTTCTACTAAGACACTTTGAGGGGTAAAAAGTAAGTTCTAGTCCGTCAAAACCCACTTTTCCTAAGTCTTGTGGAAAATGTGGCAATAAATTAGCCCATAAATAAATTAAATGGAGAAAAATAAGAGAACTCAATGTGAAAAAATGACTTGGAAATTATCCCAAGTCAAAGAGCAAGACAAGAGGCAGTTAAGAGATGATTTGGCACATGACATCACATGAGAGATTGAGCACATGGAAAAATTGATTTTCTGGCTACAATTATGGAGTTTGATTTGGTGACATGGCAACATCCCCGGGAGGTCAACGACTATTTGATGGATTTTGATTGAGAGTTTAGTGGAGTCTTGTCTCCACTCCAACTCCACTAACTCCCACACATGGCAAAGGAACTTCACTCCAAGCTCCACTCAGCATCCAAAGAGGCCCATTCTTTTATTGATGGCAACTCAACGCATGGCAAAGAGGAGATGTGTCACTTCATGGCTGGATGGTTGAGATTCGATGGGAGTTAACTCCCTCATGGTTCACACTTGGCAACCACTTGCCTCACACATGGAGAACTCACATTTCTTGATGGAGATACGTTGGGCCACCTAAGGGAATTCAATTTGGTTGGATTTCACATGTGTCTTTGGCTCTCTCTCTTGGGATTCGATGTGCTCTTCTTGGGATCATCTACATGTCCACATGTCACATGGTTTTCTCTTGGGATTTGCTCCCAATTATCTTTTTTAAGTGAGCTTTGGGCTCTCACTTTGTATCTTTGTAACGAGCTATTGGGCTTAAGGGGACTTCGCTGGATTGTGGACTTGCTTTATATTATTAAAAAAGACTTTGGGGTATTACATTGATGGTGTTCTCCTTCTCTCTTTGAGGTGATGTTGTTTTGATTTATATGCTTCATTTTTCTATGCAATTTGGATTATGTTAGCTATCATCTTGCCATTCATTTGGATTAATATATGCAAGTTATCTTGTGTTTATTTTTGATTTACAGAAATATTCTAGGAGTGAGAAGCACTAGATGATTTTAGGAGGAATCTCTAGTTCTCTCACTCATTGTACTCTCTAATTCCTTTATGAATGCTAATATCTATTTCCAAGTGTGTAGAGAATACTTGGGCGTGGGAGAAGTCTCCAATAGATTAACTCACTCTCAAGCTCAAGGATTTAAGGACCCAATCAATTTTGCTTCAAGGATCTCATCAAACAAAGTGCAAAAGGGGTGTTTCCTTTCCTCTAGTCTACTAAGATCACATAAAATTCAATTCAATATTCTTCTTGACCAAAATTTCGTCCTTTCATTGATTTTATGAGCTATCTAGAGTATGATTTTAGTTAGACAAGTATGGAGTTCTATTTGCATAACTTCATCTAGTTCTTGTATACTAATTGTAAATTATTGTTTCCCTTCTTGCATGCTCTCTCCACTCATTTTTTTTTTTTAAATCTGTTTTGTAGCCTCTTTGAGCAGAATTATAAATCCATTTTGGTGGCAAGTTTGAAGGAGAAGCTCTTGAAAACTACTAACATATTTCTTGTAGAACCTTTGAAATCACAGTGGAGGCTTTTTGACAAAGCCGAGAGCTTATTTTGGACAAATTTTAAGGAGGCCATGGGCTGTTGTGAAGGCTGCAAGTTTTCTTCTTTAAGGCCAAGAGTTGGAGGAGGCCTAGCCTCTCTTCCTTTTGCATTCATTGTGATCTTTCAAGTGGCTGATTTGTAATTGCCAAAGCAGTACTCTTCTTTTGTGCTTCATTTGCTAACCTCATTCATGCATGGTTAGTCTCTTTGTGAAAATTCCTACACCAGAATCCTATTATAGCAACTGGAAATTATTCTCCTAATTGTTAATTTAATTTAACAATTTATTCGCTGTTTGCTACGGCAAATACTGAATAAATCACAATGCAATCTACACAAATAAAACTGCAGAAGAATAAAATGCTGGAAGCTCAGAAATGCTAGCGCACACAAAAATTTAGTGTTGATAATATCGGTATCGGAAAAATATCGACAAATATCGGCAAGCATAAAAAATCATTTTTTTCTTTCTTTCAGATTGCTGATATTTTCAAAATATGGCGATATTTAGCTGATATTTTCTCGGCGATATATCGTTTTGCTGAAAATATCACAATATTTTCAAATATCACCGATATATTGGCAATATTATCAACAATGAAAAAATTAACACAATTATTTTTGGAAATAAGTCCTCGGAAAAACCCAACTTGGGAAAAATGGTGCAGTAATGAGGGTTTTTATTATTTTGCAATAGTGAAAATTTGAGTACAATCTGGATGCCTGAAATTGGCAATCCACAACAAGAAATTCTGGGGAAAATTAGTGAAGGGAATTTACCCTTCCTCCACAAACAATTTCGACACAACTTGCCTACAGAAAACTTGGCCTCCTAAAACTATTGCCTCACCCTCTGCGCTACACTGCGTAGTCTACTAGACGTCGAGCCTCCAACCAACCTTTACTGAAGTCGTTCTGCCTCCAGCTACTGAGGAAATCGTCTCTCCTGCCTACTGGACCCTTTGCCCGGCCTATGGAATTGAGATCGATTTTCTTCTCAACAAATCGAACTGCCAATCTGAAGCTACTGCGCAGAGCTCTGTGCTGCCTCACTGGGATAACTCAACCCTCTGCGCTGCCTCATTGGGATAACTCGGCCTCTTCGGATCTGGAAAAATTCCTCTGTATCACTGTCCTTGCCCTTCACTGCTTCGATCTCTGGCTCTCTCTAGCAACTAACTGCTGCTGCTCTAGAAATCTATCCGCCAAGAAATCGAATTGCTCAAGTGTTTCAAGTGATTTCTCCATTCCCATATCGATCTCCTCTTATAATCTTATGTTGGAGCACCAACGACCAAGATTAAAACATAATCGATGGCTAGGATCATCGTTGGATCGATCCGTGTGAGTTTCTAGACTATTCTCGCTTTGACTTAATTAATACTGATTAATTAACCTGTTTTCCTAAGTTTAGACTTAGGAAACATTAATAAATGGTTAATAATCTAATTAAGTCACTTCTAGGTGGAATTTCCAGAAATGATTTATGGGTCTTGAAGATCTCATGTATTCTAGCCTCTCCACCAAGTTTCGTGGCTAGAACACATCTGATGCTACAAATTTTTAGACTATTCTCGCCTTGACTTAATTAATATTCATTAATTAACCTGTTTTCCTAATTTTAGGCTTAAGAAACATTAAAAAATTGGTTAATAATCTAATTAAGTCACTTCTAGGTAGAATTTCTAGCAACAATTTATGGGTATTGGAAATCTCATGTATTTTAGCCTCACACCAAGTTTCGTGGCTAGAACACATCCGATGCTGCAAAAACTAACACTCTTAACATAACATTCATATTTATTTCATTTTACATAAAGTGAGCATTGAATTATGTTTGCTATTTCCATTCCTTAAGTACTTGTATTGTGTAATCCATTTATAGCACATGCAATGTTTATTTTTGAGCAAACACGTATTTCATATTTATTTGGAAAACTTAGACCATTTTCACTCATCCATCTACTTGGTCCTATAAGTTCTTGAATATATTGCTTCAATACATTTTTACAACTCAGGTTTATGTGGCATTTTGGTTATTGATGATTATCTCTTGAAGTATTCTTCGTGCCATTTCATTTGGAGCCATTCATTTTACTTGCAAACAATATATTGGGAACTTGTGGAGCTACATTGAGCTAATTGTTTCACTTTTCATTCTCCATTGAAAGATATTGGTACCATTTACTTGAACATTATCTCTCATTGTGTCAATACTTTTGTTGGGAAACACAAATATTCACACAAGCATCTCATTTAGGCATTCATAGTATTAATTTGCATCTTTGTTGACTTGCCTCCAAGCATAAGCTTGGTTGAAAGACTCTAGGGCCACCTTTCTCACCCAACTTGCGAAACATAAACTCTCTTTTGTGGTTAACACAGTGGCCTTGCAGTCGTCAGAGCCACAGTCTCTATAGCACCGGAGGCATCGGGTGATTAGATTTCCAATGGAGGTATCGTTAATATAGCCTTTGCTATCTTTCCTTGGGCTTCTCGCCACAACCTACACTAGAGACTAGTTTCGAAACAGTTGAGATAAAAGATTCATCTAGGTAGGCATTTAACTTAAAAGTTAAAACTAATCAAGATATATGCATTCCACATTAGATAGGTTGTACATCATTTCAATTTAGTCATCCTGGAGCGTTTTAAACTTACTTGCACTATTATGTGTCTCATGTACTTGTCATTTCAATGTTGAATGGTCTCATTTTTACTTGATGTCATTATCTTTTGTTATTTGAGCATTTCCTTTGCAAGTACAATTTCTATTTCCATTTTGCAAGTAATAAGCTATCTTGAATTTATTGGATCTCATTTGCAAGCATTATCTTTCAAATAACAGTTTTCTCTATTTTGCAAGTAGTTTGGATCTTTACATTTGCAATCTTTACTTTACTTGCAATTTTGCTATTTTATGTACTTGTTATTTAGCTCATGATTATTGAATGTCATTATCTTTTGTTACTTGAGCACTTGAGCACTCCCTTTACAAGTACTGTCTCCTTTATAGTTGCAAGTGATATTTATATGCTCATCTTGGTCTAACAATTTTATTTTTGCATGATTATTTATCATTGTATCTTGAATTTTATTTTGAGCAAACATTTGTCATTGACTTTGAAGTATTGGTCTATACTTTGAATATATTATTGAATATTGTTTATATATTTATGCTTGTTCACATTTTGGAAATCAAGTTATCTTTGATAAGCATTTCCTTCTAACTTTAGTCTCCTAGAACCTCACATTTCTTTTATTAACCTTCTTTAGGGACCACCCCCCTTAGCTTAATTAGGAGAGAGCTTTAACAGAGAGAGTTGGGAATAGGTGACAACCCCTTTTCTTAGTGTGCCACCAAGATCAGATCTTGTGGGGTTGAGGATTTTTCCCACATTAACTTAGGTGTGCAAGTGGGGCGACAACAGGACAAAGGGCCATTGTCACCACAACCTATGTCTCATTCTCTTCTCGGATTTTCACCGACTGGAGGAGTCCCAATATCCCTCACTTGTGATAGATATTCTTAATAAAAGATTGAAGTGAGGCAAGGTGAATCATTCAATGGAAATGCTCAATAAAGGTGCAAGATTTGGGAGAAGCTCGAAAGGCTTTTGCACAAAAAACCCCCTTGTAATAGATAGCTACACGAGACCTAGGGTTGATGTATATGCTGAAGTATGGGTTAATCCAATTTTAGGGTAGTTAAGAGAAAAAGCCTTGTATGATGTACTTTAACAAGTAGTTAAGCATAAACCTTCAATAAATCCCCAAGTCAAGGTAACTTCAAGGGTTCCCACTTGGTACAAAGATTAGGGCATCAAATATTTTGAAATTCAATCGTGAGAATGAACCCAAAACTAGAGGAGACCTAGAAGAAACACCAACGCAGGAGACTGCAAGATTAGTTTTGAGAGATCCTGCTCCTAAGGGATTTCGTGCCAAGCCCTAGAGGGGCTACCTATTCTTGAAGGCACGAAGAATGAGGAGGGAGAAAAGAAGTTGAAACAATGATGTTTCAAGGCGACCTAGAAGCAGCTTTGCTAGTCGTAATGAAGTAGCTACACAACACTTCTATATATTTACACTGCGTTGACAATTATGAATGGATTTTCAAGGAATATAAAGTGCATTATTTCTCCTAGGAACATTCATTCATTCGTCATCCATGAGTAACACATGCAAATTTCACAATAGCTTCAACGTTCCACCAAAATTTCATTAATTAGGGCACATTAAAGACCATGAGACAAATTCCATGCATTAGACATTTATCAAAATTCAGAAATATAACATTTAAACATCACTTACGAGGCAACGCAGAATATATCCAGCCATCATAATGCTAAAGAGAAGCTCCAAGAGAGATAGCAAAAATGTCCAAACATCTAAATTCATTCAAACTACTCCAAAAATTTCCACAATTGCAGGTCGGAATTCCTCTAAAGAGGCTAGCAAAAATCTTAAGTGATGATGAGGAATACAAATGAGGTCTCATCAATTTATATGAGCCTCTTACCAATTCAAATGGTCAAATTTGCCTAATAAACCCTTAAAAATGACACTAATGTGCAAAATAACAAAGAAATTGGTTACAATCCCACCAAGTAGCTCAAAAGTACTCAACAAGCCTTCCTAATGAGGCCAAAGGATAGAAAAATGGTGCAAAGGGGCCGTTGGAAGGCCTACATAAGTACCCCATGTGCCAAATTGAAGAGGAGGGCTCTGAAACTGATGACCCAGGGGGTGGCCCCTTGGTTTCCAAGAAAAACATCTGTGGTACTCCTATGTGGCTGTGGGGGTATCGTGAATGGTCTCATGGGTCTCCAACTGGATCAAACATGACGATACTCCATCCATAAGGGCAAGAATGATGATACAAGCCCTCTCATGTCTCCCTAGGTGAGACAAAACCCCATCTGGGCCTTGGATCATATGCCAAGTTGTCTGGTGCAAATATGTGGCCGTCTGGGCATTGTGGTCCAAGTGTATCATCATCTCTGCATGAGCGGGGCACGAACAAGCCAAATGTGGTCCAAGTGTATCATCATCTCTGCATGAGTGGGGCACGAACAAGCCAAATGTGGTGTTAAGGATCCCATGGTGTGGCAATCAATGCTTTGTTGTGGGGGAGGCCCATGGCTCTCAACGCTCATCGTACAAGTGCCATCATGATCCTCTGGAGGGCTTGGATCTTGTATAGGGAGGCCAAACCCGATGCGAAGACCCACCTGCAATCCTGTATAAGATCCAATGCGTCTCCTCACCTTCCAGGACAATAATTCATTAGTGCAATTGAGTAAATAAGCTTACAAATCAGGGGCCCAAGTGGACACTTCATAGTGGCATGCCCTTCCAATTTGGCTTTAGAATGTACAGGTGTCCCCAGGCTTAAGAGGGAGGCTAGTAAAGGACGCTATTAGGTGGTTTCAACCTCTAAGGGAGTGACAGGTCCATGGTATATCCGTCAAATGGCAGGTGTCATGTGAAATAGTGGTGGAATGGAGTGGGGTATCAGGGGAAGGGTCCAAGCCACATGCCATGGTACAAGGGTAGCTATAATGAGGGAAGCCTACACATGGGTATATGGATGTAGGAGGGAGCAATCGTGGTACATGAGTTACCCCAACCTTTGTTTTTCCACCCTTCTTCATATGCCTTTTGCCTTTAATTGATTTTTCTTTCTCTTAAATGCTCGGGGCTCTAGGGAATGAGACCATGATGTGTATGATGTAACAGTGAATACCCCCTTAAGTTTGGGCAGTTCATCTCCCACCAGGGGTTCAGACAATCATGGTTCCAAAATGATGTAGGGGCTCATATAGGGGCCCTAAGAACCAGGGTGATGGCCATGATAAGGGGTAGAGCTCATGCCTGGCTTTTTCCCACACATCTTTTGCATTTATGGTACATTTCTTGTTGTAAGTGGCCAAATTATGCTTCTAACTTTCTCTTTTTAGCTACATTAACATCTGGGGCATTGTTTCAAGCCCGACCCAAAGTGTGGACAAGGGGAGGGAGAGGCTAACTCCTTGTGGACACAATGGAAAAATGTTGTAAATTTATGTAGATGTTCTATGCTTGATGCAACTTTACTTTTCACCACAGCAATCACACAAACAATCAAGTAAAATGCTGATAGAACATACCAGTGGATCTATAGAAGACAAACTAGAAACAGAGAAATGTGGTGGTGCGTTACAACGGTCAACAGGATGCTTCAACCAACAAAGTCTCCTTGGTCAACCAACCCAACATGTGTTACAACAGCCCTCAAAACAGCCACACAGTCAACTCAAAGTCAACCCCAGAAAAGTCAACGCTGCCCCAACGGCTTAACCACCAACCCAACAAACGTGACAACAAACGCAATAACATGTGACAACAACAACAACAACGGCAGCAACAACGACAACAATGGCAACAACAACGACAACAACAACATCTTCGTCCTTATTTCCCACGTGTGAACTGAAGCTACCTCCAAGGAGCTCGAACCAATCAGAAGAGGAGAGATGATGTGTGAGGATGAGATGATGAAATGTCCTCCAATTTTGACTCTATTTATATCAATCACTGAGGTGTGTGACACATTTGTTGGGGGTGTAAAACCTTAAGGCCGACCTGCACATACTTTGAAAATATTAAAAATAAATGTTACGCTCATCGGATCAAGATGATCTTTAGATCAATCACCTCTTTGAAAGAAGAATTCAATAAAAATATTGGCATCTTCATCTGAGCATCACAACATGGAGTTTGGACCTAGTTGTCCAAAATTAACACTCCCTCTCAACTAGGGAGAACTCCATCCACCTGTGCAATCCAAACATCGTGCATCATCCTGCCGTAACTTGCTTTGTTGGCTTCTTTATTTCAGAACAGAAGTGGGTCAGTCACAAAGACATCATTCCTGGCTGACAGATTCATCCCAGAGGTTCGAAACCTCTATAGGACTCACAAAGAGTCTCATACCAACCCAAAGTTGGTTTATCTAACCCGAAGTCAGTGGGAGGTCCGAAACCTCACTTGGACTCAAGAGAGTCATATATACTAACCCGAAGTTAGTCTCACTGACCCGAAGTCAGTTGGAGGTCCGAAACCTCACATGGACTCAAAGAGTCACATACCAACCCGAAGTTGGTTCATCTGACCCGAAGTCAGTAGGAGGTCCGAAACCTCACTAGACTTGATCCCAGATCAAGTGGTTGGACACGTGCCATCCTAGATAGAGAGTACGACAATCTCTGATGTGTCCATCAGTATTTGCTACTAGTCTCTAGCTTTTCCCACCTCATTGGCCAAATGAAAGGTACTTCCCATGAGTCCGGAACTCAGTGGGTAGGATGCATACGGGGCACAGATCATGAGAGGTGAACCTACTCAAATATCATAAAGGTGGGGCAGAAGCACCACAAGGTTCGGTAAGCCTAGCCCCGTGTGTGCTTATAGCTCCGAGGAACTATCCCCAAGGCCCCCCAGAGCTCCCAGAGCTCATCGTCCAACAGGACCCTCAAAATAGGGTCGTTCCACGATTCCAAGATTCTCACGGAAGGTTAGGAACATGATCTTCCCCAAGGGCATTGTGAGAATATCTGCGACCTGCTCATCAGTTCCTATATGATCGAGCCTTACGGCGCCTCGCTGTACCATATCCCAGATAAAGTGGTACTAGCCATCAACATGCTTGGATCGTTCGTGGAACACGGGATTCTATGACAAACTAATCCCCCTCAGGTTATCACAAAGGGTAACGGTGGCATCTAGCACATGCTCGAACAACTCACTGAAGAGCTTTCGCAACCAAGTGACTTCACAACAAGCCATACATGTTACAATGTATTCGGCTTCAGCGATGCTCAAGGCTACCAACTTCAGTGTCTTGCCCGAAGCAGATCTACGTGTGAAGTAGCATCTAGATGTGCTCTTCCGATCCACCACAATGCCAGCCCAATCGACATCAGTATATCCATGGAGTGTCATACTCCTAGCAATGTATCTTTGCCCATGGTCTATCTTTCCTCAGAGATATCTCAAGAGTTTCTTGGCACCAACCCATTGAATGTTATGATCAACCATGTGTTGACTCAAAGTGTTCACTGCACAACATACGTCTGGACGGGTGTTCACTAAGAACATTAGGGCTCCTACTAGTTGAAGATACTCAGTAGGATTTGCTAGCACGGGCCCAACAGTGCTGCCACTCAACTTCTTAAAGTTGAGCTCAATTGGTGTCGACCCGGACTTATAGTCCACCATACTAAATCTTTCCAGAAGCTTCACAATGTATTTTCCTTGAGAAAATAAAATCTTGTCAGGTCTCTGCCAGACCTCCAGGCCTAGGAAATAGTGCATCAGTCCTAGGTCCTTCATCTCGAACTCAGCAGCGAGCTCCCTCTTGCATTGATGAATGAGAGGGTCAACACCTGTCAGGAAGAGGTCATCCACATATAGCACCAGAATGAGAGGCTTCCCTTTGACAACCTAGAAGTAAAGGTTCGGATCAGCATTACTTCGAGTGAAGCCTAGCTTCATCAAGTAGTTATCTATCCTCTCGTACCAAGCTCTGGGTGCTTCCTTCAACCCATAGAGGGATTTCTTCAACCTGCAGACATGGGTGTCCCGATCCTGGACTTCGAACCCAGAGGTTGCTCCACATATACCTCTTCCTTTATCGCACCATGTAGAATGTTGAAATTTGGTTACCGGAGGACAGGTGGTTCCCTAAGGCTTTGATCTTTGGCCTAGGGAAAAGTGTCCAAAAGAATTTAATTTTTCTCCTAAAGTGACTTTATAATTTTTATAAAGTCAAATCTAATTTAAAAGTGACTTTAAGAGATAAAGTTACTAAAGTCTAATTTTAAAGTGACTTTAATAAAGTCAATGTAAAATTAGAAAGGAAAAGTGACTTTGGAAATAAATGACTAAGTGGGTCTTTATTAAAGTGGGGTGAATTAAAAAATAGGAAGTGAGATTTAAATGAGCATTTAATCTCAGCCCTAGATCTAAATCTATTTTAGCCATTGGATTTAGGGATTCCCCAAAAGTCACTTAGGGTTAGGTTAAAGGAGGAAAAGGAGGAAAAGGTCATTCATTCTTTCATGAGCAGATTGGGAGAAGGAGAGCAAGGGAGATTTCTGAGCAGTGAGGTGAAAGAGGGCAGCTGATAGAGACTTCAACAAAATCCGTACAGCAGCAAAGAGGCATGGTTTCCAAGGCAGAAATCCGTACAAGAAGTGTTTGGCACATTTTTCGAGGGAGAGAGGCATAGTAAACGAGGAAGACCATATAGCAAGTTCAACATTTAATTCTGGGCAGATTCTGGGCACGAATATTGAGAAGAGAGACTGCTGCTTGGTGGTACGGATTTCTAGAAATCCGTACAGCAGCTGTACAGTCAGTTTCAGCACAGATTTCGAGGCAAAGGAGCATAACTTTCGAGGAGAAGAAGTTGTTGGGTTTTTCATACAATCCGTACAACAGCACGACCGTATTGCTGGGCACAAAAATCGAGAAGCTCATTTCAACATTTAATGCTGTCATAAAAGCTGTAAAATTTTTGTTTTGGGTTTTTACTGTTTTGCACGTTTTCCAAGGCGGAGTGAATGCACGAAAATCGAGATAAGTACAGTTGTTTAGTTGCTAAAATTTTTGCTGTAATTTCTGCCTCACTGTAAAAAGCATTTTCAGAAATAAGGAGCTCTCAGACTGGTTTTCCCCAAGAGTTGTAGGGGGTTTTTCCAGGGTCACCTTGACCAAAAATCTTAGTGTTTAAATGTGTTGAATGGCTGTTTTGAGCTTGCTGATTTTTATTTTTGCATTTTCCAGCATTCTGTAAATTTTCCAGAATTTGTGTTTTCAGTAAAAATTATTTTCCTGATGTTGAATGTAAGGATGTGGGAAAGGGCATTTAACTAAAAGGAGAAATAAGGTGAAATTGAAAACCGGGTGGGAAAACAAGAAATTTCTACATGGTATCGGAGCTTGGGTGCTGAAAGTGCAGTTTGGGACAGCAAGAAGAAAAATACAGTCTGCTGATTTTTCACTCAGAAAATTCCAACAAGCTGATTTTTCACAAACAAAATTTTTATCTTTACTACAGCAGTGCTATTTTTCAGTTTTAGGACAGCAGGATGTCATTGGGATTGAGGGTGGAGGATAGGTTGGATGGGCATACCAATTACAACGTTTGGAAGGAGAGAATGCAGAGTATCTTTGAGGAGGCAGAAGTCTGAGATATCATGGTTCATACCACACAGCAGCCTGTTAATGTGCCTATTGATGCTACTCAGTTGGCAGCATATAATAGGAAGAACAACAAGAATAAGAGACTGATTCTAGATGGAATCAAAGACCATTGCATTCCTAATGTGAGAGGAAAGAGAAATGCTCATGAGATGTGGACAGCATTGTCCAATCTCTACCAAAGTACCAATGAGAACCGGAAAATGGTCCTGAAGGAGAAGCTGAAAACCATTAAGATGGATAAGACTGATAGTGCAGCTGGATATCTCACAAAGATTACTAATGTGAGAGATGAGTTGGCAGCAATTGGAGAGGTCATTCAACCCACTGAGTTGGTGCGGATAGCAGTGAATGGCCTCCCCAGTTCATGGATGAACTTTGCTGATGGGGTTTGTGCACGTGAAACCCTTCCCACATGGGAGAGGTTTTGGGATGATTGCATTCAGACAGAGATCAGGAAAGGTCAGCTTGGGGCAGCCAAGCCAGTTGAGCAGGATGAGGATGTAGCACTATTGGCAGGACGCAAGAAAGGCAAAGGGAAGAAACAGGCTTCCACAAGCAATGGTGGGGGCAAAGGCAAAGGTAAAGGTAAACAGGATAACACACAGAAGGACTATTCCAAGGTGAAGTGTTGGAATTGTCAGAAGATGGGACACTATGCAGTTGTGTGTCCGGAGAAGAAGAAGAAGAAGGGGAAGAACCAGAGCATGGCAGCTTCAGTAGAGGTTGAGGACTTTGCAGATCGCTTTGACCGGGAGTTTGGGTTCATTGCGTGTGAGTCTTCTAGTGCAGGATTACCTGCCACACAGGTTCAGAGGGAGCATGCATTTCCCTCGATTAGCGGAGCATCTTCGGGTATATGGTATGTGGACAGTGGGGCTTCACGTCACATGACAGGAGTCCGTGAGTACTTCTCGGGGCATTAATTAACGATATAGAGTGCCATGCTCGGTGATGAGTTGTTAGACGGTCGGTGTGGGAACAACGACATTTCATAGAACCCAAACCTCCCTTGAAGGTGTGAGATGTTCTTTATGTGTGCCGGGGGATGAGGAAGAACCTCATATACTGTCTCGCTTTGGAGGATAGAGGATATTAGATACGTTCGGGGAGGACGAGGTCTTTGATATATCCAAGGGCGCTCCGACGGTCGTGGGGAAGTGATAGGTGTACGCCATGCAAAGGTGTACAAGTTTGAATTCGGCCCTTTGGCATTGAGCAGTAGTACCAACAGTAGAGCTAGCAGTTCTGAGCTGTGTGAGATTTGGCACCGCAAGATGGGGCATATGTATCATGGAGCCTTGAGGACTTTGCGGGAGATCACTACAGGTGTGCCAGATTTCAGTACTGATCACTTTGATACTTGCAGAGGATGTGCGATGGGCAAGTTTGCCAAATCCCCTTTTCCCAGTAGTGACAGCAGAGCGACTAGGATACTTGATTTGATTCATTCCGATGTGAGCGGTCGGATGTCTCATGTTTCCTTGAGTGGATATGAGTACTATGTGTTATTCATTGATGATCACTCCAGGAGGACCTGGATTTATCTCTTGAAGACCAAGAGTGAGGTCTTCAAGCGGTTTCAGGAGTTCAGAGCTCTTGTGGAGACACAGACAGGTCGGAAGATCAAGTCCCTGAGGTCGGACAATGGAGGAGAGTACACCCTTGGAGAGTTTGTTGACTATTGTGCGGAGGCGGGCATTAGGAGGGAGCTCACTGTTCCTTACAACCCCCAGCAGAACGGGGTTGCGGAGAGGAAGAACAGATCCATCGGAGGGGCTGCCAAAGCCATGTTACATGATCGGGGGTTGCCATTGTTTTTGTGGGCAGAGGCCTGCAACACAGCTGTTTACTTGCAGAACAGGAGTCCGCATCGTGCCTTGGGGCACATGACTCTGGAGGAGGCTTTTTCTGGGAAGAAGCCTGATATTGGTCATCTTCGTATCTTTGGGTGCATTACATACTCCTACATACCCAAGGAGAAGAGGACCAAACTAGAGCCCACCGCAGAGAAGGGTATCTTTGTGGGTTACAGTGAGACCTCAAATGCCTTTCGGATTTACATTCCTGCACAGAGGAAAGTTGTTGTCAGGTGGGATGTGAAGTTCGAGGAGGATAGGGCCTTTAGGAGGTCACGGGAGTTAGAGTATCTGGATCAGCCAGACCCTCAGCAGCAGCTGAATCAGTCACAGGGATCCAGTGGGCAGGGATCAGGAGGATCCGGAGGCACATCTATGACGATGTCTGGTCTGTCAATGAGCAGTGGCTTGTAAAGTCAGAGGGGTGGTGCTTCGGGCAGCATGCAGAGTAGTCCATAGAGCAGTTCACTAGGGAGTCCATTGATGGATAGTTCACACGGTACTTCAGCATCTACAGGTTCAGGTGCAGGCAGGAGGACAACAGACATACAGTCAGGAGTTCAAGCTCCTGATGATGAGGAGAAGTTTCATTCTCCAATGGGAGAAGTATGCTCAGGGAAGAGGAAGCCTAAGTGGCTTCAGGACACCTTGAGAGAGGCCACATCTGTTGTTGGGCCTAAGAGGTCGCTCAGAGAGAGCAGACCACCTGAGAGGTTTTGTAGCTATATGGCAATGGCTACCAACATCCTTAACTCTGAGCCTTCTAGCTATGAGGAGGCAGCTAGCCAGCAGGTCTGGAGAGAGGCATGCAGGAGGAGTATTCTTCTATCATGAAGAATGATGTTTGGGAGGTGGTGCCGAGGCCTGAGGGAAAATCCGTGGTTACTTCCAGATGGCTTTACAAAGTAAAGCAAGCTGCAGATGGCAGCATTGAGAAATTCAAAGCGAGGTTTGTGTCTAGAGGGTTCTCCCAGGTAGAGGGAGTTGATTATGAGGAGACCTTCGCTCCCGTGGCTCGATATACTTCGATCCGCTCCATTATATCGATAGCAGCAGAGATGGGTTGGAAGATCCACCAGATGGATGTGAAGACCGCATTTCTCAATGGCTTCATACGGGAGGAGGTGTACATTGAGCAGCCACAGGGCTTTGAGGTGCATGGGAAGGAGTCCCATGTGTGCAGACTGAAGAAGGCCCTTTATGGCCTGAAGCAAGCTCCCAGAGCTTGGTACTCCGGGATAGATACATACTTGCAGGGGATGGGTTTCACAAAGAGTGAGGCAGATCCGAACCTTTACTATATTGTGATAGGTGAGGAGCCTCTCATTCTGGTGCTGTATGTGGATGACTTGGTCATTACGAGTGCAGAGAGACTCATAGAGCACTGCAAGAGAGATCTTGCGGTGGAGTTTGAGATGAAGGACATCGGCTTGATGCACTAATTTTTGGGTTTGGAGGTGTGGTAGGAGGAGGGGCATTTCTTCATGGGGCAGGGGAAGTATATTGTGGATATCCTTGGCATATTCCACATGGAGGATTGTAAACCCATGTCGACACCGATGATCACCAACTGGAAGAAGCTCCATGCTTCGGATTCCGAGTTGGTGGATCCCACATTGTACAGACAACTGATTGGTTCCTTGATGTATTTGGTCAACACTAGACCAGATATTTGTTTTGCAATCAACACGATGAGTCAGTTTATGTGTGAGCTTAGGAAGGTTCACTGGGTGGCTGCAAAACACATTTTGCAGTACTTGCAGGGGACAGTGGATTGTGGTCTGGACTACAGGCAGGGGGATGGAGTGAGATTGGCAGGTTACACTGATTCTGATTGGGCAGGTTGTGCTTCTGATAGGGAGAGCACTTCAGGGTGTTGTTTTGGGTTGGGTTCGGCAGTGGTGTCATGGTTCAGCCGGAAGCAGCAGTTAGTAGCATTGAGTTCAGCGGAAGCAGAGTATATGGTAGCCAGTCTAGCTAGTTTTGAGGCCATCTGGCTTTGCAAGATGTTGTTTGGCTTATTTGGTCAGCCGTTGAGACCTTCAGTGATTTGCTGTGATAATCAGAGTTGCATTGAACTCACAGAGAATCCAGTATTTCTTGACATGTCAAAGCATATCGGGATCAAATATCATTTCATCAGAGACTATGTGCAGAAGGGAGCTGTGAAGCTCGAATATATTCCCACTGATGAGCAGGTTGCAGATTTTCTTACCAAAGCCTTACCACGGGGCAAGCATGTCTACTTCAGAGACAAGATGGGTGTGGTGAGGAACACCTTCCTCGGTAAGAGGGAGTGTTGAAATTTGGTTACCGGAGGACAGGTGGTTCCCTAAGGCTTTGATCTTTGGCCTAGGGAAAAGTGTCCAAAAAGAATTTAATTTTTCTCCTAAAGTGACTTTATAATTTTTATAAAGTCAAATCTAATTTAAAAGTGACTTTAAGTGATAAAGTTACTAAATTCTAATTTTAAAGTGACTTTAATAAAGTCAATGTAAAATTAGAAAGGAAAAGTGACTTTGGAAATAAATGACTAAGTGGGTCTTTATTAAAGTGGGGTGAATTAAAAAATAGAAAGTGAAATTTAAATGAACATTTAATCTCAGCCCTAGATCTCAATCTATTTCAGCCATTGGATTTAGGGATTCCCCAAAAAGTCACTTAGGGTTAGGTTAAAGGAGGAAAAGGAGGGAAAAGGTCATTCATTCTTTCATGAGCAGATTGGGAGAAGGAGAGAAGGAGAGCAAGGGAGATTTCTGAGCAGTGAGGAGAAAGAGGGCAGCTGATAGAGACTTCAGCAAAATCCGTACAGCAGCAAAGAGGCACGATTTCCAAGGTAGAAATCCGTACAACAAGTGTTTGGCACATTTTTCGAGGGAGAGAGGCACAGTAAACGAGGAAGACCGTACAACAAGTCCAGCATTTAATTCTGGGTAGATTTTGGGCACGAATATCGAGAAGAGACTGCTGCTTGGTGGTACAGATTTCTAGAAATTCGTACAGCAGTAGTACAGTCAGTTTTGGCACAAATTTTGAGGCAAAGGAGCACAGATTTCGAGGAGAAGTTTCTGGGTTTTTCGTACAGTCCGTACAGCAGTACGACTGTACTGTTGGGCACAAAAATCGAGAAGCTCATTTCAACATTTAATGCTGTCATAAAAGCTGTAAAATTTCTGTTTTGGGTTTTTACTGTTTTGCACGTTTTCCAAGGCGGAGTGAATGCACGGAAATCGAGATAAGTACAGTTTAGTTGCTGAAATTTTTGCTGTAATTTCTGCCTCACTGTAAAAAACATTTTCAGAAATAAGGAGCTCTCAGACTGGTTTTCCCCAAGAGTTGTAGGGGGTTTTTCCAAGGTCACCTTGACCAAAAATCTCAGTGTTTAAATGTGTTGAATGGCTGTTTTGAGCTTGCTAATTTTTATTTCTGCATTTTCCAGCATTCTGTAAATTTTCCAGAATTTGTGTTTTCAGCAAAAAATATTTTCCTGTTGTTGAATGTAAGGATATGGGAAAGGGCATTTAACTAAAAGGAGAAATAAGGTGAAACTGAAAACCGGGGTGGGAAAACAAGAAATTTCTACACAGAAATGTGGTCTTCACATCCATCTGATGAAGACTCCATCCTTGCGTAGCAGCAAGGGCTATAATAGATCGAATGGCGGTGTATCGGGCCACAGGTGCAAATATGTCATCATAATCTATGCCTTCCTTTTGAGAGAAGCCACGGGCAACTAATATTGCCTTGAATTTTTCAGCACTTCCATCAGATCCATGCTTGATCTTGTAGAGCCATTTCGAGGTGACAACTGCTTTGTCCTTCGGTCTTGGAACCACATCCCAGACATCATTCTTCATAATGGACTCATACTCTTCGTGCATAGCATCTTTCCAGACTTGATGCTTTACGACTTCTTCAAAGGATCCAGGCTCAGATTGTACAATAGTACTCATGGCTGCTAGATACCCTTGGTATCTACTTAGCTTCTTGCTTTCACGAATGTCCCCCTTTGGGGCCATATGTCCCTTGGCATCCTCGAGAGTGTCCCTGAGCCATGATGGTATCTTCCCTATTGAAGGAGATGGATCAGTTGAGTCCATTGGACCTTCAACATCGGGCATCGTCTCATCCTTCGGTTCTTCTTGATTTCCAGGCCTTGCTTCATGATCTTCCTTAGATCTCAGAAGATTGACTACTTTCCTTAGGGAAGCATCTTTGTCAAAGGTAACATTGTGGCATATCTCCACTTCCCTTTGACCATGCACATATACTTTATAGGCCTTCGCAGTTTCGCTGTAGTCCACAGACATTGTGGTCTCCCTCTTGATGCTAGCTCCTCTGCAAAAGTTCTTGAACTTGTTCGACTGATATAATAAGAACATCCTCCTAAGGATGTCACGGGCAGCATACCAGATAGATCATAATGTAATAATTGCAAGACATCAGATGTCTTTGTGACACTTGAGGGGAAAGGTACCCTTGTATGCTTTCCTTCGGCACAACCCTGACATACACCTTCATGATTATTTGAGAACTCAGGCATCCCCGTGACCACCTTCCTTACTTCGGGAAGGGCCTTGTAGTGAAGTTGTTCAAACCTCCGATGCCATAGTTCAGTGTGTCGGATAGTATCACATGTCATCGCTCCTAGTGGACTTCCTCCAACCTGGTAGAGTGTACCAACTCTAAACCCAATCGTGATAGCTTCCTTGAAACTCTTCTTCCACGTGCGCACCTTCTATCAATGAATGCCACATTGAAACCTTTGTCTTCCTTGGCCGAAACAGAGACAAGGTTCTTCTTCAAATTAGGTACATATAGTACATCTTGCAAGCAGAGGACTTGACCTTGAGACAAGTGGAGGGTCACAGTCCCTGTCCCTTTCACGGGATATGTGGCATTATCTCCAAGGATAATTTGTAGATTAGTATCCTTCTCAACCATATCAGTAAGTGCTTCCTTGAACCCAATGATGTGCCTTGAGGCACCACTATCTATCAACTAGACATCCATAGTGTCAGGTGGAGATGCAGCAGAGAGGGCAGATACAAGAATGAATTCATTTCTTTTATCATCAAAAACATTTGATTCCTCAAACTTGGAATTTCTTGACCTTTTGAAAGGTTGCCCATTTCCGCCAGAGGGAGCCTTCCTTTTCTTGACCTTCTTGAAAGGGCATTCTCTAGCATAGTGACCTAGCTCAGAGATGTAGGCAACCAAACTCTTATGAATGAGTTCCTGATCATCAACTTTGCTTTGATTTCGCCCTTCTTGTACTTTGATTTGGCAGCAGCAGTTGTAGTGGATGTAGGCTCTTGGATTTTACCGTGCACATAGTCCATGACATCTTGGTCTTCCAAATTAAGATCCAATGTCATCTTCCAAGCATGGAAGTCATCCTTCCCAGTCATTGTTTCATCAGCTTTAAAGCCATTGTAGTTTGAGGAACCCATCCTCTTCTTCGATGATTGCTACAAACTAGAGCTTTGTCTTCACCTTAGCTTTGATACCATGTAAATTTATGTAGATGTTCTATGCTTGATGCAACTTTACTTTTCACCACAACAATCACATAAACAATCAAGTAAAATGCTGATAGAACATACCAGTGGATCTATAGAAGACAAACCAGAAACAGAAAAATGTGGTGGTGCATTACGGCGGTCAACAGGATGCTTCAACCAGCAAAGTCTCCTTGGTCAGCCAACCCAGCATGTGTCACAACAACCCTCAAAACAGCCACACGGTCAACTCAAAGTCAACCCCAGAAAAGTTAACGCTGCCCCAACGGCAGCAACGGTAGCAACACTAGCAGCAACGACATCAACAACAGCAACAACAACGACAACAACAACGGCAGCAACGGCAGCAACGACAAAAACAATGGCAGCAACAACGGCAGCAACTGCAACAACAACGGCAACAACGTCTTTGCCCTTCTTTCCCACGTGTGAACTGAAACTACCTCCAAGGAGCTCGAACCAATTAGAAGAGGAGAGATGATGTGTGAGGATGAGATGAGTGAAATATCCTTCAACGTTCACACTATTTATATCAATCACTGAGGTGTGTGACACATTTGCTGGGGGTGTAAAACCTTAAGGCCGACCTGCACATATTTTGAAAGTATTAAAAATAAATTCAAAATAAATGTTCTTCTCATCGGATCAAGATGATCTTTAGATCAATCTTGCACCTCTTCGAAAGAGGAACCCACTAAAAATATTGGTGTCTTCATCTGAGCATCACAACATGGAGTTTGGACCTAGTTGTCCAATTTTAACAAATGTGGACTCAGATGGGAGATATGTGGAAAGGGGTTATAATGAGCGGAAGGGAGTGATATATGTGGTGTCGAGAAGCGGGACCACACAACCAAAATCGAGGTTTCCCATGTAGTGCCATCCCTAAAGCTAGTAGCTAATAAAGGAGATCCCACGGGACTAGGATACAAGACTAACCACCAAGTTGGGACTAGGGAACAAGAGTACAAACCAAGCCTATTCTTTCTGCCGAAACCTCCCACTAATCCATGTCCTAAAGTGTCCATGATAAGCAAGCAAAAGTACCCAATTACACAATAGAAAGCCATACCTTTGGGGTTGGAAGGCACACCTTCAAACATACGATCATAACAGATGGGCGAGGGCACAAAATAGCTGGCTCAGGTGGCGGAGAATGGTGGGACATTGAGCTATCTGGTGCCTGCATGGGGCTGCTGGCTGTCGACTGAAGACAAATCTAGCAGAAAAATTTCTCGTATGGGTGTCACCCACTGGTGGTGGGTAACAGGCTACACAAAAGAAAAGTAAGAAACAAAAACTTCAGTCCGATACAAGTGTAACCTCTAGACTTCTTGGCCACACCTCATCTCCTCTTGGTACTTTTGGAACCTCTATATCTAGAAGAACAATAACAAATTTCCTAAATATTAGGAGGGATGGTGTGGATGCAAAAGTGGTTCAATTTTTTGTGCTTGCGATATATCATTCAATGTGCTTTGCTCTTCGTACTAGCATGATTTGGTTAAGACCATCAATGAAGCCCCAAAAGGATACAAGAGCCCCAACTCAAGCTAGAACTTTGTTATTAGGCAGAGAAAAAGCAAAGTTTCAAAGAGCTTTGACACGGTTTAGAGTTGAGTGGGAAAATTTTGGGGGATCCATTATATCATATAGTTGGACAAATGTTAGAAACCAACATTTGATAAATGTTCTTGGTGTTTCTGCTAGCGGTGCAATGTTTCTTGCAAGTCATGACTCCTCCTCCATCATTGCATCTTCTCAAAACATTGCGGATCTCCTATTGAAAACAATTAATGATGTTGGCCTTAATAATGTGGTTCAAGTGATCATTGATAATACAACAAATGATAAGGGAGCGGGAAGAATCATTGAGTGGACTCATCCACACTTATTTTGGTTAGGGTGCTTGGTGCACACATTGAACCTTTTGATGCATGATATTGTGAAACATAAAGAATGTAGATGGATTAATCAACTATACAAGAGAGGGAAGCAACTCATTAATATGTCACATGGCATACAAGGGTCAACTACTTTTATGGCACTTACTCCGAGTTGCAGTTGCTTAAGCTTTCAAAAACTAGATTTGCAAGCTATTACCTCACCTTTAGGTACCTAGTGAAGGTGAGACAACCTTTATGTGCTATGGTGATATGTGATTCATGGGATGAGATGATCACTGATAGAGATGGTGCTAATGTAGTGGACACAATTCTTGACAATTTCTTTTGTCACAAGTTAAATATGTTTTGCAATTCACCAAGCTAACTTATTACATGATCAAGTTTGCAGATTCAGATCAACCAATAATTTGGGAGGTGTATGAGCAGAAGGATAGCATATTGGGGTAGATTAAAGACATTGCTGAGCCTAGAGATATCACCTTGTACAATTATATTCGTGCAGAGGTGAAAAAATGGTTGGAAATGCTAAACATTCCATTGCATGCCTTAGCATATGTTCTCACACCTAAATACTGTCATCCATCATGGATTTCAACACCAACACCTATTGGGGGGACCAAGAGAAAACCACACCAAGATCCAGAGGTTTTGTCTAGTTATATGAAAGCATTGGATAAATTAGTCCCTGATGAGTAGTGTGACATGATACGAAAACAATTGAGCATCTATATCCTTGGCATTGGCGCATTTGGGACTAATCATGAAATTAAAGATCGAGGGAATTAGTTTTCTCTTGTGTGGTGGAACATGCATGGAGGTGCTACTCCACATCTACAATCTTTGGCAATATGATTGCTATTGTAGAATTGGGTAGAGTTTGGTTTATGTTCATTACAACTTGTGATTGTTGTCCCATTATTGTGAGGAGGCAAAGAAAAATAAATACTTTTAAGCTTTAGGACAAAATGTTGGGAATCACGATTGCCGTTAGACCAAAACCCGCAGGTGTTAGTCAACGATCGCATCGCCAGAGATAAGGATCCACGAAAGGCGGTTAGTCCATGTCACGAAACACAGAGGGAGTGTTGGTTTATCCAATGTCCAACAATCTCCCCCCCAACGCGAGCCGGGTGTGTATCGAATTGGTGACCTATGCTCTGATACCACTTGTTGGGAATCACGATTGCCGTTAGACCAAAACCTGCAGGTGTTAGTCAACGATCGCATCGCCAGAGATAAGGATCCACGAAAGGCGGTTAGTCCATGTCGCGAAACACACGGGGAGCGTTGGTTTATCCAATGTCCAACACAAAAATCTAGAGGGGCCAATTTGGAGGATGGAGTGTTGCATTTAGAGCAATTGGAGGATGCTCTTATCTAGGATGATGATGATTATTATGAGATGACACCCCCATCCGGTGCCATGGTCCCCATGTTCCAATCTTCAACAATAGTAGCAGGGGCTGCATCTTCAGTTCCACAACTTCCACGACCACCATCTTCTTCACTACAACCACGTGGAGGCTCATGCAGTGGTCATGGTGGTGTAAGGAGGAGAGATTAATAGGTAGATTCATAGTTCACTACTTTTTTGTCATGGTTTAGACTCTATAGATGATAGGTTAGAGTGTTAGACTTTAGTGTTGTGAATTTTTTAATCTTCCTAGTTCAGTATGCAATTGGTGGTGGTCAGGTGGTCTATTTTGTAAACATTATTATTTGGTCATGACTCATGTTGATAGTTGCTCACTCGGTACTATGTTAGATAAGTTATTTGATTGTTTTAGCTTCTAAATGTCTACTTTCTATTATATACTTAAAATTTTATACTTTCTACCTTCTATTATTTGTGATATGCTTTAAAAGTTTGATGTATGTTTGTGACTTGTAGTTGCTAGAATCTAGATGGTTGATGCTTGATTAATTAATCATTGATGTACCATTGATGCCCTATCTATCTTGGTTTATGTACAAATATGCTTGTTGTCATATCTTCTAGAACTGATTTGGTATTTAAGATGTTTTTTTTTGAATATAAATGCGCACACACACACATATATAATAGATGCTTTCAAGATGCTTCGCTTCCAAGACAACACCCCCATTTGGTGCCATGGTTCCCATGTTCCAATCTTCAACAACAACAATAGGGACTTCATCTTCAGTTCTACGCCTGCCATCTTCTTCATTGCCACCATGTGTAGGTTCACGTAGTGGTCGTAGTGGCCGTGGTGGTGTAAGGAGGAGAGATTAGTAGATAGATTCGCATTTCACTACTTTTTTTGTCATAGTCTATAGATGATAGATTAGAGTGTTAGGCTTTAGTATTGTGAATTTAAACTTTTTAGTCTCCCTTGTTTAGTGTACAATTGGTGGTGGCTAGGTGGCCTATTTTGTAAACATTATTATATGGTCCTGACTCATGTTGACAATTGCTCGCTACTATGCTAGATAAGTTATTTGAATGTTTTGTCTTCTAAATGTCTACTTTATATTATATGCTTAAAATTTTGATACTTTCTAAGTTTTTTACCTTCTATTATTTTTGATATGCTTAAAAATTTGATGCATGTTTGTAATTGTTAGAATCTAGATGGTTGATGCTCGAATAATTAATCATTGATGTACTATGGATGCCATATCTATCTTGATTTATGTACAAATATGAATGTTTTCATATCTTCTGAACTAATTTGGTATTTTGGATGTTTTTTTTGAATATATATATATCTAAGTTGCACAAAACAGGGAAATGAAAACGAGTTTATGAAACGAGAAGCGTACGAAACGCGACCTCTCCAAATTTTGGAAATGGGGAAACGTGATATAATAATAATAATAATAATAATTTAAATTTTGTATTAGAATTTAGGACATGTAAGAAATGTTATGTGAAATCATAAAACATACATGATAAATTCAAAGCATAAACTATTACAAGTTACAACACATTTACTCATGAATGATAACAGACACATAATGAAAATAGCAATATCAGTATATCCAAAACCAACCTTTATTATATATCAAAATCTCAAAATCAACCTTTATTATATATATGAGGCTACAAGTACAATAAAGTCAAAAGACCAATACTCATTATCAGAATCCTCATCAAATATAGCAGCAAAAGCATGCTTAGCAGTGGATAGTGTAGCTAAAGAAGATGTTTGGCCAATTCCACTTCTATGATCCCGATCCTCAATATTCAAGGCAGCAAGAAAGAGATCCAAATCAGGATTTTCTGGATCCACATCCCATTCTTTAGAAGGACCATTGCCATATTCTAGACCCCTACGAGATGCACGGCGAAGGTTGGAGTGCACATAAACAAGATCCTCTGCCCTTCTGTGAGCCCTGTTGACCACATTTTGTCAACGACTCCATAGCAGTACACCCCCATTTTTTCAAATGGGATTCATCATGTTCGACGTGTTCGCGCCATTCAGATTCCATCAGCAGCTAACATTTTTATAAATGATGTAAACCCATTCTGCATGTTTATGATGTAAATGATCTAAGTAAGACCATCATGTATGTAACAACCTAGGTAAGCCTAGTATGTTGGTGACGATTTCTATCCTAGGAGGTTTTTTGTCTCACTGATTTACTTGTGTTTTTCGACACAAGTGATCGACAGAGTTTTCCCCTCCAGCCTCACTCCAAAGCGTCAGGTGGATTTTGTCATCAAGATGTTAAGTGAGTTCTAGTGTTTTCTATCGAGTCTTTGTAAAAGTAGTTTGGGAATAATCTTAGCTAATTGGTTAGATTATTTTATTACAAGCTATTTGGTCTACTTGATCATGTTTTGAGTCGCAAAATTGAGTAGCTTTTTGAGGGTCTATACGAATAGGTATTCCCCCTTCATGTGTCTAAATGTATTTATCTTATGTAAAGACGGTTGGAAAAAATAATTAAATCCCCTCTCAGTCAATTAATTAAATTTTCTGGCTAAATTAATTAAAAATCCTAAGCGATAAATTTAATTAATTTTAGGTCCTAGGTGAGTTAAAATTCTTCAAAGGCAAAATTTGTGGGTCGTTAAAAAATAAATTTTAAAGGTCCCAAGCCAAGGGAATATTGAGAATTTCAAGAAATTTTGGGCCCTTGGGCTTTGGCGGTTAAGTCAAAGTCAAAATTTTGAGTATTTTTGAGTTAATTAAAATTGAATTAAATGATAAATTCGTTTTTCCTCAAATTTATAATTTCGACGGTCCAGATTAAAAGATGATCAAATATTTTCGACGGTCGAGATTATTTTGACATGGATCAACTGAACTAGCCGTTGGAGATTTTGTCTTATAAATTAGAGGCCTTTGTTAGTCTTTCAATCATCTGATCTTTGAATCGCACATTTGTTCTTGGAAGCTTTTGTGATTTTTTGATGAATAAAGCATAAAGACTTTGGGGTTACAAACTTTGGTGTTCCTTTTCTAGATCTATGTGGTGATAGTCTCTAAACTTTGCTACTTTATTTGACATTTTGATGGTTGGTGGCCTTTATGGATTAATCTACATACAGGTATTTTGTGCAGTTTTCTGGGTTACTAAAATTGCATTTTGATTTAATGGAAAGATTAGTCATCTGTTTTTCTGAAAGGTCTTATGTTTATTTTTTAATCTCTATCAATCTAAAAATTCAGATCTAAGTGTGTAGAGATCGGTTTTTTTAAAGGTTTGAGTGTCTGGAGAAGTCTTCAGTTAGACCATCCGACTCTCAGATTTCATAAATCTGAGAAAACCCATTGTTTCCTAATTTTTAAGGTTATCTTACGGAATATTTTTTGGAGGGTCTTTCTAGAGCTTGTGCCTAAATAAAAAAAAATATCTTAATTTTTTTTTGAATTTAAAGTTAGATCTGGCTAGTAAGAGCCTTAGATCTTTAGATCTGGGAGTGAAGTCAGACTTATACTCCTCAAATCTGATAGATCTGCAACTCTTGTGCATAGATCTGTAAATATATTGTATAGATCTGTAGTTTACATGTGTAGATCTGAAGTTTTGTAACATAATTTTGAATTCTAACATTTGGGTTTTTAGGATTTTCGTTATTTTTGTACATATTGGGTATTGGTTTTTTTTTTTTTTTTTTTTCATTTGTGCAGGATTAGATCTGAAAAATCAGCTAAGGAAATCTTCAGATCCGAAACATCAGCCAAGAAAATCTTCAGATTTGAAAAATCAACCAAGGAAATCTTCAAATCTGAGCCAGATCTAGACCCTTGAGGATGCATAAGCTTTTGAGGCTATTTTTACACGATTTTGGTCTCCAAATTTCTAATTTTCAAGTGGCAACATTATCTCAAAATTTCAAGAATTTTCAACGGTGAGATCTTCAAAGCCTTGGGCTAAGGGTTTGATCTCTAAACCCTTATTTTCTGTAGATTTTATTACAGCAAGCAAATCTCAAATAATTAGGCTCTAAAAACACATTTTATATGGTCAAAATTGTTTAGAATTGCAAAATCTTCATTTTCAGAATTTTTGACCATTTTGGCATCTTTAAATTTGCCTAGATCTGATTTTGAAGTTTGCTGGAAATTCTGCATAACTGTGTAAAATCAGATCTGAACATTTCTGATGCATATCCTAAATAAGGTCTAAAAAATTTGAATTTTTAGACATTGTGGGGATCATTTTCAGTGTTTTCAGTTCGCTGATCTGTTATCATTTTACTGCTGTTATAAATTTATTAGTTCTAAAAATTACTGAATCAAACTCTCTTAAAGTCTTAAAATTGAAATTTTCAAGTTTTAATATATTTTTGTTATTTCTGGAAGTATTTGGCAACTATTTTGGACAGTTTTATCTTGCTGATCTGTCACTGTTTCACTGCTGAAATAAAAATATTAGATCTGAAATTTCACTTAATCAAGCCCTAAAATTTGATTTTTCTTCAAGTTCATCAATTTTTACTATTTTTAGTCATTTTGGGCATTGGTGCCAGCATCGTTTGTTTGCTGATCTATGGTTTAAATTAATGTTGCAATTTATATTTCAGATTTGAAATTTTGCTGAAGAAGATATTCTAAGTTTGATTATAGGTTTCTGAATTGAAACTATTTGGAATATCATAAATTCGGAAATATTGGAAATATATGGCATTTAAATTCGATGGTAATCTCGTGATAATATTTTTTTGTTTCGAATTTAAATTGTTTTGAAGTTTAACGCTTAGCTATGGTTGATGATTGTTGAGCTATCTTTAATTGTGGTTTTAAATTACTTGAAATTGGCGATTAATTGCTTAAGTCTAAATTTGAGAATATTTCAAGTGATGATAAATTACATGTCTTTATCGAACATTGCTAATGCATAATTATGAAGGTGTTTATCGAATGTTGAATCGAAAAGAACCTATCTTCCAGTCTGATTAATTGAGAAATTGAATATCATTGTGGTGGATTGATTTTTCATAACAGTAGTTACATATCAATTACTTGGTCTTAAATTTATAACGGGATATTTTGACTCCATAAGGCACTAGTTTTAAAGTTTCAAGTCTAATTGGATCTGTAAAATCTCGTAAATCTTAACAAGTATTTGGTTACCTAGCTGTGTCTCCTGGATTGGTTGGTTTTCAATCAATTCTCCTTCTTCATTTTCGTCAGGGTCTACCTCCCTTAGCTTGCAAGGAGACAACTTAGATAGAGAGATTGGGGAACAGAGTGACAGCCCCCGATCTGAGTCGTTGTCACGGTGCCTAGACATTCTGTGCGACAACAAGCCCAACTTGTTGCGTTTCACAGAATGAATAAAACCACAGGTGCTCCAATTCCTTTTTGCTGATGAAGAGCTTGCCACTTGTGAAAGGAGGCGAATGGCAAGGTTTTGCAAATGTACACCATTTGCTCCATGACAAATCCACCACTTAACTGCATTCATGGTGCTTCTCTCCTCCAAAGATGATATATCTGAATAATCATCTATTCTTGCAATAAAACTGACAAATTCTTCCTTCACCTCCTTGTGTAGATGAGCTGGAAAAATTCTCTTAAGGGCTTTTTTCACCCCATTAGCCACCTCTCTATCCTTATGGGGTGCCTTCCTCTTCCCATTGCTTTGAGCAATAAGTTCCTCATCATAAAATTTTGGGTTCAAGGCATGTGCTAAAGTGTGCAATGGAGTGTTGAAATTGTTCCACCTATCAACAATGATTTTCTTTATTAATTCAGCAAAATGATCATCTACAAACAAAAGCTGTGGAGACTCTTGTGAAATGATTTCCATAGTTTTGTCAACCATGGAATCCATGCCATCGTATATCTCTCCTAAGAAAGGTTGGTCAGTGTCAGCGTTCCGAAGAAGTTCAAATGCAGGGGTTGTGAACATTAGCAAGAAATCTATCTTGCTCCACCAATCCTCATCAAGGCACAATCTACGCACTGTAGATCCACGCTCTGAATCTGTCTATCTCCACTCAGCCCAATGTTGACTCACCACCATAGACACTAATGCTTGCTTAACCTCAACAAGGCGACACAACATTATGAATTTTGAGGCATATCTTGTCTCAACAAGTTTTATCAACTCCAATTTGGATTACTCTTGAAATATTGCTGGAGACTGGTGGTGGTTGGTGATGAATTTAACAATCTCCTTTGCTTCCCTTGTGAGTTCCTTTATCCATGGGACTTTATTGTCGATCTCCTCTAAGATCAAATTCAGATTATGGACAATGCAGAGTGTCCAAAAGATGTGGTCATACCTCCCCTCAATAATCAAACCTGCAGCTTTGCATACTAGTGCATTATCTGTGATAACTTGCACCACCCTGTTATGACCTGCTTGTTCAATAGATTTGATAATAACATCAACAATGAATTGTGCATCTTTTACCTCTCCCGAGCATTCTTCCGCATTTAAAAACATTGCTCCTTTTGGTGAAGTGGCAATAATATTTATCAATGGTCTACGCCTTATATCTGTCCATCCATCTGAGACTATGGTAACCCCAGAGCTACTCCAAGAAGAATGAATTGGTGATAAGACATCCTCCACAACAACCTTCTCATTTTTGAGAAGATGAGTTCTAACTTTCTCATAGTTGGGCCCCTTGTACCCTTGAGTAGCTTTGGTAACTGCCCTTATCATATCTTGCTAGTAAGGAGAGCGAACAACATTGAATGTGATACCACATGCATAGATGCACTGAGCCACTCTGAAATCAACTTCTTCTCTTGCTTGCACATTCACTAGTTTAGTAATTCTGCTATCTTGAACTGTACTGGATGCCCCTCTGGATGGTGGTTGTTCTGGTTGTTGAGTGCCTCTCCTCTTCCTTGCTTTAACTACAATCCTTGGCTCAATGTTTGCTGGATTTTTAGCTTGACTAAGATCATCATGCTTTCTTTTAATTCCATCAGCCCGATCTTGCTCTCTTTGATATTCCCTCCTTGGCAGAGGGTCTGATGTTTTCGTGCAACCTACAATCCCCTTTCCTCTTCCATGTAAAAGATGTGCCTTCACTCTTGGGTAAGAGCCCTTGTAAGAATTATTGCAAAGATTACATCGCCATTCCCATGAGCCACCACCTCCACATCTTTGCAGCTTCCCAACATGCCTCCAAAGAGGATAATATTCAGCCCTTGGGTTGGCCTTGGGGTTTGAACTTGAACCTTGGATGGAAGCCATCGCTGCAAAAAAAACAAATCTATAAATAAAAAACGTTTTTTATAATTTTGGTAGCATAAACCCTCGAAAAATAGATGAAACAATGGGAAAAAACCAAGAAATCGAATGCTTCTTACCCAAATTAATTCTGTGTAGTTGAAGTTACCCCAAAATGCCAGAAAAAAACAAGAGAAATATGGTTGTAGCTGAGCCAAAAACCAAGAATGTCGTAGCTGGAAACTTCGCACTCCAAATCTGCTTTTGAAATCTCTCTCGTGCTGCTGCAATCTCCTTTGCTCATTGGTGAAAACACCTTAGCTGAAGCACTACTCTCTTCCTACTTTTTCCTCGCTAAAATCGCTGTTCTCCAAGTGAAACGACTTGCTCAATTTGTGTGATGAGAGAATAAGGCGAATTGTCTTTTTATAAGTTTAGAAAGCCATCTAGAAGCATCCAAAAGACAAAGTAAACAATTAAAATAATATTAAAAGGCACGAATACCAAAAAATAAAATTAAAAAAGCCCAACTTAAAACGCTTTTGAGGGAAGGAAACGTGGCCGTACAGCCTGGAAACACGTTTCCGTCCGTACTGGCAACGTTTCTCGTACGGTAAACGTAATAGTACGGCCAAAAACACATTTCCAGACCATACGATACACGAAAACGCGTTTCCGTTTCATTTTTTTGGTGAAACGGGGGTGGGACCCATGTTTCCTGCAATATATATATATATATATATATATATATATATATATATATATATATATATGCTTTGCTTTTGAAGTTTTTTCGAAAATCACGCTTCTGACGCTTCACTTCCAAAAAATGTCCCCTCTTTGTGCAACATTGTCTTGAACATTAATAAAATTTTTTCTTATATCCTATGCTTGCTTTATACTAGATCATCTTCATCTCCTCTTAGTCTTTTGTAACAAATTGACAGTTTGATAGATTTGCCTCTTGACCAACTAGTTTTGGGTCTCTTGCCATCTTCCAGCCTTGGTGCCTGAATTATTCCTGTTCTATTACTTCTATATCTGCAAGAGTTAGTATCCCTTTCTCTCTATTAGTTCTGATAAATTCATCTCAAGGCCTATGTTCACCATTGTGACCTATCCATGGATCAATGCCAATTTTAACCTTCATTCCATTCCCAAATCTCCATGCTAGCCAGTTTCCATTGTGGGGAAATGTTAGTACTAGAGCTTTCCACATAATATATGCATTTGCAGTAGGTTTAATTCTTTACCTTATCTAATCTTCAATTGAGAGAGGAGCTATATACTTGGCTTTTAGCATTTTTTGCCATAATGCAGAATGCTTGACTAGCCTCCATAACTTTCAGCTGCCAAGGGTTTTGCCAAAATGGTGAATGTTCTTCAACACCCAATCGCTTAGGGCTTTAGGCTTGGAAAGCCTTTGCCACTTGACCAAAGGGATGCCCCTTTAACTTTCTTTCCTTCACAAAAATTGAAACTTCTTTTTTCTAATTTTTTCCAATATACCTATTGGGATATATGCCAAGGAGTGCTAATAAATTGGCATTGCTTCAATGATAAATTTAACCAAAGTTAAATACTCTTCAAGAGACAACTGCCTTGTACACGAGCTTGTAATTTTTTTTTCCAATCTTTTGATACAACCATATCCAGTCCCTAAACCCACAGTCATTTTCCTTTAGCACAAATTCTAGATACTCCATACCTCTTTTAAAGGTCTAAATTTGAAATGGGAGGATTTGAATGATCTGTGTTTCTTGCATCTCATTTAATCCAGATAAATAAATAGACGACTTCTGTAAATTAACTTCTATACTAGACGCCATGCCTCAAAGATATAAAATAACCTTTAACTATATAGCTTCCATTATATAACCAACTCTAATCAACAGCGCATCACTAACAAATAACAAATGAGTCAATGAAACATCATCCCCTATTTTGATATCCTTTAGTTTGCCTCCTCTTTTAAGAACTCCTTTAACTTACTCAAGCCTCAACAACAATAAGAAAAAGCAATTGTGACAAAGGGAAACCTTGCCTTAATCCCCTAGAGGGTTTGATGTATCAAGAAGTGGATTTATTAACCGAAACTGAAAAGGAGGAACTCAGACATCCCTCTTTCGAATTGACAAAGGATAATATAAAACTAGCGTGAATAAAAATGAGCCTCAAGTACAAGCAATGTCACATGGTTTAGGTTCGAGTTCGGGTTCGGTAATGATTAGGTTTGGTTTGAGTTCGAATTTTTTGATGAGGTTCGGATGAGGTTCACCATTAGGTTCGTTTATATATATATATATATATAATGAATTATATGATAAAATAGTAAGAAATCAACATCAATAAACATAAAAAATGTTATCACGGACATGGAAACTATAAGGATAAATTACAAGCTTGAGTTGTGACATGAATTTATGAGTTTTGATCTATAAACTTGTTCAATGGATATGAGGTTTGATGAGGTTTGTCAAACCTCAACATTTTTTTAAGGTTTGCCAAAATTTGAACCTTAAGATTAAAGTTCGACGAACCTTGTGACATAGAGTACAAGTAGTTCGCCTTGTGAAATGCCTATGGTTGGCATTTCTCATCTTGATTGAGTGAAGCCCTTCGTGGGTGACTTTAAGTGCATCATCTAATTGTTTGTTAGCTAAAAATCCAAATTGCAAAGGAGAAGCGACTTTTGAAAGGAAAACTTTTATCCTTCTAGCAATTATTTTTGCAATAATTTTATAAACAACATTGCACAAAGAAATGAGCCTATAGTATTCAAAGGAGGAAGGTGAATCCTCTTCAGGAATGAGTACCAAGAATGTTGAGTTTAGGGAGTGTAGGAACTTTAGTAGATTAGGGATCATTCCATGTTGAGACCTCCTTCTCCGTGGTCTCTTATTTATCTTCTAACACTATGTCAATTGTTGGGAGGGATTTAGATTGTGGGGCGTCAAGACATATGACTTGTGAAAAGACACTTTTTAATAGGCTTTTGGAGCAAGAGGGAGGTATGAGTGTGTTGTTGGGTGATGATGCCACTTATCCTTTGAGATGATTGGTCCTTTTGGATGCCATAGGGTCCTGAGTTGAATGGTGTTATATTTGTTGTTGGGTTGAAGAAAAATCTTCTTTTCGTTTCTTATATGGTAGATCTTTGTTGTGTGGCTGAGTTTGATGTTTTGAAGGTCATTATTAGAGATTAAATCCATGTTGTGTGAAGAGGGGTTAGTGGCGGAGGTCTTCACATATTGTGGGTAGATTGAGTGAAGCATGGTTCTTTGGTACATGGTGCTACCAATTTGTGTTAGTTATGGCATACGCGATTTGGTCACTTATGCTATGGAGTGCTTGCTCTCTTAAAGAACCTTGTGTAAGAATTATTAGACTTCAGGATAAAGAAGGAAGGTATGTGTAGGGTATGTGTGCTTGGAAAACATGTTAAGATGACTTTTCTTAGCATTGAGTATATATCAAGAGGGAGTCTTAATCTTCTTCATTCAAATGTGCATTTCCCTATGTCCTAATTTGATAGCTAGTTCCACTTGATAGAGAAATAGGTGAAGGCATATTTATACCTAATCTCACCCCATCCACTGATAGCTAGTTTGTATTATGTCACCTTTATTGATGGTTTTTCTCGCAGGACTTGGATTTACTTGTTGAGGACTTGTTACTTGCTTGTCGCCTACACCTACCTATAAGTTAGTGAGAAAAGCCTTAACCCCACAAGGTGTGGTTGGTGGCAAGGAGCTAAGAGGAGGGGCTGTCACACTAATCCCAACTCTATCCGTTTAAGCTATCTCCTAGGTTAGCTATGGGGGGTGGTCCCTAAAGGAAAACTAAGTTAAGATGTGAGGTTCTAGGAGAATTGTTAGAGTGAAATTGGATTACTTTTAAAGATTTATGAGCAAATATGAGCAACTTGAAATAACAATGAAAATGATAAAACCATACAACTAGTCCCTGATAAAGAAATTGCTCAAAAGTAAAAGGTAATGCTCTCAAAAGTGAAAGCAAAGTAATCCTAAAATGCAAACAAAAGATTGTTAGCACAAGATATTTCAAGATACAAAAAATTCCTTTGAAATAATCAAACTTAGGAATCAAAACATTGAAACATATCTTGCCAAAACTCCACAATTAGTAATTAGCTTGGAAAATGTGAACAAGGAAGTGCTAAATTCCAAATGTGAAATTAGACTTGAAACATACAAAGAAAGCACTTGTTAAGAGAAATTACAATACTTGCTTTTGGAATAAACTTTGCATATGAAAACTCAAAACCATCAAGAGACAAGTAAAGTAAATATGATGGAGAGTGCTCTTGGTTAATTTTATTAATTACCTATACAACAAGATTGCAAATGGACTCTTCAATCCTCAGACTTCACCCTCGCCCAAATCATGTGGATCTCACAGTGAGGAGTCAATAGAGGAGTAGAGGGTCCTTAAGATGTCTATTCAGCCAATGTATGTTGGAGGTAAAATTTTAGTGAGTATTGGTATGCAAGTTATGTTGATTGTCCCAATTAAATTGCTACATGCAATGTTTCAAAAGAAATAGAAATGAGATAGTGCTCATTGCAATAACAAATCAAACTTGAGAAAAAATGGAAATAATCTCATGTGTGTTGCACTATTAAAACGAAAGTAGACAAGTTAAATGAAATAATTTTTCTTTAAGATACAATTGTTTCATTTGAAAGATAATGTTGCAATAGTTCCCCAAAATATGTAGCATAAATGGACCAAATAATGAAGCATCTGCCTAAATAACCATGAAACAATTAAAACTTGCCAATAATATAAATTGTTCACACATAAAAGAGATTTGCTCAAGTTTGTAAATTTTGGAACTTATACATGTTATATTTTTTAGACAAGATTTGGTGAATGGAATGTGGAGTGAATATGTTGTTAATTTTAAGCATGCATGAACTGGAAATAAGCATACTATAAACTAAAAACAAAGTCAATCCACCCACAAAAGGTCCATCCTCTTAAATGAGGAAGGGGGATGCCATGGGTTAAATCCCAAGCTCCTTCAAGCAAAAACTTTCTCTTATTAGTGGTTACAATGAGTAGAAAATAAGCCTCTAAGAAGGCTGCCCAAGAAATGAAAGGAGATCTTTACAAAGATAAAAGCTTGGAAAAGCTAGAATCTCCCCCTTGAGTAAGACAACAAAAGAAAATGAAAAAACTATCTAAATTAGAAAGTTTGCAAGCCTCAAAGGCCCACAACTTAAATAACTTGCTGCTGTCCCTATAGAGCTCATGACCTCCCTAAAAAATCAGTCCTCGAGTTCGTGGAAGGTCTTGTATGCAAGATGTTTAGTAGTTTTCCGACACCTCTTCTTCAAACTCTTTGTTGTACCGAGCTCAAATCTATGGGCTGCCAAAACAAAATCAATTATTAGTGTAAGAGAAAGAGAAATAAAACAAGATTATATTACAAACTAATATACAAAACACTAGCTCAAGTAATGGGAGTGAACCCCCATACTTACCTAACTTAGAAATTGCTCTTGAAATAGCTTGTATAACTTTGAAAGCTCTAAAAGAAGTATTTTAAATTTTAAACAAAATAGATGATCAAGTAGCTAGAGAACACGAAAACTCCGTCTTGGCCTTCATTGGCTGAAAGACTCGGGGTGGAAAACAATTGAGTCTTGGATCACTTTGAATCTAGGAGTGAGTTGATCTATGTGAGACTTCTCCCACGCCTTTGGACACAATACAAATGTGAAAATTATATAGTGGAGAACCCTACTGCAGCGACTTATTAAATTTCTTCTATTGCATTATCAAACACAATTATTTAACATTTCTCTTGAGTTAAATAACAAAATAAAATATGCTGCAGACTTCACATAACAATAGCACAAGTAATCACACATAGACACCGTTATTTTTGGACAATTGTCCCCGGAAAAACCCAATTTGGGAAAACCAGTGCAGCAGATTTGAGGGTTTCTTTATTATGCAGCAGAATCTTGAATACTATTAGGGTGCCAACATCCGGAAAACCCTTCAGAGAAATGTAGGCAATTAGGTGAAAATTGTGAGATATACCTCACTCAGCTAATCTCCGGCTGATCTGACAATGTAAGTGATGCCCTTACTGCCTCTGCGTGATTTCCTATGCTGGAATGCATAAGCCTGCGTGGGAAAACTGAAGGAACTGCATCACTTTGTTCTGCAACTGATCTAGCTGATCTAGGGCTGAATTTTGGCCCTCCTGGCTCAGAAATTCCAGCCTCTAGCTATCTCCGGACTAACTCCAAGAGACATTGCGCTGTTTTTGCGTGATTTCCTGCAGGATCTGCATCACTTCTTCAAAAAAATGCGTTGTCTCTATCTGCGTCACCTTTGCCTCTCTGAAACTGCACCCTTGGTCCTCCTGACCAATCTCTGCTTTTGCCCCTCTCTGGATTTGATCACTGAATCAAATCACTTAGCAAACCCAACCCTAGTGATTTGTTTTTGATCAAAAGATGTGCTGCTCTCTCACAACTCAAAAATGCCCAATGGCTCAAGTGTCAAGTCTGTTTTCCATAGGCCCCTCACCCTCCTTATTATAATCTTTCATTGACTCTTTAACGACCGAGATGAAAACATAATCAAGGGCTAAGATTAATTTGGAGGTGATCCATGACTTTATCTAGAAGATTCACACTTGATTTAATTAATCAAATTCCTTAAGTTTAGACTTAGGAAAACATTAAAAAATGATTAATTAGTTTAATTAAATCATCTCTAAGTGGAATTTTCCAAAATTGGGTTTTATGGAATACATGTGTCTTAGCCTATATACAAAATTACAAGGCTAGAGCACATTATATGCTACCATAAATCAACAACAAATAGATCTTCCCTACACATTTGAACAAGTATTAGTTTGCAAAATGATTAGAGCATCATAATGAATGAGATAAATCAAACATTCATCCGAAAATGACTTGGCAAACTTATTTCTAGAATACTACTCTAAATCAATGATATGTGCAAGATAGCTTGCACACATCAATCCAAGATAGATGACAAATATAAACAAATATTGATCAAACATGTAAATGAATTCAAACACAATAGCAAGTTTATGGAAAGAAATCACCTCATAACGCCAAGAGAACACCAGCCAAATAGCCCCAAAGTCTTGATTATAATAACCAATATGCAAGTACAGAATGGCAGAGTTTCCTCAAGCCCAATAGCTCATAACATGATACAATATGAGAGCCCATGGCTCTATTATATAGAGTTGGGAGCAAATCCCAAGGAAGAATGCATGTAAGAACTGAACTTGGAGCAAATCCCAAGGAAAGATATGCGAAGTTCGATGTGGAGAAGGTAGAGACACCAGAGCAAAATTGAATTCCATATGTGCACCTCAAGGGAAATCGAATTCCATATATGACCCAGTGAATTCATCCTTGAGCGAATCGAAGTATCGTGCTACATCCAGTCAACCACTGCAAACTCAAACTAAGTGAAGCCCCATCTGTAGATGATCCCAGTGTAGCTCTGCGTAGGCCCCTAAGAACTGCGTGATTCCTCTAGTGAACTGCGTAGTCTGGCCCAAGGGAAATGCATAAATCCTCCAAGTCAAGCTCTATGTGCTGGAGTACTCCAGATAACTTGTGAGAAGAGGGCCCACATTAGTTTTCGGTCCAAATATCTTGTAGAATATTCCCTTGGTGCATGAGTTCCTTTAATAAATCCTCTGGGAAATTCAATTTTTATGAAATAATGGTGTATTAATGATGCAATGTGCTCCGTCATCCTCCACATGTACGTTGACTCAATTCTTTGACTGAGGATAATTTCCAAGTCATTCTGTCATATGGGATAATTTATTTCTCTCTATTTTATTTAATTCTAGCCTACTTAATTGCCACATTTTCTACTAAACTTAGGAAATGTGGGTTTTGAGGGTCCAAAACACATTATTAACCTCTCAAAGTGTGTCATAGTAGAAAGTTGAGAGTGAGGTGTAATTTTGATTACTCATACTCCATACAACCTCTCTAGACAACACCTATTACAATCCAATAACAAATTTTATTGCAATTTTTGACATGCGGGAAATCTAAAAAATTAAAAAATGACTACCTGACCTAACCAATTTCAACGAAGTTTTTTGTGTGATCTAGCATGGTAATATACATTGACTCCAGACACTAGGATTCACCCAAGGCCTCACCATAAAGCCGTATTCCGGCTTTGGGTTAAAATTGAAGGAGAAAACTCAACTAATTATTAAGTCATGGTGGAAAGATGATAATTAATTGAGTGAAAAAAACTTTTCAGAGTAATACTCACTTGTTGGCAACATCCCAAGCTACCTAGGCCTGTTACAGACTCAATACTGGCTCAAAATTCATCTTTACTAGCATCACTTATTACCTCTGTTGCATGGGAACCGCTCCCGAGAAATGGGAGACTCGTTCCAGAGGTTCTTCCGTTCCCGGGAGCTTTGGAACTGTGTGGGAACTTACCATTTTCGGTAGGAGCTGCGACCAGAGCCGGGGCACGTTCCGGAATCTTTGACCACTATGATGATTGACGTTTCGGCGTTTCCAACAAAACTTGCCGCCAAAAAAAAACTTCCTTAAACGTTTTTAGTAAGTTTTACCAAAAAAGAAACTTCATTTCTATAAATTTGCCCCAAAATCCTCCAAAAAAAAATTCCCTTCTCAAAGTACACGCAAAAACAATCTTTTTCTCGCCAAACTCACTCACAATCTTGCATAAAGTTTGTCCTCCATTCACTCCATCACTGTAATTGTTAACTTGTTTAAGACCGCAACCTTGTATTCATTTACAAACAGTGCCTGAAGCAGTGGTTCTCTGCGGCTAGTAACCTCAGTGAGTTTCCAAATACTTTGTTTTTTCTAGATATTTAAACTCCAATAGTGAGGGCTTTAACTTTTCAAGGATTTCTTCTTTTCTGTCCTTTTTGTTTGCGAGCTCTTCTATGGGGATATTTCATTTTTGAGTCTTGTTTTATGTGATGTCTAAACTCTGGTTTCTTTCTTCCCTTATGTGAAATTCCTCTTGCCATTAGTACGGTAGTTTCATTTCCTTTCAGTTTCAGAGAGACTCTCTGGACTGGTTCTTGTAAAGATATTATATTTTTTCATAATAAAAAATTATATTAAATTAGTAAATGCATCAATGATGTGTCTGACATTTCTAGAATTAGTAACATTGACGCACCTTTGACAAGTACAAAGTATCAGACCCATTAGCCACATTACAGCATTCCACAAATAAATTATATAATTAAAAAAGCATTTTTTTATTATTATATAATATTACCGCTCCCAATTAGTCGTTTCCTGTAATTTTTAGAGAAACCTCTAGCCGTTCCGGACACCCGTACCCAAGTTCCCAATGTTTCCACGTTCCAGAAACTCATGCAACATAGCTTATTACAATTCCCTGTAGGGTGTGGAATATGACAACAAGAGAAAATGATGAGAAGTAGAAGTAGAGTTTAAAAACTCTGTGAACTGATATCTAATGGTACAAGTGTCCTTTGGTTCATCCTGGGCATGGAGTCTTCATATAATCATCAGGTGCGACTCCAGTGGTCAACAAGACTAAAGATGAGATGTTCAACAAGTTCATATAGTTCAATGTCTTGGTTGAAAATCAAATGATGAAGAAGATCATAGTGCTTTGTTGAGATGATGGAGGTGAGTGTGCCTTTGTGAAGTTTTATTCTTTGTGTAGCAAAGCAAGGATCAAGAGGGAGTTGATGGTACCTGTTGACCACTCTATGTCAACGACTACATAGTAGTACACCCCCATTTTTGCAAATGAGATTTATCATGTTCGAGGTGTTCACGCCATTCTGATTTCATCGTTAGACCACAGTTTTTTAAATGATGTAAACCCATTCTGCATGTTCATGATGTAAATGATCTAAGTAAGATCATCATGTATGTAATGACCTAAGTAAGCCTAGTATTTTGGTGACGATTTCTACTCTAAGAGGTTTTTTGTCTCACTGATTCATTTGTGTTTCTCAACACAAGTGATCGGCAGAGTTTTCCCCTCCAGCCTCACCCCAAAGCTAGGGTGGATTTTGTCATTAAGATATTAAGTGAGTCTTAGTGTTTTCTATCGAGTCTTTATAAAAGTAGTTTGGGAATAATCCTAGCTAAATGGCTAGATTATTTTATTACGAGCAACTTGGTCTATTAGATCATGTTTTGAGTCGCATAATTGGGTAGCTATTTGAGTGTCTCCCACGAATGGATTTTCCCCCTTCATGTGTCAAAATGTATTTATCTTATGTAAAGAGGGTTGGAAAAATAATTAAATCCCCTCTTAGTCAATTAATTAAATTTTCTGGCCAAATTAAATTAAAAATCCTAAGCCAAAAATTTAATTAATTTTAAGTCCTAGGAGAGTTAAAATTCTTTAAAGGAAAAATTCGTGGGTCCCTAAAAAATAAATTTTTAAAGGTCCTAGGCCAAGGGAATATTGAGAATTTTAAGAAATTTTGGACTCTTGGGTCTTGGTGGTTAAGTTAAAGTCAAAATTTTGAGGTAATTAACTAAAAATATTATTTTTGAGTTAATTAAAGAGGAATTAAATGATAAATTCGAATTTCCTCAAAAATTTATAATTTCGACGGACAAGATTAAAAGATGATTAAATATTTTTTAATGGTCGAGATTACTTTGACATGGATTAACCAGACTAGCCGTTGGAAATTTTATCTTATAAATTAGAGGTCTTTGTCTGTCATTTGCATAGGATCTTTGAATCGTGCACTTGTTTTCAGAAGCTCTTGTAATTTTTGTTGATCAATAAAACAGAAAGACTTTGGGGTTACAGACTTTGGTGTTCCTTTTCCAGATTTATGTGGTGATATTGTCTCTAAACTCGGCTACTTTTATTGGCATTTGATGGTTGATAGCCTTTATGGATTAATCTGCATACAAGTATCTTGTGCAGGTTTCTGGGTTTTCTTAAATTTCATTTAGATTTGATAGGAATCTCGGTTATCTATGTTTCTGAATGATTTTATGGTTATTTTTTAAATCACTATTAATCTAAAATTCAGATCTAAGTGTGCAGAGATCATTATTCAAGATTTGGGCGTTTGGGGAAATCTTCAGTTAGATCAGCCGACTCTTAGATTTCATAAAATCTGCAAAAGCCCATTGTTTCCTAATTTCTGAAGTTATCTTACAGAATATTTTTTGCAGGGTCTTCTCGGGCTTGTGCCTCTCTTAATTTCGCTTTTTCTTAATTGTGCAAAATGGTTTTAAATCTGGCCATGAGGGCTTTTGATTTGTAGAATGGCACGGTAAATTTGCAAATATCGTTATTTTTAATTCACTGGGGTTTAAGGGTTTTCTGTGCATATTTTGGGTTTGGGTTCCTTGTTTTCTGATCTTGTGCAGGTTTTACAGGGAGATTTTTAGATTTTTTTTTTTTTAAAGATCTGAGCCAGATCTAGGCTCTGGAGGGTAAGATCTGGCTTCGGGATCAGTTTCGTTTGCAGATCTAGGAGGGATCTTGCCTCAAAATACAAACTACATGTGTATTTATTTATTTAAAATCCGAATTTTAAATCTGAGTTTGCTGATTTCTGGGCAAGGAAATTTTTAAGATTTTATACACCAGAGGGTCTGCGGATCTGCTCTTCATCTCTGCATTTTCTCCTTGCCCTAGCTTTCACTTTCCTCCATTTTCCTTGTTCTTCCACTCACCCTTTCATTTCTGTCTGCTGCCTTGACCTCCGTCCACACTGTCTCCGTGTTTTTCCTTACCGCTGCCATATTCTGCGTAAGCCCTCATCCCATCGCTGTAGTCGTCCTTCATTCCATTCATCGCTGCTCCCTCTTCTCCATTTGTGGCATGCATCCCTTTTTCTTTGCCGACTGCTCCTTTCTTCACATTGACCCGCATCCCTCAGGTCATTCCCTCTGCGTAAGCCCTCATTCCTTGCTACCATCTGCGTCCCCCATCTCCTGCGATTTCTTCACGCTGTCCGCCGTCGCATCCTTGCCTTCGATCTGCGCAAATTAACGCCTTCTAACTTTTTTATTTTTACGATCCCTTCATTTTATTTGCTAAGTTAGGTTACGCTAAGTTTAATTTTTTTTAGGCTTGATTTTTTTAAAGTTTTTTTTTTTTAGACTTTTAAAAAACTTTAAAATTAAAAAAATCTAACACTTTCAATTTTGAACTTTTCATTTTTGTAAAATTTTAGATTTATTTACTTTTAGCTTGTAGTTTCATTAACTTTAGATTAAAAAAAAAAATTCTTTTAAAATTTTTGGAAGTGGTTTTGGGTGTTAAAGATCTAAATTCTTACATAGTCAAAGGTGAACTTTTAAATTTTTATTTAAAGTTTGACTATAGACTAAATTCAAATTTCTGGAAGATCATTTTGATTCAGAACTATTTGAAATGTTTAACATTTAAATTTGATGGTCCTTTCATGATAATATCTTTTCGGAATTTAAATTGTTTAAAGCTTGCACTTGGTTCGAAGTATTTTTCATGCTTAGCTGGGATTGATGACCGTTGAAATAGCTCTAATTGTGGTTTCAAATTGCTTGAAATTGATGTTAATTGCCTGGTTAACTTTGAGAATATTTCAAGTGATGATAAATTGCATGTCTTTATTTCCTAGGTCGAACATTGTTGATGCATGATATTGGAAGATTATGAAAATGTTTTGTTCTCTTTAAATGCATTATGAGCTTATATTTAATCGAAGGTTAAATCGCATTGTTGAAAATGGCTTATCTTCCAGTTTGATAAATTGAGCATTTAATTGAAGAATTGAATATTGTCGTGGTGGATTGGTATTTTCATAACAGGATAGTTGTCCTTTTTAGCAGTAGTTACCTATCAACTACTTGATCTTAATTTCGTAACGGGATAATTTGACTCCACAAGGCACTGGTCTTAAACTTTTAATCTAATCGAATCTGTAAAATCTCATTAAATGTTAACAAGTACTTGGTCGTTTGACTGTGTCTCCTGAATTGGTTGGTTTCCAATTAGTTCTCCTTCTTCATTTCGTTAGGGTCTATCCCCCTTAGTTTGCAAGGAGACAACTTAAATAGAGAGATTGGGGATCAGGGTGACAACCCCCGATCTGAGCCGTTGTTGCGGTGCCTGGACATTCTGTGCGACAACATTTTTTGGTGCCGTTGCCGGGGACCAGTTTATTGGACTTTGGCTTTACGACATTCATCTCTTTCTTCATCTTTCATCTCAGGTATCTGAGTTAGCTTCCTATCCTAGTGGCAACTCCATTGGCTTCATTTTCCACACAAATTTGTACTAGAAGACATCCAAGTAGCTTGGTTAATCCTACTCCAGATCCTGAAAAGGTTCTCAGAGTCCGATAACAGAAGCTCTCTTCTCATACACTTCTTGTTAATCTCAGCCAGGAAGCTCTCTCTGATATCCATTCTCTTTTTTGTGATCCTGTTCGGCAAGATATCATGGATGTCTTTGCTCCGTGTAACTTTGCTAACATGTTGGGTTATCCCAATGATTACCCTGAACATGGCATAGAAAGGTTACCTACTTTCCAGGGAAATAATGCGGTTAGTGTCAAAGCTCATTTGTTTGCTTTCGCTGGTTGGTGGAATAAATTTGCAGTTTTAAATAACGATTTCGAGGATGTAAAGATGAAGCTTTTTATTCTTACTTTTGAGCAAGATGCTATGGAATGGTTTACTGAAAAACCTAATAATTCATTTAATACTTTTGAATCAATTCTAGATGCCTTTAAGGATAAGTTTGGTAATAAAAGGGAAGATAGGCATTTGGTAAAAGATATCAGTACCATAAAAAAGAAAGAGAATGAAACGATTGAAGAATTTAACAGGAGATTTAATGGTATCCTTGAGGAAATATCTCGAACTCATAGGTCTTCTGATGGATCTCTTATGAATTTTTACATTGATGCTTTTAATTCTGATACTTCATATGAGATAAGACATGCTAAGACAGTTGATTATAAGGCTAACCAATCTTTAGCTGAAGAACTTGAAAAGGACAAAAGGTCATCAGGGAAGTCTGAAATTCCTGGTTTTGATAGGGCTGTGACTAAGTTGAAAGGGCCTAAAGGTAAAGAGCCTCTAGAAAATGATGATGACCCTGTGAAAAAGTTAATGCAAAATCTTGAAAGCATGGAGCTTAACCAAGTGAAATTAATCTCTGACCATGCTAAGGAAATAAGCACTTTGCAATCTAGGTTGGTCCAAATGGAAAGGGCTCAAGTGCAAAATTCCCAACCTAGGAATCATAATAGTAATAATCGAGGTAATAATACTTGGCAGAAAAAAGGTTAGCCTAGTGAGCAGAGAGCTCCTAATTTGCTTGAATCTACTAATCTGGTTGATGAAGCTCCACCTTATTGTAGAGCTGTGATGTTCTTCATGAGGAGGTTACTTGTCCCACTATTAAAAGAATCATGAATCGTGGAATGTTTGGGGCAAGTAATCAGATTAATGTTGTTGGTAAGGAGTTCTCTTTGTCTATGCAAGATTGGATGGAGGTCAAGGAAAATAGTAAAGATGTTAGGCCTTTTACATCTTCGCATAGTATCAATAATCTTGATCATGAGAAGGATTTGATGATTGAATTATTTGGTGAAAAGCATTCTCCCAATCAAGTTTTGGAAATTGCTAAGGACAAAGGATTAACTTATCAGAGAAGGGATAAAGAGCAAGGTAATAATCAAACTCCCCCTCGAATTTTTAATCCTAGACCTGGTTTGAATATTGATTTGGGAGCATGGTTGAATAATACTAAGATCTTGATGCCTTTCACTAAGGATTGAAACTTCCCGCTCAGAGGGCTAAGGTTTTAGATGTTCTAGGAGCTTCGTGTGTTAATGTTGCTCAAGATAAGACTCCTGAAGTTGCTTATCAAGATGCCCCTATATATTTGCAAAAAATGGAGTCAGATAACAAGGAGCATCAACCATTTTTTGTTACTTTGATGGTTAATGGTTATAAATTGAATAATTGTATGCTAGATTCTGGTGCTTCAGCTTGTGTCATGACCAAAAGGGTCATGGAACAACTTAATTTAAGAGTTTCTAGATCATACTACAACATATGTGCCATGGATTCTAAGAAAATTGAAGTTCATGGGTTAATCAAGGATTTTCAAGTTCATTTATCGGTTTACCTTGACATAATGATTGTTATGGACATAGTTGTAGTTGATTTTCTAGATGCTTGGGGTATGTTGTTATCTAGAAAGTGGGCCTCTGATCTAAGAGGAAGTATTCAGATGAATTGGTCTTATGCTATGATTCCTTACCCTAGAGGTGAAAGGTTTGTCAAACTCAACAGAGAGCTTGAAAGAAGATTCCATGTGGAAGATCCTAAGAGACCTCATAATGAAATAATTAAGGATCAACCTGACATGGGGAATTAGATGACAAGGTTGATGAGAAGTTTGAGGACCTAAGGGATAAAGTTTGGTACATGCATTTTGATGGTGCATCATCTAGGTATGGTAAAGGTGCTGGAATTGTGTTAAAGTCTCCCCTTGGTCATATTTTTAAGTTTGCCTATAGACTTGAGTTCGATGCAACCAATAATGTGGTTGAGTATGAAGCCTTGTTTGTTGGGTCTTGAGTTGGCAAAAGCTTTAAGAATTAAGTTGCTTAGTATCAAGGGAGACTCTGATTTGGTTATCATGCAAGTTAAGAATAAATTTACATGTAAAATTCAAAGGTTAAGGAATTATCGAAATGCTGTATGGGATGTTATGGAATACTTTGATGCCATTAACCCTAAAGCTATCCCAAGAGAAAAGAATAGCTTGGTAGATGAGCTTGCTGTGGCTACTTCTACTTTACAATTATCTGATGAATTAATTAAGTATAAGATAAAAATGGAGATTATTTTCAGACCTTCAGTCTCGGATAATTCAGAGCATTGGCAAGTTTTTAATGATGAAAAGCAGGTCATTCGTTTTCTTAATAATTTGGATGAGTTTGAAAATTTTCGGATAAGTTCTAGGGAGAATGGATCTGATGATCATGATGATATTATAAATCCTACTCCTAGGAATATTGTTGCTTTAGAGTAGCACTTTGATCGGCATGATGCCACAAAGATGAAAGAAGAAAATAAAATGGATCTGGGTGAATTCATTGAAGTAAATATTGGTACTTCTGAGGATCCTAAGATTGTCAAAATTGGTAAAGGTACTAATGAATAAGAAAGGAAAAAGTTGACCAATTTACTTCATGAATATAGGAATGTTTTAGTATTTTCGTATGATGAGTTAAAAGGACACATGAAGATGTCATGCGACACACTATCCCTTTAAAAGATGAGAATGTTAAACCTTTTCGTCAAAAGCTTAGGCAAATAAACCCTAAGTTAGCTCCTTTGGTTCAGAAAGAACTTTCAAAGATGCTCCAGCTGGAATCATTGCTCAAACTAGACATTCAACATGGTGTTCTACCTTGGTGATTGTTAGGAAGAAGAATGGTACCATTAGACTATGTGTCGATTTTAGAAACCTTAATCTAGCATGTAAAAAAGATAATTACCCTTTGCCCAACATGGAGACTATGTTGCAAATAGTAACGGGTTCAGGAATGATGTCATTGCTAGATGGTTTTTTTGGATACAATCAAGTTTGGGTTAAAAAAGAAGATTGTCACAAAACTACATTCACCACACCATGGGGTACTTTCGAATACATTAGAATGCCTTTTGGGTTGACTAATGCTGGGGCTACTTTTCAAAAGGCTATGGATTATGCTTTTAAAGGTTTAATTGGTAAAATTATTGAAATTTATCAAGATGATCTTACTGTTTTTTCTAAAGATGGTATTAGTCACATAGGTCATCTTAAGCAAGTCTTTGATAGGTGTAGAGAATTTAGGATTTCCTTGAATCCGGCTAAATCTATTTTTGGAGTAACTGAAGGGAAATTACTTGGTCACATCATCTCCAAAGATGGGATCAAGATTGATCCTGAAAGAGTTGAGGCAATCCAAAAGATTCCTCTCCCTCATAATCTCAAATCCCTTTAGTCTTTTCTAGGAAAAACTAATTTTCTTAGAAGATTTATTCCAAATTATGCAGAAATAGCTAAGCCTATTCAAAGTCTTCTGAAAAAGGATGTAAAATTTTTATGGAAAGAAGATGGCAAAAAGGCTTTTCAAGGAATTAAGGGTGCTATTGCCAAGGCTCCTGTCTTGGCAAGTCTTGATTATTCAAAGGATTTCATGATTTTCTCTTTCGCCTCTGAAGATACCATTGCTGGTGTCTTATTACAAAAGAATAAGGAAGGTCACGAGCAACCTATTGCTTTCATGAGTAGAGCGCTTCAAAATTTTGAATTAAATTATACTACTATGGAAAAGCAAGCCTATGCCTTCGTTAAGTCTCTTAAGCATTTTAGGACTTATGTGCGTTACTCTAAAATCATTGCTTTCGTCCCGCATTCTGCGATTAAAGATATCTTAACTCAAATTGATTGCTTAGGCTACGTGGGTTACTAAAATTCAAGAGTATGATTTAGAGATTAGGCCCACCAAGTTAGTCAAGGGTCAAGGCTTGGCTGAGATGATGACCGAAGGTAATGAGAAAGTGCGTGGTTTGATTTGTCTTAATGATGCATCTTCGTCTGAGCTGCAAAGATTAGGAGAACATGAATGGTATAAAGACATTATTTATTATTTGTTAAATCTTACATGTCCTAATCATTTAGTTGCTCATAGAAGAAGGGATCTTACATTAAAAGCCACTAATATTGCCTCATCAAGGATGGCCTTGGATGGCAAAATCCCGAGGGCATAATACTTAGGTGTGTTGATGAAGTTGAGTCCAAGAAGTTGATTTCTGAGTTTCATTCAGGATTTTGTGGTGGTCATTATGCTGTTAGAACTACCGCCCACAAAATTCTGAGAGCTGGTTATTATTGGCCTTCAAGTTTTTCAGATGTGCATAAATTTGTCAGAAGTTGCCAAGCCTATCAACTATTCACTGGGAAGCAGAAGTTAGCTGCCCTGCCCCTACAACCTGTGGTTGTTAAGGCACCTTTTCAACATTGGGGTCTAGATTTCATCAGGAAATTCCATGAAAATTCTAGCAATGGCTACTCATGGACCTTAACAACGACTGATTATTTTACAAAATGGGTTGAAGCCATTCCTGCTAAGAATGGCAATGAAATTGTCATTATGGACTTTATTGAAAATCAAATCATTACTAGATTTGGTGTCCTTGCCTAGATCACTACCGACAATGCTAAGGCTTTTAGTTCATTTGAATTTTCATCTTTTTGTTTTAAGTATGGCATTACATTATCTCATTCATCTAACTACTATCCTCAGGGTAATGGCCTAGCTGAGTCAAGTAATAAAAATCTTATAACCATTATCAAGAAGATAGTAGGAGATAATAAGTGATCTTGGGACAACAAAATCAAGTATGCTTTGTGGGCATATAGAATACTAAAAAGAAGGCTATTGGTAAAAGTCCTTTTGAATTAGTTTATGGCTTGGATGTAACCTTGCTTGTGCACCTCAAATTACCAGCTTACCAACTCCTTCAACATTTTTCCACTGATAAAGATGTTGTTCAAAATAGAATTGATTAGATTGTGGAGTTGGATGAAACTAGTAGGAAGGCTTTAGATAATATGTGTACGAATCAATCTACATTAAGAAAAGTTTTGATAAATCATCTTGATCTAGATCTTTGCTGGTTGGAGACATGGTATTACTTTGGGATCGAAAGAATGAAAAGCCAGGAAAACATAAGAAATTCGATAGTTTGTGGTTGGGACCTTACATTATTCAAGGCATTGTTGGACCAAAATCATTCCACTTGAGCACGTTGGAAGGCGAACCACTAGCCGTTGGAGATTTTATCTTATAAATTAGAGGTCTTTGTCTGTCATTTGCATAGGATCTTTGAATCGTGCACTTGTTCTCAGAAGCTCTTGTAATTTTTGTTGATTAATAAAACATAAAGACTTTGGGGTTACAAACTTTGGTGTTCCTTTTCCAGATCTATGTGGTGATATTGTCTCTAAACTCTGCTACTTTTATTGCCATTTGATGGTTGATAGCCTTTATGGATTAATCTGCATACAGGTATCTTGTGTAGGTTTCTGGATTTTCTTAAATTTCATTTAGATTTGACAGAAATATCAGTTATCTATGTTTCTGAATGATCTTATGGTTATTTTTTAAATCACTATTAATCTAAAATTCAGATTGAAGTGTGCAGAGATCATTATTCAATATTTGAGCATTTAGGGAAATCTTCAGTTAGATCAGCCGACTCTCAGATTTCAGAAAATCTGAAAAATCCCATTGTTTCCTAATTTCTAAAGTTATCTTACGAAATATTTTTTGTAGGGTCTTCTTGGGCTTGTGCCTCTCTTAATTTCTCTTTTTTTTTAATTGTGCAAAATGGTTTTAAATCTGGCCATGAGGGCTTTTGATTTGTAGAATAGCACTGTAAATTTGCAAATATCGTTATTTTTAACTCACTGGGGTTTTAGGGTTTTTTGTGCATATTTTGGGTTTGGGTTCCTTGTTTTCTGATCTTGTGCAGGTTTTACAGGAAGATTTTCATTTTTTTTTTTTAAGATCTGAGATAGATCTAGGCCCTGGAGGGGAAGATCTGGCCCCAAGATCAGTTTTGTTTGCAGATCCAGGAGGGATCTTGCCTCAAAATACAAACTGCAGGTGTATTTATTTATTTAAAATCCAAATTTAAAATCTGAGTTTGCTGAATTCTGGGCAAAGAAAATTTTAAGATTTTATGCACCAGAGGGTCTGCTGATCTGCTCTTCATCTTTGCGTTTTCTCCCTGCCCTAGTTTACTGCCTGCGCTTTCCTCCATTTTCCTTGTTCTTCCGCTCACCCTTTCATTTCTGTTTGCTGCCTTGACCTCCGTCCACGCTGTCTGCTTTTTTTTCCTCTTGCCACTACCATATTCTGTGTAAGCTGTCATCCCATCGCTGTAGTCGTCCTTCATTCCATTCATCGTTGCTCCCTCTTCTCCATTTGCGGCGTGCACCCCTTTCCCTTTGCCGACTGCTCCTTTCTTCACATTGACCCGCAACCCTCAGGCCATTCCCTCTGTGTAAGACCTCATTCCTTGCTATCGTCTGCGTCCCCCATCTGCAATTTCTTCACGTTGTCCGCCGTCGCATCCTTGCCTTCGACCTACACAAACTAATGCCTTCTAACTTTTTTATTATTACGATCCCTTCATTTTATTTGCTGAGTTAGGTTACGCTAAGTTTAATTTTTTTTAGGTTTGATTTTTTTAAAGTTTTTTTTTAGACTTTTAAAAAACTTTAAAATTAAAAAAATCTAACACTTTAAATTTTGAACTTTTCATTTTTGTAAAGTTTTAGATTTATTTACTTTTAGCTTGTAGTTTCATTAACTTTAGATTTAAAAAAAAATATAATAATAATAATAATAAATAAATAAATTTAGGAAATTATCTTTTAAAATTTTTGGAAGTGGTTTTGGGTGTTAAAGATCTAAATTCTTACATAGTCAAAGGTGAACTTTTAAATTTTTATCTAAAGTTTGACTATAAACTAAATTCAAATTTCTGGAAGATCATTTTGATTCAGAACTATTTGAAATATTTAGCATTTAAATTCGATGGTCCTTTCACGATAATATCTTTTCGGAATTAATTTTTTTTAAAGCTTTTACTTGGTTCGAAGTATTTTTCATGCTTAGCTAGGATTGATGACCATTTAACTAGCTCTAATTGTGGTTTCAAATTGCTTGAAATTGATGTTAATTGCGTGGTCAACTTTGACAATATTTCAAGTGATGATAAATTGCATGTCTTTATTTCCTAGATCGAACATTGTTGATGCATGATATTAGAATATTATGTAAATGTTTTGTTCTCTTTAAATGCATTATGAGCTTATATTTAATCGAAGGTTAAATCACATTGTTGAAAAGGGCTTATCTTCTAGTTTGATAAATTGAGCATTTAATTGAAGAATTGAATATTGTCGTGGTGGATTGTTATTTTCATAGCAGGATAGTTGTCCTTTTTAGCAGCAGTTACCTATCAACTACTTGATCTTAATTTTGTAACAGGATAATTTGACTCCATAAGGCACTGGTCTTAAACTTTTAATCTAATCGAATTTGTAAAATCTCGTTAAATCTTGACAAGTACTTGGTCGTTTGACTGTGTCTCCTTAATTGGTTGGTTTCCAATCAGTTCTCCTTCTTCATTTCGTTAGGGTCTACCCCCCTTAGTCTGCAAGGAGACAACTTAAATAGAGAGATTGGGGATCAGGGTGACAACCCCCGATCTGAGCCGTTGTCGCGGTGCCTAGACATTCTGTGCGTCAATAGTACCTTACAACCCTTTATAGAATGGGGTTAGAAAGAGGAATAATAGGTCTATTTTTGACATTGTTGTCTTTGGTTGATGTTGTGTGTTTGCTTACGTGTCCTTGGGAATAAGTTTTTAATACGACCATGTATATTTTGAACATTTGTCCCTGCAGGATGTTGAAGGACAAGACACTCGAGTAGGCATTCACTAATGTGAAACCATATTTATCACTTTTTTGTGTATTTGTGTGTCTACTTTATATTCATGTGCACGAGGAGAAGAGGACTAAGTTGGAACCTTCGAGTGCCAAGGGTATTTTTGTTGGATATAGTGAAACTTCTAACCAAAGATTATAGGTTGTACATTGTAGCACAATGGAAGATTGTGCTCAGCAGAGATGTGAAGCTTGATGAGTGTGTGAGATTTTCTCGTTCATGGGATTCTTCTTTAGAGGTTGGAAAGGGAGAGGAGGTTGTTCTAGAGGTTCACTTAGTGATTAGAGTTAAGTCCACTTTAGGAGTGGATGGGGTGATATTAAGTATGGGTATGCCTTCGCCACTACTCTAGCTCGCAGGAGGTTGAGGTGGTTTTCTCAAACATTATAGGATGCATAAGAGCATGTAGGAACACCAAGATCTTCAGTGAAGGTGAGTGTACATTTTAGGAGATATGCTAACCATGTTGCATTGGCTTTTTCCACATGTGATCCTTCTAGTTGTTTCGAGGAGGTGAGGCGTGACACCTTGATGGATGAGTGAGATGGTTGGTTGATTGTTCCTTTCTAGTAGCTGGTGGTTCGTGGTGTGATCACAACAAGTTTAGATTTGTAGATGTCATGTTTGGTTGATTTACGGAGGGAGAATACTAGTCTTGGTTAAAACACTTTATTTGTAATCCTTGTAGAGAGGGAGTATTAGTTTGGTTTGCTTCGAAAGTGTTGACAACATACTTGGTGGTGCTTCTTGTGTATTGGGTACATGGTGTATGGATGATCCTTGTTTCATGATGGACACACACATGAGGTGGCTTCCTCATTGATAACTAGGCCTTGTGTGGATGCTTATGTGTCACTCTTATTTGTCGCCTTGGGGACCTAGACAATTGGATGACATTATTCATGATGCACACATGGAGATTGAGCGGCTTGCTTGGAGGACAATTTGCCTTGGAGAAGTGTTGGTCATCTTGGAGGAGGGCATTGAGCTCTAGATGGTTTGGGCACACTTGGTTGTTTGCATGGAGGCTTTTGTTTGACTCGAGGATGCATGGGTTGAGGGAGTGATCATGTAGGTGTGATGGACTTGGAGGAGCACATGGTGTAGGAGCGTTGAAGCTTTAAAGGCTTATGGAGGTGGAGCTTTTCACCTTCTTGAAGTCTGTTCATGCCTTAGAGTCTTGCTTGTTATAAATATTTTCACTTTTTTTCATCTTGGAGCTTGAAATGTGTGTCACTTTTGGAGGGAGAACTTCACATGTGGGCCTATCTTGTTGTGGATAGGTTGCTTATTTTGGGAAAGGACCACTTTATATTGTTGACCTCTCTTACCTCTCATATAAATACAAAGAGGAGACAATTCATTCATTTGTTCTTTAGACATTTGTGTTGGAGATGTGAAGGGTGGAACACACTACTTCCTCTTTTTTTTGTACTCCTTGTATCATCTTTGTTTGTCTAGGTGTGCTAGGGTTCTAGGAGTTAATGGGATATTCTAGGGTTATGGTTATACCCCAAGAAGGCAAAGAAACTAGGGTTTGTCATATACCCTATAAGGATAAAAATAATATTGGTATTCTAGCTTGTGAGAGAACAAGACTATGGTTTTGGAAACTCTATTGTTGCATGTTATGCTTGTCGGGGAGAAGAGAGGGAAGTGTTTCGCTTGAGCTAAGGGGACTTATTGATGATGATGCTAGCTGGCTGAGGATTCTAGGTGGAGTGACCAATTTTGGTTACGAATGATTCCTAACTAGCAGGGAATTGGTGGCTAGGGTTTTCTTGGTTCCCTTAGCTAGGGTTTGGAGAGCTTGAAATTGTACCAACTTGCGATTAGCTATATGTACATATGCTTCATTTCTTATATGTAAATGAAGTGTTTTAGTTGTTGAATAATTGCCTATGTTGCACGAAACTTCTAGGAACTTGGATGTACTCGCATCCAAAACTTTGAAACTCGATTGAAACTCGACCATCATGTAATCATCTATGAGAGTTATATTTTCATCCATGGGTCTTATTCCCATTTTTTTTTGCAAGATAATGTGTTAAGCGCTAGAGAACACCTTCCTTGTTAAGAGGGAGTGTTAGTTTTTGTAGCATCCAATGGTGTTCTAGTCTCAAAATTTGTGGAGAGGCTAAAACACAAGAGATCTCCAAAAGCCGTAAATCATTTTTGGAAATTCCACCTAGAGATAGCTCAATTAAATTAATTGACCATCATTTAAATGTTTCCTAAGTCTAAGTTAGGAAAACTGGTTAATTAATAACAATTAATTGAGAAAGGTGAAAATTCTCTAGAAACTCACACTGTTCGGCTTGAAGATGATCTCAGCCATTGATTAAGATTTAATCTTGGCCATTGAAGTCTCAATTGGAGATTATAAGAGGAGGTCGATGGGGTAGATGGAGAAGATACACTAGGTGAGCGGGTTTCCTTGGCAGTTCAATTTTCCAGAGAGTAGCATTCAGCTGGAAAAGTTCGAGCCAGAGAGGGGACACAAAGATAGAGAGGGGCAAAGACAGTGAGTCCAGAGGAAGCCTCTCCAGTTGCAGAGAGGCAACAACAATTGACAAAGTATTCCACATTGAAGCTGCGCAGGGTCTGCGTAGAAGCTTCAGCATAGCAATTTGATTTAGCTTGAGAGGGAGTCTATTCAACTTCTAGAGGCCGAGAAAGTCTTCCAGAGGTTCGGAGAGTCACTTCCAGCAGCAGAGATAGGTAGGACGACTTGATTAGAGGCATAATAGAGCCACACGTGTGAGGGTTTGTGCAACATTGGCACAAAAGGGCTTGTGTAGAGGTTGGACGACCAGTTTTCTGAGTGAGCCAAGTGCTGAGATTGCAGGTGGAGAGAGAATTTTTCTCTCTAAATATTTTTGTCATATTTTTGCTGATTGGATAACCATTTGGACATCCAAAGATTGTACTCAAAATGTCTCACTGCTGCATAGTATTAAAAATCTCAATTGCTGCACCAATTTTCCCATATTGTTTTTTTTCAGGGACAATTGTCCAAAAATAATTGTCATTTTTATGTGTATGTTCTAACATATCTCTCAGTTTCCAACATTTTATTTTCCGCAGTGTTTTTTCCGGGGAAAATTACGAGTGTGATTTTTTTGTTGTTGTTTGCCATAAAAAATAAACTGCATAATTAAATTTATAGTTAGAAGAATAATTTCCAGTTGCTGCAATAGTTGAAATTTTCACATTAGGAGCTTGGACCATCTGTGGGAAGGTCCACGAATTAGCCCAACGTGTAATTACGTTCTAGAATTAGTCAATAGTTAGCGTTGTATGTGATTCTGTCCAAATGAGTTGCCGCAAGTCTGTATTATGTTCCACGTAAATGCCGAATCTGCCACAAGACTCGAGCTACAAGAGCAATTTGCGCCTTACACCAAAGGTTCCCATTCCACAGGAAGGGTAGACGTTTGCCCTGGAATGCTACTGTTGTCAGCTACCTCTGGTAATAATCCACTCAAGTAATAATCTCGACTACAGATCTTGAAGGTGTTCTAATTAGGTTTTGTCCTAAAATATCTCTGCTTGGAAAGCAATCATAACGCCACTGTGGTTTCTGATTCCTTCCTCACTGACCATCATGTTTGACCCAGCTTCGGAAATTAGGACTTGGTTTGTCCAAATAATTCAGAGGCCCTCAGACTAGGGTTGTACCACAACCTTCACTTCTTCTCTGTCTTCAACAAACCCGACTGCTTTAGGAGTAACTCGTTTAGAGACTGTCTTTGTAGGGTACCTTCACAAAACTTGTGCCAGAACCAATATAAAAAACAAAAGAGACTGCTGCCTTCTAGTTGAGATTCTTGTGCTAGAACAAAGAGTAAAGATAGAAGGGTGTCATCTAGGGTGGAATCTTTCTCCACCGAAATTGATGAGAATAAAGGGGTCTTAAAACTCTCAGAGTCCTAGGCTTAAAAAACAGAGATAAAATGATTCAATCAATGATGATCCAAAATGAATTCAACCCTCTTATATTTATAGATTTCCTAGAGGGGTCTCTTCCTCTTAAATGATTGTGAAAACTTTACTCTAAACCCCAATTTTGGGTTTCTTAGCTCAACTGCCCCAAAACTCGCCCAAATTTTGGGGTTTTCCCCTTTATCAATGACTATAGCCTATGGGGATCGATAGGCTACTTCGTCCCTTTTAATTTTTTGGTAACATTACACAAAATTACCTGAAAAACTGCCATTAATGTCCCTGAACTCCGTAAATTGTGCTGGTAATGAACCGGTCGGTTTATGACCGATTTGATGCCAAACCAAGGATTGCAAGGGCATCAACCGGGTTTATTGGCTGGTTTGGTTACTGAGGCTAAAGAACCGGCTGGTTTGACCGACTAGTGGTTCGACCTGGCCGGTTTTGAATACTATGATTCTTTCTAGTCATCTGTTGATGCTAATATAGTTTTTTTTTTTCCTTTGTTTTCCATCACTTTGTGCACAGCTATGCTGCATTAGTATACACAGGAGCATCAGGCTTGCATGCCTCTTAACGAAACACAATTTTCATTGACGTCTCTGGTCAAATTTGAATCATATCAGCAAATTAATTCAACTTGTTAAAAATCATAATTACTGTCTATAGAATTACCAATGTAGCAAAGGTTTTGGGGATCAAGATGTTAATTGTGAAACAAAAAGAAATATTTTTAGCTGGAGAGATTATGAAATGTAGTCTTCATGGTAGTTTGTTTAGCTTCTCTGAGTGTTTGTAATTCTTCGTTTGTGCAAATTTTGTATTCATAGCTAGTTGAGAAGATGGACTTAAATTAAGAGCTTGAATTTTCTGCAAGAGAGCTTGCAAGATGTCCATTAGTGACTGGGAAATTGACAGTGGGCATTTTACGAAGTAATTCCAATGGGACAATTCTTTAGCGTTACAGCATACTATTTCTAATGTCTAGAAAATGACCAAAGGTGCAGATGTCAATTGTTTTCATGATGCAACTGTCTAGCAGCATTAGTTCAATTCCTACATTCTCCAGGTTAAGTTGACCAGCTATGCATGAGATTGCTGTGGAAGAGAGAGTGATAGCTGTTGGATTGTGAAAAATAAATGGTTATCAAGATTCTGATATTAATACAAGTGCATACATTTCTTCTTTTGCAGGATGAGTTTGAATCTGTCTGCAAAGAGACTCAGGTATGTCAGTTCCGACATTTGTGAATCAAGAAGTCAGGCTTAGTGTAATATTTTACATTATGTAAATTGAAATTTGAGATAAATATCACTCACAGTATTTTATTTGCCTTACATCATTTGTATCAGTTTCTATCTTTCCCATTTATCTTGTGGTAAATAGAAATGCGCTGTGAGAAAATTTATGATTTAAAGTGGACTTTGTATATGGATGCAAGAAAACACACTGAAACATCTTTTCGCTAAAATCTGATTCTTGTGACAACTTACTATTATTCTCCTTCAATCTTTTGGAAACATGGCCAAACAATAAGGTTGCAATAATGATTTCTATTCAAAGTTTGGACATAGTAAATCTAGTGCAAGCAAAATATATCAGATATTATATACTTAAAGTAAAAGAACCATGCAAAGGGATCCTTGTTTTGTGGTTTACATCTTCACCTTCCTGTTGAAGGTTATTAGTAGAGAGCGAGGAATCATAGATCAGAGTTAGTATATTGAATTTGATCATTATATTTGAATACTAACCCTCAATAGTTATTTTTAGTATTGAGTAGCATCTACCTTCATTGGAAAGGTGTTAGTGTTTTCAAGTGATTTAATTTTCCTTTAACCTATTACAGCAAAAATTTCATAATTGTTGTACAATGGAAAGCTTATAGGAGCACAACCTTATCTTCTAAGCTTTGCACACAATATGAGGAGGTCAGAGTCGATAACCTAAAGGAATATCTATAAAAGTGGCCAGGAAGACTAAGACATAGTAAATCTATTGCAAGCAAAATCTATCAGATATTATATACTTAAAGGTAAAAGAACCATGCAAAGGAATCCTTGTTTTGTTGTTTACATATTCATCTTCCTGTTGAAGGTTATTAGTCGAAAGCAAGGAATCATGGATCAGAGTTAGTATATTGAATTCCATCATTATATTTGAATACTAACCCTCATTAGTTATTTTAAGTATTGAGTAGTATCTACCTTCATTGGAAAGGCGTTAGTGTTTTCAAGTGATTTAATTTTCTTTTAACAGAAACAAATTTATAATTGTTGTACAATGGAAAGCTTATAGGAGCACACCCCTATCTTCTAAGCTATGCACACAATATGAGGAGGTTAGAGTCGATAGCCTAAAGGAATATCTATAAGAGTGACCAGGAAGACTACGACATAGTAAATCTAGTGCAAGCAAAATCTATCAGATATTATATATTAGAAGTAAAAGAACCATGCAAAGGAATCCTTGTTTTGTTGTTTACATATTCATCTTCCTGTTGAAGGTTATTAGTAGAGAGCGAGGAATCATAGATCAGAGTTAGTATATTGAATTCCATCAATACCTTCATTGGAAAGGTGGTAGTGTTTTCAAGTGATTTAATTTTCCTTTAACAGCAAAAAATTTATAATTGTTGTACAATGGAAAGCTTATAGGAGCACAGCTCTATCTTCTAAGCTATGCAAACAATATGAGGAGGTCAGAGTCCATAACCTAAAGGAATATCTATAAGAGTGACCAGGAAGACTAAGCTATGAAGGTAGATATCCCAATGGGGGATCACCATTATTTTTTGTGGGGCACCACCTAAGAGTGTTTTAGGATCATCATTAATTGCAACTTCCCATCCATTATTTTTGTTAGGCTTCCCACCCATCTTTTTTGTAGGTTCCGTTTTCTATTCTTTCTCTTGTAGGATGTTGATAGAAATGAAATGCAATAATATTAGTGTCTACTCATGACCAATCTGAGGTTAATGAGACTAAAGAGTATGATCGGTATGGTAGAGAATTTGAAGGATATTTCTCATGCTTTAGGAATTATGCATTATGAATTATGATAGCCTTTTTCACCAACATCTTGTGTATATCGTCTTGCTTTTGGATCTCTTAGATGAGCCTTGAGAGATAGGCAATTTTCTCTTTGTACAAGGTCATTGTTTAGGTGCTAATCAAAATACTAAGCCGGCTACACTGCTACAGTCTCAACTTTGTTTTGTAATTGCTGTCTTTGTTTGTACTATGTTTTTAGCAATCAAAATATGATACACATAAGCATCATAGGTATATTACATTGTAGTATGGTAGCTTGTAATTGCAAGACATTACATAGATACCACCTGTTGACCACACTTTGTCAACGACCCCATAGCAGTACACCCCCATTTTTTCAAATGGGACTTATCATGTTTGAGTCTCACTTCATCCAGATTTCATCGACATGTGACATTTTGTTATAAATGATGTAAACCCATTCTACATGTTTATGATGTAAATGATCTAAGTAAGACCGTCATGTATTTAACAACCTAGGTAAGCCTAGTATGTTGGTGATGATTTCTTGGTGTATATATCTTCAGGTAAGCCTAGGGCTGTAAGGGTTTAATAATTTTCTTGGTGTATATATCTTCAGATCTGACTGGTTTCTTGCAGGTTGTAGGTTTCAATCATAATTTTTTTAAAAATATTTGAGCTCGATTCAGCCCCCAAAGGCCAGATCTGGCCTCAAATCGCCTCTGTGGGCAAATCTGGACGTTATTGGATTCAAAGAGCACTGCTGATTTTTTATTTTTTAAAGTTTGTTGGGCGAATTTCTGTATTGGGTTCTCCTCACACTGATCTTCACTCCTCTGTCTAGCGCCCTCATTTCCTTAACGCTGCTTCGATTTCAATATCCACCAAGCCATCCGATCTCTCATCCACTGCTCAGCTTATTCCTTCGAGCCTCTTCTCTTTGCCGCCCTCACCATCTTCTGCCCTCACATTCTCTTAACCGTATTTTCCTTTAAGGCATCTTTCCTTCATCACTACACCTAGCTCTCTGCCATTCGATCCGTCCAGTTTTCCTCCTCGCGTGCTCCCTCCTTTGCCGTCATCCACTGGGGTCGACGTCCAGCTCTGCCCTCGGCCTACATTAAACTTCGATCCTTGCCTCTGCTATCCTCGTCTTCACATCTTCACGCCGTTGCTTTCCCTTTCTCTGCGTCGAGATCTCTCTTCCCCTTGCTGTCCAGCCTTGACGTCCTCCATTCCTCTGCCATCGATCTCCATTCCTCCTCTGCCCGCTGTCGTAATCTCTTTCGCCGTCCGCTCCTCAACCTGCAGATTCAAAACAAAAACTCACATTTTCAAAGCCCTCATGTATATGCATTGATTGATTTTGTTTTCGTTAAAGTTTAGCCTTAATTTCATTTTTGTTTCAAAATTCGTTTTTAGGATTAGATTTTAGTTTTAATTTTAATTTTTTTAAAGTGTTAGAGTTTAGTTTGGTTTAGTGTGAGGATTTGATTTTTTAAATTTTAGTTTAGATTTTAATAATAGCGTAAGTTTAGTTAGGGTTTCATTAACGTTGCTTAGTCTATTTAATTTTTATTAGATTTTAATTTAGTTTAAATCTAACTTAGTTTTAGTTTTAATTTTAATTCTTAGATTAGCTTTAGAGTTTAATTTTAACTTTAGTTTTGTTTAGATTTTGGATTTAGATTTTAATTTTTATTTTTCTTAGATTAAAGTTTCAATTTAGATTTAGTTTTTTTTTTGAAAATATTAAAATATAATAAAAAAATATAAAATTTTCAAAATTAAAAAAAAAAAAAATTTAAAATTTTTTCTAAATCCTATAGTCAAATGAGCTTAAATTTTTTATCTAAGATTTGACTGTGGAACATTTCTAATTTATGGATTGGGTTATAATAGAATATCATAGATTCATAAATACTTCAAGCATCTGGCATTTTAATTTAAATGATTGTATCATGATAAGCTTTGCTAATTGGTTTAAGTATCTTAATGAATGGTTGTGGTGCTTTTTACTGAATATCATCGAATATCATTTGTATTTTCATAGCAGCAGTGAAACATCTATTACTTGGCTTTAATTTTATAATGTGATTTTTTAACTCCATAAGGCACTGGTTTTAACTTTCAAATCTAATTGGATCTGTGAAATCTTGTCAATTCTATCAAGTATTTGGTGTTTTAGCTGGGTCTCCTAGATTGGTTGATTTGCAACCAATTCTTGTCCTTCATTTCTGTTACGATCTACCTCCCTTAGCTTGCAAGGAGACAACTTAGATAGAGAGATTGGAGATAAAGGTGACAACCCTCGATCTGAGCCGTTGTCGCGTTGCCTAGATAATCTGTGCGACAACATTTTTTGGCGCCGTTGCCGGGGACCAATTTATTGGACTTTGGCTTTACGACATTCATCTCTTTATTCATCTTTCATCTCAGGTATTTGGATTAGCTTCCTGTCCTAGAGGCGACTCCATTGGCTTCATCTTCCACAAGAATTTATACGAGAAGGCATCCAAGTAGCTTGATTAATCCTACTCCAGATCCTGAAAGGGTTTTTAGAGTCCGATTACACAAGCTCTCTTCTCGTACACTTCTTGATAATCTCGGCCAGGAAGCTCTCTCTGATATCCATTCTCTTTTTTGTGATCCACCTAAACACGATATCATGGATGATTTTACCCCGTGTAATTTTGCTAATATTCAGGGTTATCCTCATGATGTCCCTCAAACTGGAATGGATAAATTACCTTCTTTTCAAGGAAATGATGCAGTTAGTGTCAAGTCTCATTTGTTTGCTTTCACTAACTGGTGGAATAGATTTGCAGTTGCAAATAACAATTTCGATGATGTAAAGATGAAAACTTTTGTTCTTACTTTTGGCGAGGATGTTGCTAAATGGTTTATGGAAAAACCTGATAATTCATTTGATACTTTTGAATCAATTGTAGCTGCCTTTAAAGACAAGTATGGTGATAAAAGGGAAGATAGGCATTTAGTGAGAGAGATCAGTACCATAAAAAAGAAAGAAAATGAAACGATTGAAGAATTTAGCAGGAGATTTAATGGTATCCTTAGAGAAATATCTCATACTCATAAACCTCCTGATGGATCTCTTCTGAATTTTTACATTGATGCTTTTAATTCTGATACTTCTTATGAGTTAAGGAGGGCTAAAATTGCAAATTATAAGGCTTGTCAATCTTTAGCTGAAGAGCTTGAAAAGGATAAAAGGGCTTCTGGGAAGTCTGAAATTCCTGGTTTTGATAGGGCTACAGCTAAGTTAAAGGGACCTAAAGGTAAAGAACCTCTAGAAGATGATGATGATCCTATGAAAAAGTTAATGCAAAAGCTTGAAAAGCATGGAGCTTAATCAAGCGAAATTAATCTCTGACCATGCTAAGGAAATAAGTACTTTACAGTCTAGGTTGGTCCAAATGGAAAGGGCTCAAACGCAGAATTCCCAACCTAGGAATCATAATAATAATAATCGAGGAAATAGTACTTGGCAAAAAAAAGGTCAGTCGAGTGAGCAGAGACCTCTGAATCCGCTTGAATCTACTAATCTGGTCAATGAAGCTCTTCCTTATTGTAGAGTTTTTGATGCTCTTCATGAAGAGGTTACTTATCCCATTGTTAAAAGAATCATAAATAATAGAATGTTTGGGGAAAGTAATCAAATAAATGTTGTTGGTAAGGAGTTCTCTTTGTCTATGGAAGATTGGATGGAAGTTAAGGAAAATAGTCAAGATGTTAGGCCTTTCACATCTTCGCATAGTATCAATAATTTTGATAATGAGAGTGATTTGATGATTGAATTATTTGGTGAAAAGCCCTCTCCTGATCAAGTTTTGGAAATTGCTAGGGACAAAGGATTAACTTATCAAAGAAGGGATAAAGAGCAAGGTCATGATCAAAATCCCCCTCGAATTTTTAATCCTAGTCCTGGTTTGGATATTGATTTGGGTGCATGGTTGAAAAATGCTAAGATCTTGGTACCTTTTACTGAGGCTATAAAGTTTCCTAATCAAAGAGCTAAAGTTTTAGATGTTCTTGGAGCTTCACATGTTAATGTTACTCAAAATGAAACTTCTGAATTTTTTTATCAAGATGCCCCTATATATCTGCAAAAAATGGAATCAGATAACAAAGATCATCAGCCATTTTTTGTTACTTTGATTGTTAATGGTTATAAATTGAATAATTGTATGCTGGATTCTGGTGCTTCAGCTTGTGTCATGACCAAGAGGGTCATGGAACAACTCAATTTAAGAGTTTCTAGACCATATTACATCATATGTGCCATGGATTCTAAGAAAATTGAAGTTCATGGGTTAATCAAGGATTTACAAGTTCATTTATTGGTTTACCCTAATATCATGATTGTTATGGACATAGTTGTAGTTGATGTTCCGGATGCTTGGGGTATGTTGTTATCAAGAAAGTGGGCTTCTGATCTAGGAGGAAGTATTCAGATGAACTGGTCTTATGCTATGATTCCTTCTCCTAGAGGTGAAGGGTTTGTAAAGCTTAATAGAGAACCTGAAAGAAGATTCCATGTAGAAGATCCTAAAAGACCTCATAATGAAATAATTAAGGAACAACCTGACATGGGGAATTGTGCTATTATGTCTAATTTCACGGTTCCCTTAGATGACAAGGTTGATAAGAAATTTGAGGACTTAAAGGAACAGGTTTGGTACATGCATTTTGATGGTGCAACATCTAGGTATGGTAAGGGTGCTGGAATTGTTTTGAAGTCTCCCCTTGGTAGTGTTTTAAAGTTTGCCTATAGACTTGAGTTTGATGCAACCAATAATGTGGCTGAGTATGAAGCTTTGTTGTTGGGTTTTGAATTGGCAAAGGCTTTAAGAATTAAGTTGCTTAGTATTAAGGGAGACTCTGATCTGGTTATCATGCAAGTTAAGAACAAATTCACATGTAAAAATCAGAGGTTGAGGAATTATCGAAATGCTGTGTGGGATGTTATGGAACACTTTGATGCTATTAACCTTGAAGTTGTCCCAAGAGAAAAGAATGCATTAGCGGATGAGATCGCTATGGCTGCTTCTACTTTACAATTATTTGATGAATTAATTGAGGAAAAGATAAAAATTGAAATTATTTTCAGACATTTAGTCTCGGATAATTCAAAACATTGGCAAGTTTTTGATGATTAAAAGCAGGCTATTCGTTTTCTTAATAATTTGGATGAGTTTGAAGATTTTCGGATAAGTTCTAAGGAGGATGGATCTGAGGATTATGATGATATTATAAATCCTACTCCTTGGAATATTGTTGCTTTAGAACAACACTTTGATCGGCGTGATGCCACAAAGCTGAAAGAGGAGAATAGAAGGGATCTAGGTGAATTCATTGAAGTAAATCTTGGTACTTCTAAGGATCCTAAGATTGTTAAAATCGGTAAAGGTACTAGTGAAGAAGAAAGGAAAAAGTTAACAAATTTACTTCATGAGTACAGGGATGTTTTAGCATTTTCATATGATGAGTTAAAAGGATATAGGGAAGATGTCATGCAACACACTATCCCTTTGAAAGATGAGAATGCTAAACCTTTTCGTCAAAAGCTTAGGCAAATAAATCCTAAGTTAGCCCCTTTGGTTCAGAAAGAGCTTTCGAAAATTCTCGAGCTGGAATCATTGCTCAAACTAGACATTCAACATGGTGTTCCAACTTGGTGATTGTTAGGAAGAAGAATGGTACTATTAAACTTTGTGTTGATTTTAGAAACCTTAATCTAGCATGTAAAAAGGATAATTACCCTTTGCCCAACATGGAGACTATGTTGCAAAGAGTAACAGGCTTAGGAATGATGTCATTGCTAGATGGTTTTTCTAGATACAATCAAGTTTGGGTTAAAAAAGAAGCTAGCTGCCCTGCCCCTACAACCTGTGGTTGTTGAGGCACCTTTTCAACATTGGGGTCTGGATTTCATCGGGAAATTCCATGAAAATTCTAGCATTGGCTACTCCTAGATCTTAACTGCAACTGATTATTTTACAAAATGGGTTGAAGCCATTCCTGCTAAGAATGCCAATGAAAAGGTCATTATGGACTTTATAGAAAATCAAATCATTACTAGATTTGGTGTCCCTGCCAAGATCACTACTGATAATGCCAAGGCTTTTAGTTCTCTTGAATTTTTATCTTTTTGTTTTAAGTATGGCATTACTTTATCTCATTCATCTAGCTACTATCCTCAGGGTAATGGCTTAGCTGAATCAAGTAATAAAAATCTTATAACCATTATCAAGAAGATAGTAGGAGATAATAAGCGATCTTGGGACAGCAAAATCAAGTATGCTTTGTGGGCAGATAGAATTACTAAAAAGAAAGCTACTGGTAAAAGTCCTTTTGAATTAGTTTATGGCTTGGATGTAACTTTGCCTGTTCACCTTAAATCGCCAGCTTACCAACTCCTTCAACATTTTTCCACTGATAAAGATGCTGTTCAAAATAGAATTGATCAGATTGTGGAGTTGGATGAAACTCATAGGAAAGCTTTAGATAATATGTGTAAGAATCAATCTAACATTAAAAAAAGCTTTGATAAATCATCTCGATCTAGATCTTTGCAAGTTGGAGACATGGTATTACTTTGGGACAGAAAAAATGAAAAGCCCAGAAAACACAAGAAATTTGACAGTTTGTGGCTGGGACCTTATATTATCAGAGGTATTGTTGGACCAAACTCATTCCACTTGAGCACGTTGGAAGGTGAACCACTGTAGCTACCCGCAAATGGCCAATTGCTCAAGTTGTTCTTCAAAGATGACATCTGATGCCATTGGGCATCCTCTTTATTGTATTTCTAACCCCACTCCTTGTTATTTCAACATTTCATTTGCAGTTAGAGTAGATTTACTTTTCATGTTAAGTAGAATAATAAATAAAAGAAGAGCTTCTATTTTTCATGTGCTTAATGTTATATGATGATATTTGGATGGACACTACTTATGTAATTTTGTGTGTCGCTTGGATGCAGATTCTAGATTCTCACATTCCTTCAATAAAGCAATGTGTCTCCAAGTAGAGTCAGATGTTTACCACACTTTGTCAACGACCCCATAAAAGTACACCCTTATTTTTTCAAATGGGACTTATCATGTTTGAGGCTCACTTCATCCAGATTTCATCGACAGGCGACATTTTGTTATAAATGATGTAAACCCATTCTGCATGTTTATGATGTAAATGATCTAAGTAAGACCGTCATGTATGTAACAACCTAGGTAAGCCTAGTATGTTGGTGACGATTTCTATCCTAGGAGGTTTTTTGTCTCACTGATTTACTTGTGTTTTTCGACACAAGTTATTGGCAGAGTTTTTCCCTCCAGCCTTACCCCAAAGCTAGGGTGGATTTTGTCATCAACGTGCTAAGTGAGTCCTAGTGTTTTCTATCGAGTCCTTGTAAAAGTAGTTTGGGAATAATCCTAGCTATTTGGCTAGATTATTTTATTACAAGCTACTTGGTCTACTAGATCATGTTTTGAGTCGCAAAATTGGGTATTTATTTGAGGGTCTATACGAATGGGTATTCCCCCTTCATGTGTCTAAATGTATTATCTTATGTAAAGAGGGTTGGAAAAAAATAATTAAAATCCCCTCTCAATCAATTAATTAAATTTTCCGGTCAAATTAATTAAAAAATCTTAAATCAGAAATTTAATTAATTTTAGGTCCTAGGTGAAGATAAAATTTTTCAAATGGCAAAATTCGTTGGTCCTTAAAAAATTAATTTTTAAAGGCCCCAGACCAAGGGAATATTGAGAATTTTAAGAAATTTTGGAACCTTAGGCCTAGGTGGTTAAGTCAAAGTCAAAATTTTGGGGTAATTAACTCAAAAGTAGTATTTTTGAGTTAATTAAAATGGATTTAAATCATAAATTCGTTTTTTCCTCAAAATTATAATTTCGACGGTCCAGATTAAAAGATGATCAAATCTTATCAACGATCGAGATTATTTTGACATGGATCAACCGAACTAGCCGTTGGAGATTTTGTCCTATAAATTAAGAGGTCTTTGTTAGTCTTGAATCATCCGATCTTACGATCGTGCACTTGTGTTGGAAGCTCTTGTAATTTCTTTTGATGAATAAAGCATAAAGACTTTGGGCTTACAAACTTTGGTGTTCTTTTTCCAGATCTATGTGGTGATTCATTTCTAAACTTTACTATGTTTAATATTTTTATGGTTGATGGCCTTCATGGATTAATCTGCATACGGGTATTTTGTGCAGTTTTCTGGGTTCATAAAATGACATTTTGATTTTTTCTGAAGGATCTTATGTTATTTTCTTAAATTTCTGTCAGTCTAAAGTTCAGATCTAAGTGTGCAGGGAATTTTTTTTTTTAGATTTGAGCTTCTGGGGAAGTCTTCAGTTGGACCAGCCGACTCTCAGATTCGTAAATCTGAAAAAGCCCATTTTTTTCTAATTTCCTGAATCTATCTTACGAATTTGTGTTTTTACAGGGTCTTTTAAGGCTTGTGCCTCTCTTCAAAACTTCAAATTTCTAAAAAATTGTGCTGAAATGGGTTCAAATCTGGCCATGAGGGCGTCAGATTTGTAATTTAGTTTGTAAATTTGTAAATTTTAAGGCTGTAAGGGTTTAATAATTTTCTTGGTGTATATATTTTCAGGATCTGACTGGTTTCTTGCAGGTTGTAGGGTTCAATCAAATTTTTTTTTAAAAGATCTGAGCCCGATCCAGCCCCTAAGGGCCAGATCTGGCCTCAAATCGTCTCTGTGGGCAAATCTGGACGTTATTGGATTCAAAGAGCACTGCTGATTTTTGATTTTTTAAAGTTTTTTGGGCGAATTTCTGTATTGGGTTCTCACACTGATCTTCACTCCTCTGTCTAGCGCCCTCATTTCCTTAACACTGCTTCGATTTCAATATCCACCAAGCCATCCGATCTCTCATCCACTGCTCAGCGTATTCCTTCGAGCCTCTTCTCTTTGTTGCCCTCACCATCTTCTGCCCTCACATTCTCTTAACCGTATTTTCCTTTAAGGCATCTTTCCTTCATCACTGCACCTAGTTCTCTGCCATTCGATCCGTCCAGTTTTCCTCCTCACGTGCTCCCTCCTTTGCCGTCATCCACTGGGGTCGACGTCCAGCTCTGCCCTCGACCTGCATTAAAATTTGATCCTTGCCTCTGCTGTCCTCGTCTTCATATCTTCATGCTGTCGCTTTCCCTTTCTCTGCGTCGAAATCTCTCTTCCCCTTGCTGTCCAGCCTTGACGTCCTCCATTCCTCTGTCGTCGATCTCCATTCCTCCTCTGCCCGCCGTCGTAATCTCTTCCGCCGTCTGCTCCCCGACCTGCAGATTCAAAACAAAAACTCACATTTTCAAAGCCCTCATGTATATGCATTGATTGATTTTGTTTTCGTTAAAGTTTAGCCTTAATTTCATTTTTGTTTCAAAATTCGTTTTTAGGATTAGATTTTAGTTTTAATTTTTTTTTTTTAAGTGTTAGACTTTAGTTTGGTTTAGCGTTAGGATTTGATTCTTTAAATTTTAGTTTAGATTTTAATAATAGCGTAAGTTTAGTTAGGGTCTCATTAATGTTGCTTAGTCTATTTAATTTTTATTATATTTTAATTTAGTTTAAATCTAACTTAGTTTCAGTTTTAATTTTAATTCTTAGATTAGCTTTAGAGTTTAATTTTAACTTTAGTTTTGTTTAGATTTTGAATTTAGATTTAGATTTTAATTTTTCTTAGATTAAAGTTTCAATTTAGATTTAGTTTTTTTTTTTGAAAATATTAAAAAATAATAAAAAAATATAAAATTTTCAAAATTAAAAAAAAAAAGAATTTTAATTTTTTTTCTAAATCCTATAGTCAAATGAGCTTAAATTTTTTATCTAAGATTTGACTGTGGAACATTTCTAATTTTTGGATTGGGTTATAATAGAATATCATAGATTCAGAAATACTTCAAGCATCTGGCATTTTAATTTAAATGATCGTCTCATGATAAGCTTTGCTAATTGGTTTAAGTATCTTAATAAATGGTTGTGGTGCTTTTTACTGAATATCATCGAATATTATTTGTATTTTCATAGCAGCAGTTAAACATCTATTACTTGACTTTAATTTTATAACGAGATCTTTTAACTCCATAAGGCACTGGTTTTAACTTTCAAATCTAATTGGATCTGTGAAATCTCGTCAGTTCTATCAAGTATTTGGTGTTTTAGCTGTGTCTCCTAGATTGGTTGATTTGCAACCAATTCTTTTCCTTCATTTCTGTTAGGGTCTACCTCCCTTAGCTTGCAAGGAGACAGCTTAAATAGAGAGATTGAGGATAAAGGTGACAACCCCCGATCTGAGCCGTTGTTGCGGTGCCTAGATAATCTGTGCGACAACACCACCACAAGCTAAGAGGGCTCACATAGCTTGACATCAAATCCTACAAAGATGTTTGTACTGGGGTAAGGGAGGATGTTTGTAGAAATTTTCCAACTCATGGTAAACAGATTTCACATTGTAGTACAATTCCTACAGGAAACTAAAAAACAGCAGAGCTAAGAACTTATCGAAATAGCACATGCTATAGAAACAATTAATAGAATTCAATAAAAGACTGTCAAAACCTGTCACAGCTTTTATTAATCCTGAACATGAAAAGAATGTGCTACACGAAAATGCCCCTAAACTCTGAGTTGGTGATTCAAGACTCAATGAATGAATCCGTATCTCTGTGCTCTCTCTTATAGATCCGAGAAGGTGTACTAGGGTTTATAAAATGGGTTTGCATGTGACTCAAATTTAGGAATACAATTTTCTTTATCCTAATTCAAAGTCAGAAATAGAATTTATGATAGTTTGTCTTTATCTGGCGGCACATGCCTCAAAGATTAGCTGGTGGTGGTGCATGCCTTATCTAAGGTTGGCTGGCCTGCATGAGCCCTGTCTTCTATATCTCAAGAGTGATATGCCTCCTTGAGAACTGTGATGTGCCTTCACTTGCTTCTATATGGCACAATACACTGTTGTTGAACAGCTGGGTAGATTTACTTCTGTAGAAGTCTATTGGAGATACTTTCACTAACACTCCTCTTACTGAGAATGGTGTTCTTCACCCCACCAAGTTGCTATTTGAACATCTTGAATTTCCCTTTTGCAACTGGCTTAGTTAAGATATCAACGACTTGTCGCTCTGTTGGACATATTGCAGAACCATAGCTCCCTTCTAAACCCTACCCTTGATCTTAGTGTGCTTGGATTTATCATGAAATACTAGATCTTTAGAGAGTTTGATACAACTTTGATCATCACATTAAATCTTGGTAGTGTCCAAAGTCTGATTTGTCAATTGTGTGAAAATTCCTAGATTTGGAATCCTACTGCAGCAACTGATGAGAAATATTCTACTTGTTAATTACTTGAACAAGTTATTTACTGTTTTCTACGGTAAATACTGAAACCCATACACAACAACCTTCACAAAATTAAATTACGGAAAATAAACGCGCGGAAACAAGATCCGAGCAAGCATAAATCATAGACACATGACACCGTTGTTTTTGGACCAATGTCCCCGAGAACACCCAATGCGGGAAAACCAGTGCAACAACTGAGGGTTTATTTATTATGCAGTAATTTTGAATGCAATCTGGGATGCCTTGCCGACAATCCTCACAGAGAATCTGATTGACAAAGAGCTAGTGAGATTACCTCACACTGACACTGGAAAATGGCCAAACCCTGAACTGGCAAGCCCTCCACTACCTTTGCGCAGTCACTGCGTCACTCTGTGTGGGGACTACATCACTGTTGTTGGTTAGCTCTTGTGCTGGCTGGATGTGACCCTCTGGCCTCTTTCGATCTCACACCCCGACTCTCCGGCATTGGATCTGACTGATCTTTAGCTGAATCACAGACTTCCTCAAGGCTACTGCCCTGCCTCTGCTGGCTCTGTGTAGGCTCTGCTTAGCTGCTACGCTGCCTCTCTGCGTACTGCTCCCTGTCTTCTCTGCAGTGTATTCCCAGGTCAGGAAATTCTCCAACCGACAATTATCTCTGCCCCTCTCTGCAAAAATATTCTCGATCGATTTTCTCCCTGAGCACTGCTCACTAAAGATTTTCGATCTCTAGATTTTCTCTCCCGATGTATTTTCCAAATGATCCATCAAGTCCTTATAAGCATCTCGTTGAGACTTCAACGACCGAGATTAAATCATTAATCAAGGGCTAAGATTAACTTGACTTGATCTCTGATTTTTCTAGAAGATTCACACTTTGTTTTAATTAATATCCATTAATTATTTTAATTTCCTAAGTTTAGACTTAAGGTCCCATAAAAAATAATTAATTATTTCCATAAAACATAATCTGAGTGGAATTTTCCAAAATCTTTTCTGGGTTCTTTGGAATACATGTGCCTAAGCCTCCTTGCAAATTTTGAGACTTAGAGCACATCTGATGCTATCACAAATCAACACTCCCTCTTAGCGAGGAATGTGCTCTAGCAATACGACCGTTTGAAGTACTGCTCCGATTCCGCAACATCTCCCTTTGCGCTGCTCATGTTTGACATTGTTGCCCACCAACACTACGCTGCTGCCTCCGTGTTACTGTTGACCCTGCATGTTGTTGCCAACTGCTACTGCACTGCAACTCTGTTGCTTACTGCAACAGAAAAACATCCAAAACTGAAATAAGTGTTCAGTCGGATACATCTCGTGTTGAAGATCTGAATGTTGCTAGTCTCTGCACTGCTGCTGACTCTGCAATGTGTAGAAATTTCTGAATCTTACACTTTATGCAGAAATTATCACTGTTAATTTGGTTATGCTCCTCCTACTTAGACAAGTTATTGACTGAATAAATTCAAGTTAAAATCGAAGCAAAAGACATAATAGATCTCTACCAATCCAGATCTAGAACAAGTTCATGCACACGTTGACAAAGTGACACAGTTATTTCTAGACAAATAGTCCCCGAAAAACCCAATGCGGGAAAACCGGTCTTTGGCTGCTGGAGGGTCTTATTATTAAGAATATTTCTGAATACACAAATCTGGGTTCCAAATCTGGAAAACCCGACAGAGAATACACTAGATCTACAACTCACTGGCTGATCTAGGGACAAAATAATGATTGATTCACACCCTCAAACGAGATTTACAGAACTCAGCCAAGATTAGGGCCTAGAAACCCCAGCGCTACCCCTGAAAGCCTCTGCGTTAGCCTCTGAAGTCCCTCAAACCCTCAGCGCTGCTCCGGAAGAGACTGCATTACCCTAGACTGGGTGACGCAGTCACTACGCTGCCCCTGAAGGGTCTCTGCGTAACCCCTGAGGGTTTTCTGCTGAAAATTATGTTGTCCTTGGAGGTATTGTGCTGTCCTTGCTGTTGCTGCTGCCTTCTTCTGTGTTGTCCTTGCGCTGATCTCTGCCTCATGTGTATTCTAGACCCCGAGATCAGATCATCCCCTTGGTCTAAATTCCCCTCTTTGCAGCTGAAACACTTCTGAGTATTCTTAGCAAGCGCTGCCCTAGAATCTCAGCTTAACTTTAGTGCTCTGCCTCTGTGTGTCTTTATAAATGACCCCAAGCCTTTCCTTTATACTTTTTTCGTTGACAAATCAACGACCGTGATCAGATCTTGAATCAATGGCTAAGATTAAAAGAAAGCTTGATCCGTGTGACTTAAGACAATCTCATCACATGTTTAATTAAATTCACTTTAATTATTTAAGTTCCCTAATGTTGTCCAGAAACCCTAAAAACACTCTGAAAATTGCAGCAGCGTCTTGAGGTTCAGATTCACACGTGTGAGGGAGGGAAGCCTCTTCTAGGCTGTACGAACCAATCAGATCACAAGATGAATGTGTGTGATGAGTTGATAATGAAATGGACATCATCTCTCTCCAATTTATATCCATCAATCAGGTTGTGTGACACATTTGTAGGGCCTGTGAGTCTACATTACAAATCTAGCCAACCATGCACATGTGTGGAAAATAAAATCAAAATATATGTTCTGCTCATCCAAACAAGATGATCTTTAGATCAATCTTGCACCTCTCTGAAAGAGGAAGCCAACAAAAATATAATCATCATCATATCAGCTGTGCAACATGGAGTTTGGACTTAGTTGTCCAAAATTAACAATAACCTACAAAGTTTCCCTTCAAATAGAAAGTTTCAAATTGGGCCTTTTCTCGTCAGGAATATGAGTGTTTATAGGTGTTAATTTATGCCTATGTTCTATGCCATTTCAGATTAGGGCACACAATACTGAAGCAGATAGAGCATATAAATAGATCGATGGAAGACAAGCCAAAACAGAGATAATGAATAGTGGCATTACGGCGATCAGCAGGATGCTTCTACCAGCAAAGTCTCCAATAGGTCATTCAGCCAAGCGTGTCACACATAACCCCAGAACAACCCAAACAAAGAATACGCAGCGCCAACGCCATCAAGAGAGAGAGAATTCCTCCACAACAATGTGTGTCAAATGAACTCTAGGTCTCTCCAATATATAGGAATCTTTGGGGGTGTGTGACACGTCCTTTAAGACATTTAAGTCTATATTTTATTCCAGGCTGACTTAGCACATAAGTGGAATAAATTCAAAGTACATGTTCTGCTCATTCGATCGAGATGATCTTTAGATCAATCTTACACCTCTTCGAAAGAGGAATCCAATAAAATTATTGGGATCGTCATCTGAGCAACACAACTCGGAGTTTGGACCCCGTTGTCCAATTTTAACACTCCCTCTCGACTAGGGAGAACTCCATCCACTAGTGCAATCCAAAAATCGTGTGTCATCCCGCCGTAACTTGCTTTGCTGGCCTCTTTATTTCAAAATAGAAGTGGGTCAGTCACAAAGACATCATACCCGGCTGACAGATTCAGCCCAGAGGTCGGAAACCTCTATAGGACTCAGAAAGAGTCTCCAACCAACCTGAAGTTGGTTCAACTGACCCGAAGTCAGCAAGAGGTCTTAAACCTCACTATACTTGATCCCAGATCAAGTGGTTGGACCGTGCCATCCTAGATAGAGAGTACGACAATTTCTGATGCGTCCATCAGTCTTTGCTACTAGGCTCTAGCCTTTCCCATCTCATTGGCCAAATGAGAGGTACTTGCTACTCAATGGGTAGGATGCATATGGGGCATAGATAATGAGAGGTGAACCAACTCAATAATCACAACGGTAGGGTCCAAGCACACCAACAAAGTTCGGCAAGCCTAGCCTTGTGGTTGCTCATAGCTCCGAGAAGCTGTCCCCAAAGCCCCCCAGAGCTCCCAGAGCTCATCGTCCAACAAGAGCCTCAGAATAGGGTTGTTCCATCATACCAAGATTCTCACGGAAGGTTAGGAACATGACCTTCCCCAAGGGCATTGTGAGAATATCCGTGACGTGCTCATCAGTTCCTATATGATCGAGCCTTACGGCGCCTCACTATACCATATCCTGGATAGTGGTATCAACATGCTTGGATCGTTCGTGGAACACGGGATTCTATGAAAAACGAATCCTCCTCTATTTATCATAAGGATAACAGTGGCATCTAGCACATGCTCGAACAACTCACTAAAGAGCTTTCGCAGCCAAGTGACTTCACAACAGGGCACACATGTTACAATGTATTCGGCCTCAGCGGTGCTCAAGGCTACCGACTTCAGTTTCCTGCCCGAAGCAGATCTACATGTGAAGTAGAATCCATATGTGCTCTTGCGATCCACCACACTGCCAGCCCAATCGACATCAGTATATCCATGGAGTGTCATACTCCCGGCAGTGTATCTCAGCCCATGGTCTATCGTGCCTCAGAGAAATCTCAAGAGTTTCTTGGCACCAACCCAGTGAATGTTATGATCAACCATGTGTTGACTCAAAGTTTTCACTGCACAACATATGTTTGGACAGGTGATCACTAAGAACATCAAGGTCCCTATGAGTTGACGATACTCAGTAGGACAAGCCCAGCAGCGCTGCCACTCAAATTCTTAAAGTTGAGTTCCATCGGTGTCAACACGGACCTACAGTCCATCATACCAGAAGCTTCATAATGTATTTTCCTTGAGAAAGGAAAATCTCGCCAGGTCTCTGCTAGACTTCCAGGCCTAGGCATCAGTTCTAGGTCCTTCATCTCGAACTCAGCAGCGAGCTCCCTCTGACACTGAGAGGGTCAGCACCTGTCGGAAAGAGATCGTCCACATACAACACCAGAATGAGAGGCTTCCCCTAGACAACCTTGAAGTAAAGGTTCGGATCAGCATTACTTCGAGTGAAGCCCAGCGTCATCAAGTAGCTATCTATCCTCTTGTACCTAGCTCTGGGTGCTTGCTTCAGCCCATAGAGGGCTTTCTTCAACCTGTAGACATGGGTGTCTCGATCCTGGACTTCGAACCCCAGAGGTTGTTCTACATACACCTCTTCCTTTATCGCACCATGCCACAAAAAAATGGTCTTTACATCCATCTAATGAAGATTTCGTCCTTATGTAGCAGCAAGGGCTATGACAGATCGAATGGTGGTATATCTGGCCACAGGTGCAAATATGTCATCATAGTCTATGCCTTCCTCACAGGCAACGAATTTTGCCTTGAACTTTTCAGCACTTCCATTAGATCCATGCTTGATTTTGTATCGAGGTGACAACAACTTTGATCTGTGGTCTTGGAACCATCACCCTTGCATCCTTGCAGATTTAGATACTTTACAGCTTCTTCACATGATCTAGGCTCATATTGTACTCATGGTTGCTAGATACCACTGGTATTTATATGGCTTCTCGATTTTCTTCCGGAATTTCCCCCTCTGAAGCCATATATCTTTGACCCATAAGGATTTTATTTTTTATTTTGATTTGTTCAGCAATGATATTAGCTCAGGAACATATACAGATGTATTCTCCCTCTTAATGTCAGCTTCTCTCCCGAGAGAAGATATCTATTTATGTCACTGTCCAACAAGGAGAATATAGCAACAAGCCTCAGCTTATGTTAGAAGTCTTGTTATTCTGAGAAGGTCTGTTGTAGCTTCCTTAACTAGCCCTCTTTACAACGACCCACAGAACTAGGAATCAAACATGATTCCTTCTCTCATAATTCTGCACTTGAGAGCTTCATCGACTACATCTGACATCTCATCCAACACTGCTTCTTATTTACAGATCTGCCCAAGACTTCAGATCTCAGTTCTGCGATTTTTCTCCTAGATTTCACAGATCTAGGAACCGACCATACAGGTGTTAAAACATAGAATTTACCCTTCTTCATGTCAGTTCATGCAGATCTAGCATGGTCATAATGGTACTCCTGCTCATCAATGTTCAAGCCCCAATCATCCAACAGGATAAATCTGGACAAGGCGCTTTCTAAGGTTACTGCCAATAGATCAAGTCCAGGTATATGCTGGTTCACAACCACTGTCACTAGACAACAGTATCATAATACTGTTAAATGAGGCACTGCACTGCGCCTCAAGTCATCAATACATGTTACATGTGTTCCTTTGTTCATCAAAGTGACCTGTATCTTCAAGACAATCTAGATTTTTGAATGAAAATCTTATAGATGACTTTCATAGAAATAAATTTTGCTGATGATGATCAATAATTTGTAGGCCCTGATATATACAGGTAGCCAAGAAATCAATTGCAGAAGTGACAGTGTTATCAAACATATCAGAAAACTGTATATAATAATTATTTTCCAGGGACTGTCCAAAGGAGATGCTTAGTAATTCCAGGCTTTATTGAGTTTTTGTATACAACTGTAAATTTCTGTTAAGGCATTAGCAGGCTGCATCATCCACTATCCAGTCATTGGACAACCTTCTGAAGCTGCAACCTAGGCAAGGCAAGGTGCCTTATGAATGGGCTGCTGGATTGTTCATGGGTAATTACCTCATCCTAATTGCCCAAAACACACCTCAAATAATGCAACCTGCTTCCCTTGCATCCACGGTGACCTTGAAATGTGAGGAGGCACCTCTTTTTTATTTTGGTCTTCAAAATGCCACCTACAGGCCTACAACTTAGACATGAAGGTTTTCTTTCCCAGAAACAGTCTTCCAACAGTCTTCCACAGACTATCGTAGCTTCAACTACCCTTGAGTCCTAGATAGGACATAAAATGGGCATTAAAACGACATAGAGTAGATCCGAGCTTACCTTTGGGCAGACCTTAACTGCTATTGGTAGCCTTTAATCCGCACTTTAATGCTATCATGTCCAACATCTCAACACTGTTATACGCATCCCTTGTCCGCACTTATATTCAAACTTCTTCACGCACCATCCAAACGACCTTTAAATGATAGTGGCTTTCCTTCACTTGTTGAGGCCTTCCTTTGAAGGACTTCTTGCCTTCTTTACGGTTGATCTGGGCATAGAACAACCCTCAACCTTCAGCTATAGGCTTGGTAAGGGTTGTGGTTTTCGTTTCCCAAGAGTTCGATTGGTAGAAACCCTAACTCTAAGCAAAATAAATATGGGCTTCATCTACAGATGGCTTGCATCATTGCAGAACATGTTCGCTGCAGTAAGTTGTTACATTCCTTTTATCAAATCCTTCGAGACAATGCGGTCAGAAACTCATTCTTTAAAAAAAATTAATTTAATGCCTTTTTCTTTGTGAAAACAAGCAAATGATGTTTTGAATAGGAAGAGCAGAAGCTCTCAGTATAGCCCCGACAACGACCACGAAAGTAAAGAAAGTTGTAGCGATTCAATGAGTACTTACCAAAGCATGGAATAGGATCAATACGAAGAATGCCATCGCGACTTCCAAGCCTCTGCTCTGTAACGCGGGGCCGTAATTCGTTATTACAATTGCATAATACATCACTCCCATGATCCCCAGAACTAGAAGAATCATAACAGAGCCGAGACCCCCGTGTGTCGTGCAAAATTTGAACACGTTCCATGCCATTATAATTCCAGATCTTTGCATAACCAGAGCGATTAACTTAGTAATTAAGAGATCCAGAAATCCTCGCGTACAGAGGATTTCTACCACCAATCCAACCACGCCCTAGCAATGACCACGACCGTCGAGGTGCCATCGCTGGCCACGACGTTGGATAATACGCAGAACATCATAAATTACTGCCAATCATTGCTCATAAAACAGAATCACGCGAAACTTATCCACACTCATCCACAGCTTGATTTCCAGAAAATCATATAAAAAAAAATCACAATTCGATTCACTGCTGTAAATGTCGAGCGACGAAACCTCAAATTTTAAAGCTCGGTTTGATGTTCTTTGCATGCGGACCAAATCTACTAATAATATTAGCAGTGTGTGTACTTCTGACGGAAGACGGAAATTAGACAGTCAATCGAGTGAATCCTTTGACAGAAAACCCAAAGATTCACCGCAGGAACCACGACATCAACAGAAATGAGTAGTGAATGGAACCACGACACCAATATGCTGAATCACAATAAATCACACTCTGCTGCCGTAGAAGACACAACTTGTATGGATATTTATGTGGATGGGTTCTCCGCAAATCTCTTATTTGCTAATAGGCCGCCCTGCTACCTGATAAAATGAGGAGTGAGGAATGCGACAGCCATCGATCCTCCAAAAATGGTGCCCAAACAGTGCAGCGATTGGCCCTCAAGGGCAGTTTGCAAGCTCGATCTTTATTACGGCAGTCAATAAACCCAAACAGAGCTCGTTCTTCTTGCTGAGGTAGCAGCACAGGAGAAATTTTACTTTACCAAGTCCTTTAACACAAAATGGGCATTGTCTTCCCTTTAGGTCTGATACCATGTTAATTTATGCCAATGTTCTATGCCATTTCAGATTAGGGCACACAATACTGAAGCAGATAGAACATATAAATAGATCGATGGAAGACAAGCCAAAACAGAGATAATGAATGGTGGCATTACGACGATCAGTAGGATGCTTCTACCAACAAAGTCTCCAATAGGTCATTCAGCCAAGCGTGTCACACATAACCCCAAAACAACCCAAACAAAGAATACGCAGCGCCAACGCCATCAAGAGAGAGAGAATTCCTCCACAACAATGTGTGTCAAATGAACTCCAAGTCTCTCCAATATATAGGAATCTTTGGGGGTGTGTGACACGTCCTTTAAGACATTTAAGTCTATATTTTATTCCAGGCCGACCTAGCACATAAGTGGAATAAATTCAAAGTACATGTTCTGCTCATCCGATTGAGATGATCTTTAGATCAATCTTACACCTCTCCGAAAGAGGAATCCAATAAAAATATTGGGATCGTCATCTGAGCAGCACAACTCGGAGTTTGGACCTAGTTGTCCTATTTTAACAGTAGGACAACTGAAAACATGAATATGTGATACCTTCAACTTTTCACTCGTGAGTGCCCCCTCCAGTGTCGTGTCCTTCAATTATTAGTGAGGATACTTGTTTAGATTATAGACTGTTAAATTTAGATAAGCATGGTGTTCTATGCTTGATGCACTTTTACTTCAATCTTTCTTAAGACCGATACAAAATAGCAATCACATAGACATGAAAGTAAAATGCTGATAGAACACAATAATAGATCAATAGAAGACAAGCCAAATATAAATCAGATTTACAATTCCTTTTGTCCAGCGAAGATATGACAGTCAACAAGATGCTTTAGCCAACAAAGACTTTCTCGTTAAACCAATCTTCCATGAGTCACACCCACAGCCCTCAAAGATAGCTCATCACAAGTCAACGTTGGTCAACCCAAAGTAAACGTAGAAAAGTCAACACATGGAATAACAGAAAAGTCAACGCAGCAGATTAGGGCTTCAGTCAAACAACCCAAAATTCCTCGATTTTAGTGCCCAGCAGTATGGCCTCCTAAAAATGGATTTTTTGCAGAAGTTGGAGGTCAAACAACCAAGGGTTGACCACGGTCAACGCTAGACAACGTTGCAGCAAAAGGCCCTAAACAGATCCGCATAAAACAACAGCTACGCTCCACACGTGTGAGGGGAAAAAATGCCTCCAAAGGCTATCGAACCAATCAGATCACAATGAGAGAATGTGTGATGAGATGATGAGAAAATGACCTCCAAGTCCCTCCAATTTATATCCATTAGTGAGGGTGTGTGACACATCTATTAGGCATGTGAGCCTACATTACAAATCTGGCCGACCTTGCACATGTGGAAAATAAATTCAAAATAAATGTTCTGCTCATCCAATCAAGATGATCTTTAGATTAATCTTGCACCTCTCCGAAAGAGGAATCCAACAAAAATATGACCATCTTCATATGAGCAGTGAAACATGGAGTTTGGACCTAGTTGCCTAAAATTAACACTCCCTCTCAACTAGGGAGAACTCCATCTGTCCACAAGTGCCATCCATCAGTACCATCGTGTACTTTTATCAAACATCGTGCGTCATCCTGTCGTAACTTGCTTTGCTGGCTCTCGTTCTTAGATAGAACAAAAGGTGAGTCACAAAGATATCACACTCAGCTGACTCAAAGTCAGCTTACAGGTAAAAACCTCTCCCGGACTCAAAAAGACTCTCATACTAACCCGAAGTTAGTTTATTGACCTGGAGTCAGTTTAGAGGTAAGAACCTCATCATACTTGATCCTAGATCAAGGTGTTGGACACGTGCCATCCGAGACATAGAGAGCACGACAATCTCTAATGCGTCCATCGGTCTTGCTATCGGTCTCTATCCACATTTCCCACCTCATTGGCCAAATGAGAGGTACTTCCCATGACTCCAAAACTCCATGGGTGGGATGCGCCCGAGGCATAGATCAAAGAGAGGCGAACCAACTCAATATCATAACAGTGGGGCAGAAGCACAACAAGGTTCGACAAGCCTAGCCCCGTATGTGCGTATAGCTCCAAGAAGCTATCCCAAGCCCCCTCGAGCTCCTAGAGCTCATAGTCCAACTCAATCAGGACCCTCAGAATAGGGTCTTTCCACGATTCGAAGCTTCTCATGGAAGGTTAGGAACTTGACCTTCCCCAGGGGCTTCGTGAGAATATCTGCGACCTACTCATTAGTTCCTATATGATCGAGCCTTACGGCGCCTCACTATACCATATCCCGGATAAAGTGGTACCTGATATCAATATGTTTGGATCGATCGCGGAACACGGGATTCTCAGAAAGGCGAATTCCACTCTGGTTATCACAAAGGATAACGGTGGTATCTAACACATGCCTAAACAACTCACTGAAGAGCTTTCGCAACCAAACAACTTCACAATAGGCCATACTTGCTGCAATATATGCTGTGCTCAAAGTCACCAACTTCTGCTTCCTGCTCATCCAACATATCGAAGCAGAAGCCAAGGTGAAGCAACATCCAGATGTGCTCTTCCAATCCACCACACTGCCAGCCCAATCGGCATCAGTATATCCATGGAGTCTCAAACACTCGACAGTGTATCTCAGCCAATGGTTGATTGTGCCCTGAAGATATCTCAATAGATTCTTCACACCAATCTAGTGAATGTGATGAGAATCAACCATATGTTGACTCAAAGTGTTCACTGCTAAACATATGTTCGGACGGGAGTTCACTAAGAACATCAAGGCCCCCACAAGTTGTTGATACTTGGTAGGATTTGCTAGCACGGGCCCAACAACGTGTCCACTCAACTTTTTAAAGTTGACTTCCATCGGTGTTGACACAAACTTACAGTCCACCATACCAAATCTCTCTAGTAGCTTCACGACATATTTTCCTCGAGAAAGGAAAATCTTGCCTGGCCTCTGCCAGACCTCCAAGCCTAGGAAGTAGTGCATCAGTCCTAAGTCGTTCATCTCAAACTCGGAAGCTAGCTCCCTCTTACACTGATGAATGAGAGGGTCAGCACTTGTCAGCAAGAGACTGTCCACATAGAGAGCCAAAATGAGAGGCCTTTCTCTATGAACCTTAAAATAAAGGTTCGGATCAACATTACTTCGAGTGAAGCCCAGATTCATCAAGTAGCTATCTATCCTCTCTTACCAAGCCCTGGGAGCTTGCTTCAACCCATAGAGGGCTTTCTTTAACCTGCATACATGGGTGTATCTATCTTGGACTTTGAGCCCCAAAGGTTGCTCCACATACACCTCTTCCTTTATAGAACCATGCAGAAAAGCGGTCTTCACATCCATCTGATGGAGACTCCATCCTTGCATTGCAGTAAGGGCAATAATAGATCGAATGGTGGTATAGCGGGCCACAGGTGCAAATATATCATCATAATCTATGCCTTCTTTTTGAGAGAAGCTTCAGGCAAAAAATCTCGCCTTGTACTTTTCAGCACTTCCATCAGATCCATGCTTGATCTTATAGAGCCATTTCGAGGAGACAACAGATTTGTCCTTTGGTCTCGGGACCACTTCCCAGACATCATTTTTAATAATGGACTCATATTCTTCGTGCATAGCATCCTTCCAAACTTGATGCTTTACAGCTTCTTCAAATGATCCAGACTCAGATTGTACTATCCTACTCATGGCTGCTAGATACCCTTGGTATCTCTTCGGCTTCTTGCTTTCACGGAATGCCCACCTTGGGGCAATATGTCTCTCGGCATTTGCGAGAGTTTCCCCGAGCCATGAGGGTCTTCTCTTATTTGAAGGAGGTGGATCAATGGGATCCATAGATCCTTCAACATCGGGCATCAGGTCTTCCTTCGGCTCTTCTTGTTTCCCTACTTCTTCATCTTCTTTGTCTTCCTTGGAGCTAGGAAGATTTCTCACTTTCTTGAGGGCAACATCTTCATCGAAGGTGACATCGTGGCATATCTCCACTTCTCTTTGACCAGGCACATAGATTCTATATGCCTTTGAAGTTTCACTGTAGCCCACAAACATTCCCTTCTTTCTATAAGCATCTAGCTTGCTTCTCTCTTTTTCGGCACATGAAAGTAAATAGGACAGCCAAACACTCTAAAATGAGGAACATCAGGTTTCTTACCAGAGAAGACTTCTTCCGGAGTTTTGGTGTCCAGAGTGAAATGCGGGCATCTATTTTGAACATACACAACAATGTTCACAACTTCTCCCCATAGAAACTTCGGAAGACCTTGGTCACATAGCATGGCGCGGGTAGCTTCCACAATGGTCTTGTTCTTTCTTTCATTAACACCATTTTGCTCAGGAGTGTATGCAGTTGTGGTCTCCCTCTTGATGCTAGCTTCTCTACAAAATTTATTAAACTCATTTGACTCATACTCGGTCCCATTGTCAGTCGTTAAAAATTTGATTTTCTTCATTGTTTGATTTTCCATCAAGGCCTTGAAGGTACGGAACCATTTGAATGCTTCGTCCTTCTTTTTCAAAAAATATATCCAGGCGGGATAAGTCACCTGTAAAAGTCATGTAATAGGAACATCCTCCCAAGGATGTCACGGGAAGCATACCAGATAAGTCAGAATGTATCAACTGCAAGATATCAGTTGTCTTTGTGACACTTGAGGGGAATGGTCCCCTTGTATGCTTCCCTTCGGCACAACCCTGACATATACCTTCATGATCATCTCTAAATTCGGGCATCCCTATCACCACCTTCCTTGCTTCGGGAAGGGCTTTGTAATGAAGTTGGGCAAACCTCCGATGCCATAACTTTGTTTGAAGAGTTGTATCACATGACATAGTCCCCAATGGGCTTCCTCCAACCTGGTAGAGTGTATCAACTCTAAAACCAATAGTAAGAGCTTTCGTGAAGTTCTTCTTCCAGATACTTACCTTTCCATCAAAGAATGCCACCTTGAACCCTTTGTCTTCCATTGTTGAAATAGACACAAGGTTCTTCTTCAAATTTGTTATGTACAACACATCTTGTAATCGGAGGACTTGACCTTGACATAGTTGGAGGGTCACAACCCCTGTCCCTTTCACGGGATAGGTGGCATTATTGCTTCTTTATAACTAGTGAGGTGCCTTGAAGCACCACTATCAATCAACCAGACATCTAGGGTGTCGGGTGGAGATGCAGTAGAGAGGGCAGATACAAGAATAAATTCATTTCTTTTATTATCAACAACATTAGACTCATCGTACCTGGAATTTCTTGAACTCTTGAACGGTTGCCCATTTCCACTACGATCAGAGGGAGCCTTCCTTTTTCCTTGGAACCTATTGTTCCTGCCATTCCTTCTTGAGTTGTTGTTGTCATCATCCCTGGGAGAGTCCCTTCTATTAGGGCACTCTCTTTCATGGTGAATAGACTTGTTACAAGTGTAACATCTTCCCTTCCTTCCTTTGGGCCCCGCTCTACCATGGTTTTGATTTCTCGGGCCACCATGGTTCTTCTTTGCATGAGCGGCGAATGCAGTAGGGTCACTTCCATTACCATTAGAGGCATACTCCATCATTCTTGTTTCCTCTTGAGTGCATCTTGTCAAAATTTCATCAAAATCAGGAATCACATTATTATTAAGAATAGTGGTATTGAATACATGCCAATCACGGGGGAGACCTCCAAGTGCAATAAGAACCACCTCTCGATTAGATATTGCTTCCCCAATAGCTAGGAGGTTATTCCTGATTTCAGTGAGCCTCATACAATAGGATTGAATAGATTCATCTTTACCCTTCTTGATATTCTTCAATTGATTCTTGAAGAAGAGGATTTGATTAGCATTGCTTGCCCTGAACATGCTCACCAGCTTATCATACATCTCCTTAGATGTCTTCAGCTCAGAAATGTAAGCAACCAAGTGCTTATGAATAGAATCTCGGATAATCATCTTTGTTTTGATTTCCCCTTTTCTATACTTTTTCTTCGTGGCAACAACTGCATTTGATGGAGATTCTTGAATCTTCCCTAACATGATAATCAGACTTATCAGTGAATTTATCATCAACCTTCAAACCCTTGTAGGTTGAGGAGGCCATTTGTCCTTGATAAAATTTCTTCATTCAGTGATTGCTTCTAACACTAGCTTGGAGTCTTTGACTTTGTCTTCACCTCAACTATGATTCCATGTTAAATTTAGATAACCATGGTGTTCTATGCTTGATGCACTTTTACTTCAATCTTTCTTAGGCCCGATACAAAATAGCAATCACATAAACATGAAAGTAAAATGCCGATAGAACACAATGATAGATCAATAGAAGACAAGCCAAATATAGATCAGATTTACAATTCCTTTTGTCCAGCAAAGATATGAGATATTGTTGCGTTACGACAGTGAACAGGATGCTTCAGCCAACAAAGTCTTTCTCGGTCAGTCAATCTTCCATGTGTCACACCCATAGCCCTCAAAGATATCTCATCACAAGTCAACACTGGTCAACCCAAAGTCAACGCAGACAACAATAGAAAAGTCACCGCAGCAGATTAGGGCTTTGGTCAAATAGCTCGGAATTCCTCGATTTTAGTGGACAGTAGTACGGCCTCCTAAAAATGGATTTTTTGCAGAAGTTGGAGGTCAAACAACCAAGGGTTGACCACAGTCAACGTTGGTCAACCCTGTAGCCAAAGGCCCGCAGAAAACAACAACTACACTCCACACGTGTGAGGGGAGAAAAGGCCTCCAAAGGCTATCGAACCAATAATATCACAATGAGAGAATGTGTGATGAGATGATGAGAAAATGACCTCCAAGTCTCTCCAATTTATATCCATTAATGAGGGTGCGTGACACATCGGTTAGGCATGTGAGGCTACATTACAAATCTGGCCAACCTTGCACATGTGGAAAATAAATTCAAAATAAATGTTCTACTCATCCGATCAAGATGATCTTTAGATCAATCTTGCACCTCTCCGAAAGAGGAATCCAACAAAAATATGACCATCGTCATATGAACAGTGCAACATGGAGTTTGGACCTAGTTGCTCAAAATTAACATAGACACTTGTAAGACATGCTTCTGTCGAGAGACACATTGACAAATCTAGATCGTGATTCATAGATTTCGCTGTTTTGATGATAGATCTATTTTTTCTTGTTGCAACCCCACTTTGTTGAGTTGTAAGGAACTATTAGCTCCTTGATTCTTGCTTCCTTACAAAAGGTACCAAATTCTCCCCTCGAGTGTTAGACCTTAACACCTTAATTTTTGTACTTGCTCGATTATCTATAAGAGCCTTAAACTCTTCAAACCTTTGACCTCATCCATGGTCTTTATGAAGTAAATCTAGCTTTTTGAAGATCCATCAATAAAAGATAAATAGTAAATGTTACCTCATAAGGAAGTTAAAGACATGGGTCCACATAGATTTGAGTGGATTAGGTCTAGAATCTCTCTTGACCTGTGCTCATTGCTAGGGAAAACAACCTTCACATGCTTGCCAAAAGCACCCTCACACGTTTCATTCTTCTCAACATTCAAGTATGGTAATCCCTCCACCATGTTTTTGAAGATTGGTAGCTCTCCAGAGTCGAAGTGACTTAGTCTCATGTGTCAAATCTCACACAAGTCATCATTTTCATGCACTAGATCTCTCAGAAGATGCCCTTGCTGTATAGGCTAGTGTTGCACGAAGCGAGTGCCTTTTTTGGACGCAAAGTGTTCAGTGTCATTTTCGAAAAATCCTTAGAAGCGAAGCATCCCGAAAGCATCTATTATATATATGTGCGTGTGTATGTGTGTGTAATAGACGCTTTTGGGATGTTTCCTCGGAAGCGAAGCATCCTGGAAGTGTTTGTTATAAAATGATGCTTCTGACACTTCTCTTCCTATATATATATATATATATATATATATATATATATATAAATATAAATGCTTATAGGATGCTCCGCTTCTAAGGATTTTTGGAAAATGACACTTCTAACACTTAGCTTCCTATATATATATATAATGACACTTCTAACACTTCGCTTCCTATATATATATATATGTATGTATTTATCATTACATCTATATAAGAAAATAACATATAAAATTCCAAATTCGTTGATGAATTTATGAAAGCATGCATACTTGTACATAAATCAAGATAGAAATGGCATCCATAGTACATTAATGATTAATTATTCGAGCATAATCTAGAATGTAGATTCTATCAGTTATAAACAAACATACAATTTTTTAAGTCATATAATACGAAGTAGACCATTACTTTATGGAATGAAATAGGTTATCTAGCAACTATGTAAATTTTCGTAGATGTTCTATGCTTGATGCAACTTTACTCTAAACTCGAAAGTAAAATTATGATAGAACATACCAATAGATTGACGGAAGACAAGCCAAAAATACACTTAACTTGATCAGCAAAATATATGCGTTGTGGTGCGCTACGATGGTCAACAGGATGCTTCAAATAACAAAGTCTCCTCATGGTCAGCCAACCAAAATTGTCACACAACCCTCAAGACAACTTTACAACAGTCAACCCAAAGTCATCAAAAGTCAATGGTGTCTTGTCAATGGTCAACGCAAAACATCAACAACAGAAAGTCAATGTAGCAAGGTCAAAGGTCAAGGTCCAGCCTCAGTTTTTGTGCTAAAAAATGTGGACTGCAAAGATCGAAGTTTTGGAAGAGTTTGAGGTCAAGTTGACCAAGCATTGACCAAAGTCAATAATGGTCAAAGTTACATTGAAACCCTAGATTAGATCATAAAACCCTAGCAGCAGAAGAGAAGCCTCCAAATGTGAGATCGAACCAATCAGATACAGGAGAGAAAATGTGTAATGAGTGATGGTGAAAATGACCTCCAACGTTGACTAATATATATCCATCTGTGAGGGTGCGTGACACCTCTGTTGGGGCTCCAAGTCTACATTACAATTCAGGCCGACCTTGCACATAAATGGAATTAATTCAAAAAATATGTTTTGTTCATCCAATCAAGATGATCTTTAGATCGATCTTGCACCTCTCTGAAAGAGGAATCCAATAAAAATATTGGCATCATCATCTGAGCATCACAACATGGAGTTTGGACCTAGTTGCCCAAAATTAACACTCCCTCTCAACTAGGGAGAACTCCATCCACCTATGCCATCCAAACATCATGCGTCATCCCGCCGTAACTTGCTTTGCTGGCTTCTTTATTTCAGAACAAAAGGTGAGTCACAAAGACATCACACCCAGCTGACAAAATTAGCTCAGAGGTCCGAAACCTCTATAGGACTCTAAGGAGTCTCATACTAACCCGAAGTTAGTTTAACTGACCCGAAGTCAGTTGGAGGTCCGAAACCTCACTAGACTTGATCCCAGATCAGGGGGTTGGACATGTGCCATCCTAGACACAAAGAGTACGACAATCTCCGATGCGTCCATTGGTCTTGCTATTTGTCTCTATCTTTTCCCACCTCATTGGTTAAGATGAGAGGTACTTCCCATGAGTCTGGGACTCCATGGGTAGGATGCATATGGGGCACAGATCAAAGAGAGGTGAACCAACTCAATATCATAACGGTGGGGCAGAAGCGCACCAACAAGGTTTGGCAAGCTTAGCCATGTGGTTGCTTATAGCTCCAAGAAGCTATCCCCAAAGCCCCTCGGAGCTCCCAGAGCTCATCGTCCAACAGGACCCTCAGCATAGGGTCATTCCACGATTCCAAGATTCTCACGGAAGGTTAGGAACTTGACCTTCCCCAAGGGCTTTATCAGAATATCCGCAACCTGCTCATCAGTTCCTATATGATCGAGCCTTATGGCTCTTCGCTGTACCATATCCCAGATAAAGTGGTACCTAATATCAATATGCTTGGATCAATCGTGGAACACGAGATTCTCTGACAAACGAATCCCACTCTGGTTATCACAAAGGATAACGGTGGTATCTAGCACATGCCCGAACAACTCACTGAAGAGCTTTCGCAACCAAACAACTTCACAACAGGCCATACTTGCTGCAATGTATACAGCCTCAGCAGTGCTCAAAGCCACCGACTTCTGCTTCTTGCTCATCCAAGATATTGAAGCAGACCCAAGTTTGAAGCAGCATCCAGATGTGCTCTTGCAATCCACCACACTGCCAGCCCAATCGACATCAGTATATCCATGAAGTCTCAAATTCTTGGCAGTGTATCTCAGCCCATGGTTTATCGTGCCCCGAATATATCTCAATAGATTCTTGGCACCAACCCAGTGAATGTGATGAGGATCAACCATGTGTTGACTCAAAGTGTTCACTGCAAAACATATGTCCAGACGGGTGTTCACTAAGAATATCAAGGCCCCTACGAGTTGACGATACTCGGTAGGATTTTCTAGCACAAGCCCAGCAGCGTTTCCACTCAGCTTCTTAAAGTTGAGCTCCATCGGTGTCGACACGGACTTACAGTCCACCATTCCAAATCTTTCCAGCAACTTCACAATGTATTTTCCTTGAGAAAGGAAAATCTTGCTAGGTCTCTGCCAGACCTCCAGGCCTAGGAAGTAATGCATCAATCCTAGGTCCTTCATCTCGAACTCAGAAGCGAGCTCCCTCTTACTTTGATGAATGAGAGGGTCAACACTTGTCAGGAAGAGATCGTCCACATAGAGAATCGGAATGAGAGGCTTTTCTTTATCAACCTTGAAGTAAAGGTTCGGATCAGCATTACTTCGAGTGAAACCCAGCTTCATGAAGTAGCTATCTATCCTCTCGTACCAAGCCCTGGGGGCTTGCTTCAACCCATAAAGGGCTTTCTTCAACCTGCTTACATGAGAGTCTCTATCCTGGACTTCGAACCCCAGAGGTTGCTCCACATACACCTCTTCCTTTATCGAACCATGTAGAAAGGCGGTCTTCACATCCATCTGATGAAGATTCCATCCTTGGGTAGCAACAAGGGCAATAATAGATCATATGGTGGTATATCGGGCCACAGGTGCAAATATATCATCATAGTCTACGCCTTCCTTTTGAGAGAAGCATTGGGCAACGAATCTTGCCTTGAACTTTTCAGCACTACCATCAGATCCATGCTTGATCTTATAGAGCCATTTCAAGGTGACTACAGCTTTGTCCTCCAGTATCGGAACCACATCACAGACATCATTCTTCATAATGGACTCGTAGTCTTCGTACATAACATCCTTCCAGACTTGATGCTTTACGGCTTCTTTAAATGATCCAGGCATAGATTGTACGATTGTACTCATGGCTGCTAGATACCCTTGGTATCTATTCGACTTCTTGCTTTCAGGGAATGTCCCCCTTGGGGCCATATGTCTCTCGGCATCTTCAAGAGTATCCAGGAGCCATGCAAGTTTTTTCTTAGTTGAAGGAGGTGGATCAATGGGGTCCATCAGTCTTTCAACATCGGGCATCATCTCATCCTTCGGTTCTTCCTGATTCCCAGATCTTACCTCATGATCTTCCTCAAAAGTCGAAAGATTTATCACTTTCCCGAGGGAAGCATCTTCATTAAAGGTAACATCGTGGCAAATCTCCACTTCTCTTTGACTAGGTACATAGACTCTATAAGCCTTCGAAGTTTCATTGTAGCCCACAAACATTCCCTTCTTCCTAGAAGCATCCAACTTGCTTCTCTTCTCTTTCGGCACATGAGAATAAATAGGACATCCAAAAACTCTAAAATGAGAAACGTTAGGTTTCTTACCAGAGAAGACCTCTTCGGGAGTTTTGGAGTCCAGAGCGGAATGCGGGCATCGATTTTGTATGTACACAGCAGTGTTCGCAGCTTCTCCCCATAGAAACTTCGGATTACCTTGGTCACATAGCATGGCACGGGCAACTTCCACAATGGTCCTATTCTTTCTTTCAACAATGCATTTTGCTCAAGAGTATACACGGTTGTGGTCTCCCTCTTAATGCCAACTTCTCTGCAAAAGTTATTGAACTCGTTCGTCTCATATTCAGTGCCATTATCGATCCTCAAAATCTTGATCTTCTTCCCTGTTTGATTTTCCACCAAGGCTTTGAAAGTACGAAACCACATGAATGCTTCATCCTTCTTCTTCAAGAAGTATATCCAGGGCTTGCGAGAGAAATCATCTATAAACATCATGTAATAAAAACATCCTCCCAAAGATGTCACATGCAACATACTAGATAGATCAAAATGTATCAATTGCAAGACATCAGATGTCTTTGTGACACTTGAGGGGAAAGGTCCCCTTGTATGCTTTCCTTCGGCACAACCCTGACAGACACCTTCATGATCATTTTTGAATTCGGGCATCCCTGTTACCACCTTCCTTGCTTTGGGAAGGGCTTTGCAATGAAGGTGTCCAAACCTTTGGTGCCATAGTTCGGTTTGACGAATAGTATCACATGTCATAGCCCCCAGTGTACTTCCTCCAACTTAATAGAGTGTATCAACTCTAAGCCCAATCGTAAGAGCTTCCTTGAGACTCTTCTTTCAGATGTGTACCTTTCCATCGACGAATGCCACCTTGAAACCTTTGTCTTCCATGGCCGAAGTAGACACAAGGTTCTTCAAATCAGGTACATAGAGTACATCTTGCAAGCGAAGGACTTGACCTTGAGATAGATGGAGGGTCACAGTCCCTGTCCCTTTCACGGGATAGGTGACATTATCTCCAAGGATAATTTTCAGATTAGTATCCTTCTCAATCAAAACAGAAAGCGCTTCTTTAAACCTAGTGAGGTGCCTTGAGGCACCACTATCAATCAACCAGACATCCATGGTGTCGGGTGGAGATGCAGCAGAGAGGGCAAATACAAGAATGAATTCATTTTTCTTATCATCAACAACATTAGATTCCTCATACCTGGAATTTCTTGACCTTTTGAAAGGTTGCCCATTTCCATTACGACCAGAGGGAGCCTTCCTCTTTCTTTTGAACTCGTTGTTCCTTTGATATCCATTCCTCTTGTTGTTGTCATCATCCCCAGGAGAATGCCTTCTATTAGGGCATTCTCTTGCATAGTGGCCAGTCTTGTTACATGTGTAACATGTTCCTTTCCTTCCTCGGGCCACTGCTCTTCCATGGTTCCTCGGACCACCGTTCTTCTTCTTCTTAGCACGAGCGGTGAAGGCAACATTACCTTCATTTTCATATTCCATCATTCTTGTTTCCTCTTGAGTGCATCTCGACAATATTTCGTAAAAATCACGAATCACATTATTATTGAGAATGGTAGTAATGAATACATGCCATTCAAAGGGGAGACCTCCAAGTGCAGTGAGAACCATTTCTCGATTAGCTATTGTTTCCCCAATGGCAAGAAGGTTATTCCTGATTTCAGTCAACTTCAGAAAATAAGATTGAACGGATTCATCCTTGCCTTTCTTGAGATTCTTCAATTGGTTCTTAAGGAAAATAACTTGATTTGCGTTGTTAGCCCTAAACATATTGACCAACTTATCATACATCTCCTTAGATGTGCCCAACTCAGAGATGTAGGCAACCAGACTTTAATGGATGGAATCCAAAATGATCAACTTAGCTTTGATTTCCCCTTTCTTATACTTTATCTTGGTGGTAGCAGGTGCAGATGATGGAGGCTCTTGGATTTTACCCTGCACATAGTCCATGACATCTTGATCTTTCAAGATCAAATCCAAAGACATCTTCCAAGCATGAAAGTCAGACTTGCCAGTCAACTTGTCATCAGCTTTGAAGCCATTATAATTTAAGGTACCCATGGGTCCTTGACGAATGCTTCTTCTTCGGTGATTGCTCTCAATACAAACTTAGGCTTTGTCTTCACCTTAGCTTTGATACAATGTAAATTTTCGTAGATGTTCTATGCTTGATGCAACTTTACTTTAAACCCGATATCAAATAACAATCACATAAACATGAAAGTAAAATGTTGATAGAACATACTAATAGATTGACAGAAGACAAGCCAAAAATACACTTAACTTGATCAGCAAAATATATGTGTTGTGGTGCGTTATGGCGGTCAACAAGATGCTTCAACCATCCAAGTCTCAGCCAACTAGAAGTGTCACACAACCCTCAAGACAACTTTACAACAGTCAACCCAAAGTCAACGTTGTCCAGTCAACGGTCAACGCAAAACTACAAAAACAGAAAGTCAATGCAGCAAGGTCAAAGTTCAACGTCTAGCCTCGGTTTTTGTACCAAAAAATGCGGACTGCAGGGATCAAAGTTTTGGGAGAGTTTGAGGTCAAGTTGACCAAGCGTTGACCAAAGTTAACGCTGGTCAAAGTTGCGCTGAAACCCTAGATCAGATCAGAAAACCCTAACTACTGTTTTCCCACATGTGAGAGAAGAGAAGCCTCCAAATGTGAGATCGAACCAATCAGATACAAGAGAGAAAATGTGTAATGAGTGATGGTGAAAATGACATCCAACGTTGACCAATATATATCCATCTGTGAGGGTGCGTGACACATCTGTTGGGGCTCCAAGCCTACATTACAATTTAGGCCGACCTTGCATAATTAATGTAAGTGGAATTAATTTAAAATAAATGTTTTCTTCATCCGATCAAGATGATCTTTAGATCAATCTTGCACCTCTCCGAAAGAGGAATCCAATAAAAATATTGGCATCGTCATCTGAGCATCACAACATGGAGTTTGGACCTATTTGCCCAAAATTAACAAACTATCAACAATAATAGGACCAAATAATTATGTTTGCAAAATAGGCCATCTACACACCGAAATATGAAGACCAAAAGGTGTAGAATAATAATTTGAGCGAGTTGCTGAACGCCTCTCTACATATGAAGTGTTTACCAATTGTGAAAGTGTAGAAATTTCTGAATCTTATATCTTATGCATAAATTATTACTGTTAATCCGGTTAAGCTCCTCCTACTTAGATAAGTTATCAACTGGATAAATTTAAGTTAACATCTAAGCAAAACACATAACAGATCTCTACCAATTCAGATCTAGAAAAAGCACATGCACACATTGACAAAGTGACAGTTATTTCTGGACAAATAGTCCTTGGAAAAACCCAAAGTGGGAAAACTGGTCTCTGGCTGTTGGAGGGTTCTATTATTAAGAATATTTTTGAATACACAGATCTGGGTTCTAGATCTGGAAAACCCGACATAGATAATGCTAGATCTACAACTCACTGGATGATCGAGGGCCAAAATAATGATTGATCCACACCCTCAAACGGGATTTATAGAACTCAACCAAGATTAGGGCCTAGAAACTCCAACACTATCCGTGAAAGGCTCTGCGTCAGCTTTGGATGGCCTCCAAACCCTCAAAGCTGCTCTGGAAGGGACTGCGTTACCTTAGACTGGGTGACGTAGTCACTACGCTGCCCCTGAAGGGTCTCTGCGTAACCCCTGGGGGTTTCTTGAAAATTACGCTGTCCTTGCTACTTCTGCCTTCCTCTGCGCTGTCCTTGAGTTGATCTCTGCCTCTTGTGTATTCTAGACCCCGGGATCAGATCATCCCCTTGGTCTAAATTCCCCTCTCTGCAGCTGAAACACTTCTGAGTATTCTTAGCAAACCCTGCCCTAGAATCTCAGCTTAGCTTCAGTGCTCTGCCTCTGTGTGTATTACAAATGACCCCAAGCCTTTCCGTTATACTTTTCTCGTTGACAAATCAACGACCATGATCAGATCTTGAATCAATGGCTAATATTAAAAGAAAGCTTGATCCATGTGACTTAAGACAATTTCATCACATGTTTAATTAAATTCACTTTAATTATTTAAGTTCCCTAAGTTTTAACTTAGGAAATACATTTAAAATAAATAATTAATTTAATATCTCCTAAACCAGATGAAATTTCCCAAATCCATTTCTGGGTCTTGTAGATCAGGTGTACTCTAGTTCTCCTTCAAAATTTTGGACTTAGAGCACAACTAATGCTACCCCAAATACACAAAATCTCTACAGAAAGCACCCATGTTACCGGATGTTGTAGCTATGTTCCAACACTCTTTCACAGACAATGTTCCACCATCACTGCATACTTCTCCTCTTGTCTATCCTTTGCCTCTACCTTGATTTTCTAGGGACCTTAGTTAGCATTGTTGAATTTTTATGAAACTGGCTAATACAATCCTTAAAATATGGTAGGAGAACCATAACATGCATAAATAATGATTTTGATTTGAGCGAAGGGTACATTTTTGCTAAGACCATGATAAAGGAGTTCAACAAGCAACACCACCAACATTGGGGTACATATGGGGCTTGGCACTCTTGATTAAATGCCAATTCCATACCCTTATATGTGATAGAATCTAATGGAATGTTGCAATCCCATTAATCCTGAAATCTTGAAAACTGTTAAGCCTGTTGAATTTTGAATGGGATATGAAATTCTATTTTCTCCATTTGAAGTTCGATGAGGTTAGAACCACTCTCACCTATCCTGAGTCAATTAATGGTAATGTTAAAAATTTAAGTAAGAGAATGGAAATGAAAGATAAGAAAGAATGTCACTTTTACTTTAAGAATTTAACATTACCATTAGGGAGCATCTAGGAAGCATCCAAGGAGCATCAAGGTACTACCTAGGGAGCATCTATGAAGCAAGATTCATCACATAATGGTGCCAAAATTTCTGGTACTATGCAAATCTAGCTCGAAGTTTCCATTTTTTGGAAGCACGATTTCGGCGTCTAATGCGTTGGCTAGGGGACAATTCCTACGACACTGGTATAGATCACCTTGATGACTAGCTTTGGCCAACACCTAACTAGGATTTGGGCATCTCCTATAGATGAGAACTTGCTGATCATCAATCTTAGTGATATTATCCAAGATCTATAATTAGTGAAATCGAAAGGAGATTTTTATTTATGCTGGGTACATACAAAACACTATTAAGCTTAAGCATATCTCATGATGGCATTTGGAATGAATGGATCTCACTCTTTCAATTCAATAGGTGGTATCATCATCGAGTTCCATTCACATATTTGCTTCTTGCTCTTGGAATTTGTTGAAGGTCCTCTTCTTTGTGCTTATATGTTTGGAGGCTCAAGTGTCCACATACCAGTTGACACTAGACGTGGTGTTAGTGTGAGATATTTGAATGCCAATTTCATTAATGTATTAATTAATAAGTGGAAATAAGTAGTATGTAATATATGACATTTATGTTAAATGTGTTGAGAATTAGGTAGGGCTAGGTTTAATTCAATTCTCTACTTTGATAATTACTTGTGAGCTTACTCTTCTTACTTATGTCTTCTCTTTTTTAGCTTATTAGATCTTTCATTAAGTCAATTATCAAAACACAAGAGACACAAATTTAGGGTATTCAAGCCAGGGCCAAAACCTCTCCCTCTTGGAGAGGAAAACCGACAAGAAATTCTTCTTATAGACTTTCAGTTGACAAGTACCATGACCATGACCTAGACCCTTGACCTTTGTATGCCTCCAAGACCTTGTCACTGCTTCTTGCTTGACTCCTTAGGCTGATCCTTCTTTTCTGCACTGCCCTGCACCGTCCTACACCAGGATGAGAGAGCTCGGTCTCTAACTATCTTCTTCCTTCTTTCTGCACTGTTCTGCACTGGTTATCTAGAGAAACTCGGTCTCTATTCAACAGTCCTCTCCTTCCTTAGTTTTCCAAGTGACTTCTCCCTTTGGCCTCCTTTCAACACCTTATTCCACTTAATGATAGCCCTGAACTTAGATCTGCAATTACAGTGCAGACTTGACCGATAACCACAGGTATATCCGAACTTATTTCTTGCTGATCTGCATCACACCACAGTCCTATCTTCGCACTTAGTTACAGTCCTGAACCTTCGCATTTATTCCACAGATCCTCATCTGAATTTCCTGCAATTCAGCCCGAAAAACATAGACTGATCTGAATTCTGTTTTTTCTCTGTTTTCTGCGCAGTACACTTGGGTATATATAGTTGTTTGAGCCCATAAATAAGCCGACCTGACCAGTGAAAGAGTGTGACGGTTCATGAGCTGACATGTGCACTGTTTATAGGCTGACTAGGAGAGGTATATGAGCCGAATTGTAGAGCGTATTGTAGGCTATCTTGAAGAGTATTTACATCAAGTATTTCACCATTCTTGAGCCATATTGTTGAGCTACTTTGACAAGGTCTTTGAGGCATACTTCGTTGACTTGAATCTTCATATACATGATTCTTGATTAATACATTTATGACAAGATGACAAATCCCTAAAAGACATCAAGAAGAAGTCTTTTAACCTATAATAAAAACCTTGCTCATGAAACCCATGAAGCAAGCATAACGAAATACATTTTATTATCTTTGTCTTCTTCATTACATAAATACATAATTACATAGTCAATATGAAGACCAAACCTAGTTACACTTGCCAAGAAAATGTAATTATGAAATGAAGAGAGTGGTTCCTATTGGGAATAACAAAACTTGCTAGATATATATGCAGCACCATCTTATGTAATCTTACACACATTGATATAATGCATCTTACATTCATTTAGACTCTTGCTTCTCTTGTATATTCTTCCTGGCATAATTTAGCATGGTATCAGAGCAATGATGATTTGGCCTCGGGAAACATCAAATATCGATCTGACATGTCTTTGGAGATAGAGACATAGAATTGAGAGATGAGAGACCAGGTGCAAATTTGTATGGTTGACTAGGTTTAATTTCATAAATCATATGGTGACTTTGTCAATGACTTGCAGCCGAATTGTGCAGTGACAACACACATTTTGGACAGTCACTGGTCAATGAATTGGCCTGTTGTGGAATTAATTAAACTCATATGGTGGTGTATCAACAAATCCACATGACAACATCTGAATTCCATAAATTATATGGCAACTTGATTTCGTATGAGGGTTGAACAATTCGGTGACTAAAAGAATTGTACGACGACTCATTAAATATGATGGCTGCAAGAGCTGTATGATTGGTCAATAAGAGTATACAACAATTCAATTAATTCAGTGCCTGCAACTCGATTTACCTATATCGATGGTGACTATTGGAAAATTAAATCACATAGCGAATTGCACTGTATGGACGGCTTTCAATGCAGTAGAAAAATCATCTGAATTTTTTAAAGTGTAATATAACAATTTTTTTTAGTTTTTTGCAAAATATCTTTTGGTAATAATCACAATATAACATTGTCGACGCAGCCAACTGGGCTCGTTGTGGTTCATCGTGGACTAGATCTCTCACCTAGTCCTGATGATGAACCACACTGGTTGGTTCGAAACGCGTCGACAATGTTATATTGCATGTGATTATTACCGAAAGATATTCTACAAATTTATATGATGAATCATAGAAGCATAGATTCTAATTTTTTTTTTAGTGTTTGGGCAACAAATTTTTAGCGTGGAAAACAATTTTGAAGTGTATAGATTGCAATCTTTTAAGTGTATGGTATGATTTTTTTGTTTGTTAGGTAATGTAAGTCCTGAGATGACTAGCACAACTAACCTGTGGCTTGAGTATGATGGAAACTTAACTAAACTGGAAGGGGTGGGGGGTGAATCAGTTTAGTACATTAATGGACATTAAATTTCTTTTCTTTTAATTGATTGATTGATCTATTAAATGAGTAGCATACACCTTATGAACATCATATATAAAACACAAACAACATGTAATCATGTAAACCACAACATAAAATCAACACATAAAAGCATCACATATGGACTCCCGATATAAGTGGAAACCCATAAAGGGAGAAAACCACAACTTTGTTATTGTTGTGATGCAAAGGCAAGCTTCTACTCCCTTATTACATCTGATTTTCTGTAGGTTCCAACCTACAGGAGGCTGCTACCTCAATTCACCAAGCTTCAACTTGCAAGGACGCTCCAACTCCTATCAATTTTTTGCAGGCTACAACCTAGATGAGGCTCCTACCTCAACAGGCTCCAACCTGTTATTTATCAAGTTGCAACTTGAAAGAGAGACTACAATCGCCTGATACATAAAGAAAACAATGTGCTGGTTACGTGGTCTATAAATCTGCATACCTCCATCTCTATCTCTACTTCTCCTCCGCAAATATGCATTACATTTGTTCTATATGTGCCAGGTAATAAACAATTCAAATCAGCTCTTACATTCTCAAAAACTCTAACCATGTAGCCTTGCAACCTCACGCATTTTTATAAACAAGCTTTGATGGCTGTTGGTATTCCAAACATGAATATGAAGTGAAAACACTTATCTCTTTGCATTTCACTCATTCGTTTCACACCTTTTGAGACTTTGAATATTAAAATAAAATAAACACTTCACCAAATATTATTTTCGGCCACATGTAATGATTAAATAAACAAGCGTATCACCCATAGCCTTTGCAACATATATTAGCAATACATCAACAACTATAAAATTACAACATCAAAATTCACATGTAATGATTAAATCAACAAGCATAACAACCGTAGCCTTTGCAACATATATTAGCAATACATGCCTTTTCCTTTTTCTTTGCTGTATACCTTTGCCTTTGCCTTTGCATCAAAACAATCTCTGATAACAAACCGACTCAATATATGCAACTATATTTCCATAACTAGTGCATCAACACAAGCATAACTCAATGCACCTCTATACACAATTGTGCATACACCAACTATGCCATGATACTTTTCCGCTCCTTTGTTCTGGTGTCGGTAGTTCTAGCATATCTAGCATACCTTGCACCCAAACACAACAAGCATACCAAGCTGCTTTGCAACATCATCAACATGCAATGCCATCAAGCATAATAGTGATCAAGAAAGTATTAATGAACAATTCAATAACATAAGCATATGCAATTAGTTCAATTAAAATCATCACAACTCCTTCACAACATAGCATCAACATAAGGATCTCGATCCAACTAAGCCATACCTCTCAGCTGCACCTTCTCACACACACTTCTGTCAAGCAAGCATAACAACAAGTATTACAATACCTATCTGTTGCTCCTTTGTTGGAAGATCTATCTTGCTGCTCTCAAGCATACCTCTGTTCTCTAACAAGGAACATACTTAGCTTCACATATGGTGACCCCACTTCTTGTTGCTCCTTTTCCATCAAGCAATTAACCTTGCACTATAAAGCAATCAACACTAGCAATCAACCTTGCAACAATCCACTGAGCAATCCTTTTCATCACTATGACAATCTCATCAACATACACACCTCATCAACAAGACTATAACAATATGATAAACTCATTAATCATTAAGAAACCCTAACCTTATTAACATGGCAAATCTCATCATCACAACACTCTTTTTGACATCAATGCCAACATTGCCAATAGAGCAGCCGCGACCCAGGGCATTTAAGCTGTCAAAGTCACTCAGGGATCACACTCGGCTAGGGCCACACCAACCGTTAGCATGGCTGGATTTTTGCCCACAAAGTTTTGAACTTGTAACCTTTTCATCGTGGAGCACCTTAACAAAACACCCTGCCATCGTTTATTCTATGCCCCGTGGGAGTGTATGGTATGATTTTTATATGTTTAGGTTTGTTGTTTTGGTTGAAGGGGTTGTAAGTAGGAGTAATAAAGGTTTTTTTATTTTTTGGAGTTATAAGTGGATCCTTTTTGGAGATATAAGGAAATATGGCCAATATTAATACCTTCATGATGCTTGAGTGGTACAAATTAAATGGTAAAATTTTTGTTGCCTAGAAAAAAGCGGAGCAAATTTTATGTGTACCATGATCTTTGGTAAATTGTTATAGGGACAACTTCAAAAACCAAATTTCATGTGTAATGACTATTAGTAGAAAAATAAAAATGCATTACTTTTGACCTTTGCTTTAGAGGGTGAGATATTTCCTTACATTCATGGCATTACCAATACTATCGAGGTTTGGACAAGGTGAAAGAATTCGAATGAAACTTCAAATGAACCTCAAATTTTATTATTGAGAAACATATTAATCAATTTGAAGATGGCAGCATCAGATTCCATTATAGATTGTGTTTAGAAGTTGTAGAAAATGAAAAATGAATTAGCAATGATTGTCACAAACATTAAAAATAAGGAATTTGTAGCCATGTTGTTTAACAACTTACTTGATGAGAATCAATATTTTGTCACTTCATTTTGTTTCTCTTCTGGAAATGAAACCCCCACATTTGAAGAAATTATAGGCTTATTACTCCATGAAGAGCAGATACTCAAGAAAAATAAACTTGCATCAAATTGAGCTTCTACAGGAAGACAGAGAGGAAGAGGTTGAAATAGAGGTTGTCGAGGAGGAAGATATAGTTGACATTAAAATCAAAATTGTAGGCAAAATTATTCAAATTAGACAAATACTTCTCAAAGTTTTAAGCATTGAATTATTGTATCAAGAATAATCATAATGAAGAAAAGTGTTATTTTGATCAAAGACCTGATATTGTAAGGACTCAAGGTAGAAGGCATCATAAAAGAAGATGTTGAGAAATCCAAAAAGGTGGAAGTCAAACAATTTCTCTTATTATGACATTATCTTGTGATGTTTTTGTTATTATTATTTGTTCTTTCGATTTATCTTTTCTTATCATCAAGACTAATGCGAAGTGACAAATAGAAGAGGACACGAGATGTAGGCACACTGCCAAGGCAAAGCCCCACTCTTTGGGGAAACCCAGTCAAAATTCTTCCTTCAGTAGATTCAAAATGAGATGATCAAGACCCTTATAACCTAGAGTAGAGACTTCCTCCATCAAGTCATCCTTGTTTGAATACTTGTCACTATAGTTGCACTGTTTCCTCATCTCTGTAATTACACCGATATCTCCTCACTATGACCTCATCACTGTGATGCACCAAGATCTTATCACTGTAATTACATTGAGACCTGAGACTGTCATGTCACCGAAACTGTGATAACATTGAGACTGTCATAGACCTTGACTGTGGTAGCATCAATATTTCTTCACTGTGGTACTGTGTTGACACTGTGGCTGTGATGACACTGTGATAGCATCGAGTCCATTTAATGTAGTACTGGGACCTTTATTATTGTGTAGGTAACGAACCTTTATCTCTGTGGTATACCAAGACAATAGTAGCACTGATTCAACTATCTTATTGTGATCCAAATTGATCTTACTGTGATTGTACCGAGAATATACCGAGCTTATTTCAGAGATGATCCGAGTTGTTCTTCTGTGATATTTGCACTTGTTTCAGAGACCAGTCCGAGCTTCTGTTGTGTGTCAAATGTGAAGTCCTTACGCTGGTATTTATAGTTTTTCATCCATCAGTAATGAGCCGACATGACTATATGAAGAGGTGTGTAACTGTATAAGGCCGACATGACTATATGAAGAGGTGTGTCACTGTATAAGGCCGACATGAATATATTGAAGGAACCCGACTTGAAGACATGAATATGTAGGTCTTGATTTGATAAATCCTTCTGAGTATTGACAATTGATTGGGGCATTGATGTTCTTAGTGAACACTAGACTGGACATATGTCTTGTGGTCAATACTCTGAGCCAATATATGATTAAGCCATCACATGCATACTAGATTGCTCCAAAGCGTGTGCTAAGATACCTACACGAGGCCATCAATCTTGTATTGAGATATACTGCCAGAGATGTGATACTACATGGGTACTCTGATGCTGATTGGGCTGGTAACTTTGCTAACAGAAAGAGCACATCTGGATGTTGATTTAGCTTGGGATTTTCAGTGATACCTTGGATGAGCAGAAAATAGAAGTCTATAGCCCTTAGCATGGTTGAAGCCGAGTACATTGTTGCTAGCATGGTTAGCTGTGAGGCAGTATGGCTGAGGAAGCTCTTTGGAGAGCTGTTTGAGCATGTACTAGATACGACAATAATATACTGTGACAATAAAAGTGGGATTCAACTTATAGAAAATCTCTTGTTCCATGACAATTCCAAACTCATTGAGATTAAATATCACTACATCCGAGATATGGTGCAAAGAGGAGCAGTGAAGCTCCATCATATTGTGATTGATGATCAGATGGCTGGCATACTTACCAAGCCTTTGCTGAAAGGGAAGTTCTTGGTATTCAAAGAGCATGTTGGACTGACGGATGTGACCCTTCCTGGTGGGGGCAATCTTCCCTCTTGTTTGAGCTCACAAGTTGGGAATGGAGCCGAGAGAGCTCTCGGGGTTGAGGGAACTCTCAACTGTAGGTTGTGTGCGATCCTTGTCATGTGTTGACAAGTGGTAATCCCCCCTACCATCAAGTCTGGGACTTGCCAAGAGTATACCTCGGTATGCATCGTAGCCACAAGCTAGGCTTGTTGGGATTGCCACGCATTTGGCCAATGGGTGTGGTAAAGCTTGGTTGCGCGCGATCCTAGTAAGGTGTTGACAAGTGGTAATCCCCCCAAGCAGAGATGTGACTTGGTTGTGCGATCCTTGTCATGTGTTGACAAGTGGCAATCCCCCCAAAATCTGTGGATGCAAGTGTTCTACCACTTGAATCTTATGGTAAAGTTTGGTTGTGTGTGATCCTTGTTATATGTTGACAATTGGTAATCCCCTCAAGTTTGTGTCAAGGTGGGAAGATCAGTAAATATAGGGTGATAGATGAGTCTCCCCTATGATGATTCTTCTTCATTAGATTGAGACATCATTGTTCCAGAGCAGAGATGAACAAAAATGAGCAGAGAAAGCAAAGATCTTTGTTGCAGAAAGCAATTCCTCCCTAACTAAGAGTGAGTGTTGAAAATTGGCAGCTTAGGGATGAATTTCCTTAAATAAAATCTCATTTCTGACAATTTTGGAATGACTTTCTAAAAGTAAAAAGTCATGTCTAGCATCTCAAGTATGACTTTCCAAAAATAGTAAATCACCTTGCATCAATTGGTAATCGGGTATAGTTGATGGAAAATCACTTCACTTAACAATAATCAATATTAATAGTTCAATATCGACTTAATCATTATTATTATTATTATTATCCTTTACGATATTATGATATTATTATTAAAAAAGAATTACAAGTCACCTTACCTTCATCACCTCAATCACTTCATTCCTCTCTCCTTGATGTCTCACATAGCTCTACGTAACTCTCTCTCTCTCTCTCTTAATGATACATTACACTATCTCTTACGTTCTCATTAAAGGCATGTCATAAAAGATTCCTCTTATGCTCTCTCTAATGCATATGTTACACTCTCCTTATCTAAGGCATGCGTTTCAAAATAGTTCAAACCTCTGCAAAAAAGGAGCTATCCACCTTTCTTAAAAAGCTTTAGATGAAGTTAGGGTTTGTTCATTAGGCTAGGTCTCATGATAGATTGTTCCCATGGTCATATCAATAGCTCATAGGGCTAGAAACCCCCAAAATGTATTTTACTCAAACAGCCTACTTTTAATTTAACCGTCTCTTTGGTAGATTGAAGTCAATTTAGGTTAAAACACTAGACTTGAGCAAGAGGTTCCATTTCTTAAGAGTGTCTCATTCACAACAATGTTCCAATCATTTACATTACTCTTGACATTTGACTATTGTCAATGGTGATCTCAAGAACAAATAACTTGATACCAGTCCTATAATTTGCATCTCCCACAATTATACACACTAATCATAAGTGTCTAACAACTTTTTTGGTTGCTTTTGTCATCTGCTCCTAGTTAGTGTGGGTATTGAAACTGGGCAATGAACAAATAAACATCATCAATCATTAACAACCATGTGCATCATAATTTGTTAAATATAACATTATGACATAAATAATTTGTATTAACACATCATTATAGTCATAAATGGAACATCGAATGTTCCAAGGGTAGCATAACAAAAATCTAAACATCATGTCAAATTCTATTCATAGCAAGGTGTTGCAATCCCAATGGGTGTAGTGTAGTCCCAATTGTTGTGCCGAGGAGAGGTGTTACAAGAGTGTTCTCGAGATAAAGGCACCATTGTAGTGCAGGTTAGCATAGGAATGTCTCGAGTGTTTTTGAGATAAAGGAACCATATATGGTATCGAGATTATATTCTCTTGTGGGTTTGATATATGATTGAGGTATACATAGATATGGGTGAATGGAAATAACTTATCTTTTGGTGGTGTAGTAATTTACTACCAATTCTTCGTTAAGGGTGTTATCGTACATGTTAGCATTAGGAGGTGACTAGATGCAAATCATCCAAGTTGCATGGAGATATTAGTGTATCAATTAGAACCAAAGTCACTTGACATTGGGACATGTGAGCTGTAGGACATATGGATACAAGTATTTGATGCAGGACACATCGACCCCTGAAACAGGACATAGGGGATACTGAATCATAAAAATCAAGAGATACTTGATCTTTGATACTACAGGTGGGAATGCCAATGGAAAATATTATAGGTTCTAGAACCATAGATTGAGGAATCTCATAGCTCATCAAACCTTCTTCTTCATTTTTCAAAATCATCAAGATAACCACCATTCCACCGCTCTCTCCACCATCCTCCTCTATATCCAATCTAAGATCTGCATTTGCTGGTATGGAGAATGACCTTTCAAGAGGATCACCATCATCAAAAGTGATTGGCTCTAGCATTGGTTCATTAAGATTGAAGCTGGCTAATGCTAATTCAATGCTACTATCCAAACCCATATCATCAGGAAATACATCCCACATCATTGTCTTTCCCTTCAGCCTCTTGTCTCTAACCCTTAAATAAGGTATAGGTTGGAGTGCACATAAGATAGTCTCTGCTTTGGACTGTTCAAACCTGCTCTTCTTCAAAGTGTGCAAATTCCATTATGTCCTCATATGTTGATGTCCACAGATTCGGACATTGTGAGGGCAGACACATGTTTGATATGTCTTTTTTTAGGATATGTCAAAACATGCTCGACATCTGTCTGTGTCCAATGCCTGACATGCAGGTCCTGGGGTGAATGTCCTATTTCCTAGATTAGAATGTTATTTTTTAGTGAGCAGGGATCATATAAGGTATCCGGATTCTAGATCAAACATCCAAGTTTCGAGTTATCTGGCAACAGTGGAGTTTGTTTTGTGTTGAAAGTTAGAACTTGTATTATTAAAGATTTTTTTCCTCTTATATGTAATAAAATAGAATGCTGGCAGCCTATTTAGGTGCATCTCTAATGGGTTGTACTTGTGTATATATAGGTGATGACTGCACTGGGCACTATAGAGCAGCTGATTGAAAATCAAAAGTTGGATGTTTTGCATCAAGAGAAGTACGTAAAAATCGTGCAGGTTTCCTTTGCAAGAATTTTGTAATTTTCTAGTTGCTTGATGTATCATACCTTAACAGTAAATACATTTAGCTATGTTGCCAGATATTTATAAAAAAATTCCTACAGGGAAAAAGGATGAATCGTGACAGACATTAGATAGTAATATAGTATTGTAAATGTTGTTTTTACTTGTGTCTTACTGTGTGTTATTTTTGAATGCCATTTGGCATTACGCTTCTACAGATAATTAGTGCCATTCAGTAGGGCTTGTGAAGTGAGGTTATTCTCATTTCGTGGGCTTTTGCTATGTATTTGTATAAAAATTTAGTATTTAGGACTATTGTAACGGTAATTGAAGCCTTATGGTTTCATTAATTAGAGAGAATTGTTGATCCAGGGGCACTGAAGTGTACAAGACTTCAGTAAATGATGTCAAACAAGAGTTGGCCAGGAGAAAACTCAGTGAGATACACTACTTGAAGAATATGTTAGAGAAGGTAAACTGGCTTGCAGCTTGCTTGAATGATAATGAGATAAAGGCATGAAGCTTAAGTATTTACTCCTATTTACTGAAAATAAAATCGATCTTTCATCTAATGGCTATTATTTTGAATGTTTGGAGTATTATAGTTGCAAGAACAAAACCAGATAGACAAAAAACGCATAGAATTATTGTGCAGTGCAAGAGATGATGTATCTCATGCTGATAGTGCCCTTAGAAAGGTAAGTTGTATTCTCTTCGTCTAATCTTTTCTAGAGATTTCCAATCATTGTAATATTTATCTTAATGTTTTTTTCTTGCAGTTGAGAGACTATAATGCACCTCTCAAAGAGATATGTCGGAGCATGAATGCACACTTTGGTTCATAACTGGGATAGGATGTGACAAAAATTAAATGTCAATCACTGTTCCTCCACCGGTTCTTTTTCGGTACTAAAACACTTGTTCAGCATTTTGCACTATATATATATATTTACTGAAGTTATGCCTTCCAAAGACACACTGCTTGGAATCTTGAACAAGTAAAGAAATTTATCCTGTTTGACGAAAAATGACTGAGTTTGAATACGGAAAATAGTGTCACTCTTGAGGATCTGGGTTTGAAGTTACATGAAAGTGTTGACAAAGATGAATGTTTAAATTGAGTGTATTGTAGTCAGTTTAATGCTCAAAGCTTCCAACCTTCGGTAACAGATGGGGAAATTTCTCATTGATTGTTAAACTGAAGGTCTGTTTCATACCTCTTTTTCTCTTTGGAAATCGCAGAGCTTCCTTACAAATTATGGACTGTCAGACCTGCAGTAAAACCTCTATACGAGTTACACTTGCATACGCAATTCACGAAGCCATCCTATGTTTTCTGTCCTCAGGGCTTGCAAAGTTGTACAAGTACATATCTAGACATTTGTGTTAGCAGCTTTAAACTCAAGTAAGCATGGCAGCTCAAAAAATAATAATTAATGTTTCGTATAATTACCGTCAAACTTGGCTAATTTCTTACAGTAGAGACCTAGCGAAGAATGCTAGTGTATACCCCTTTATCCCGATATTCTTATTTTCAATATCTCATCATCACATTGGCCTCGTACTATCCCGTTAATAAAAGGTATACAAGTTTGAAATTCCCAGCTAAGCATTATTAGAAGATTCAATTGTAGAAAATCGTTGCCATATCCTCCTCCTATCAAAGTATATTTCTAGCATTTATGCAATCTTTGAATTATTGCTTTTGGTGGATAAACTTTCGAGATTACCCTCTCTAATCCTAAATGGGTGCCCATCCAATTTTATGAGATAACGGAGAGAATTTGCTTATTTACTTGCCCCCCTTACTTCCAAGACTTCTTGTTTGCAATTTCAAATGTAAATGACTCATTGAATAGGTTTTAGGCTATGGGTTTCATTTTTCCTTGGTGCTGATATATTGTTACATCTTCATCAACAAGCACAAACAAAATAAGTACCCATAACATGGATATTTTGGTAAGCAATCTGATTTGGTGTTTTGGTTAAAGATCCATGTCCCAAAGTAAAAGATTATGAGTTTTCATTCTCAGTTGTTGTCGTTGCATTATTATTGCATTATTACATTCTTACATCTCCATCTATAGGAAATATTGGAATAAGTACCACTGACATGGGTGCATTGCCAAAAGCCTTGTTTGATGTTTTAATTAAAGATCCATAATCATAGATAAAAGATTGAGTTCCATTCCTACTTGGTGATGTTGCATTTTTACATTTCCATTTATTAGGAAAAATGGAATCCATAACTATATTGGAAGTACCAAATCTCAATAACATGGATACCTTGTTAGACAATCCCATTTTGGTGTTTTGGTTAAGGATCCATATCAATAGTTTGGTGTATATAACATGGGTTTTTTGAAGACACGTTAGTGTGGTGTTTTGGTTAAGGATCCACATCCATATTTTGGTATTTTGGTGGATCCATATACACAAATTCTTTATTACATTCATTCACTGGTTGATTCCAGTTCCATGTTGGCCTCATCCTCAACCAAGTATGATTCTAATAACCTTGACTACTATTTTAGCAGGTGGGGTTACATTACTTGCATGTTGGCTTTGAGAACATATTCTTGTTCCTTGTGTCATATAAATCTAATGCACTAATTTTCAAAGGAGATGCATGCATTTTCTATTTTTAGTAATGCCTATGTTTATGCATTGCCATTTTTAGAAACTATTGCTATCATATGTATTTAGACATTTTGAGCTTAATTAGTGAACATGCTATTTTAAGTAAGTTTATATTTTTGGCATATTTTGTTTTGAGTACGTATGGGCTATACTGAGGATTATGCATATTTTGGACTTGGATGGTGCGCTTTAGTTTCTCTTGTTCACTACATATTTGGAGGCCTCTAATATTTTCAGCAATATGATGGTACATATGGGCCCAGGGATATGGTCATATTTATCATTGTTATCTTAGGTTGGCAATTGACTTATTGATGATTTGGTGTTTTCTCATGAATCTTCAATTTCACTTTCAGGCTATTTTCAATAGATGATATGGTAAAGATGAATGGTGTGTTGCATGTGTAATTGTGAGAGAACAATCTTCGAAGTGTGGTGCAAATGTAATTGCGAGAGAATAATATTCTGTACTTCATTTCAATGAAGGTGAGGAGTTTGCCATGTCATCATTTTTATCAAAATTATAAGCAAGGCAAGTTGGCAAGTTGTCTGGAAGAAGAGTGTTACACCTCAGAAATATATTTTTGTCAAGGAAGAGAATCTTATTCTAGTGTGTGCTTCACCTTAAGAGGCTTGAGGCGATATTTAAAAGATTGTTATTTTATCTATGTAGTAAATCTCCCCACCTCATGGAGATATATATGGAAAAAGGAATTCTATCATAATTATTTTAAGGCAAATGAGTGCACATCTCTTGAGAAGGGATTAGTTTACCTTATCCATGTATTATCTAGATTATTGTCGGCAAGTTATGCCAGATTGTTGGAGAATAATCTTTTCTATGTTAGTTGTTTAGCTCATGCATGGAAGATTGATATTTTTGGAAGCCCAATTCAATTCTATCCTTCTTATCTAGTGTAGTTTCAATGAGTGCTTCAATTGGGGTCTAGTTTGAGTTATGTTCTCTTCCAACTCTATCTTGAGTAAAGCTAGGTTTCATTGCTTGAGCACTATTTTTGGTGAGTTTCATGATCTTAGTCATATTATGAGGAAACCAACAATATTGTCACAAACTTTTCTCATGAAAGATAAATAAAGCATCGTTATGATGATAAGGTCTTTAAAGAAGTGGAGCATAGATGTTTACACCATTTGTGTAGCAATAAGAAATATGATCATGAGCATGAAGAGAAAAAATTGTAGGGTTTTGATGTTCTTATTGGTCAGTGGGTTTCCCAAATTGTGTCTAGCAATGAAAAATTAAAAGCAAAAAAATTGAGTTATATGATTTAAGTGAATATATATATATATATATATATATATAAAATTGAGTTATATGATTTGAGTGATCGTTAAAAGATGTTGATTTATGAAGACTCACACACTAGAAGAGATGAACTTGAGGTAATATACTTTGTTCCAAAATAATAATGTGCGTATGGTGGTGTAATAACATCTACTCTCTCATTCTTTCATTTGCTCCAATTGTTGATGATTGCGTACGCTTATGGACACAATCCATAAGTGAAAAGTGTTGAATTTTGTAGCTATTGTTGGCCTTCATAATTAATATTTTATCCCTAGAAATATACAATGAAATTTTAAGAGATGTTCTTCATGTCATTTTTATTGGTTAGCCCTTGAAATAATTAATATAAGACATGTTCTTCATGTTGGTATCAAAAGAGAAAATTTTGAATTTTGAATTTTATAATTTTGGCTTTAAACTTGTAAAGTTGGCCCTAGTGAAGAGACACCCATTCAGACATGCAAAACACTTATATAAGGCACTCAACATCCTCCCTAAGACACCATTCGATCTCACATAAGACAAGATATATTCTGGGTATCCAAGCAAAGGAGGAGGATGAAGAAGGATGAATTATCTCAAGCATATCTCTCTCTCTTTGACTTTGCACCCATGACTTTCTGGGCATATTCTTGGCAATTGGTCGAACTTTCGGCAACAAGGTCGATATTTTGGGCAACAGGGCCAAGTTTTTGGGTAGATTTTAGGAGGCTGAAATTTGGCCTAGGCAGATTAGACAAGGTTGAAGTTGCTGGGCTTGACTAGAGGAAAGTTTGACCAGGTTTGACCATTGTATTGTTGGTTAGTTTGACCATCGTATTGACTAGTAGAATAAGGTGTATATCTTGTTGTACTGAAGAGTTTCTCTAAGGAAATGATTGCTATTTTTTTTCCCAGGGTAAATCTTGGGTTGTCTTTGTGCATTGTGATCTCTACTGTCCTTATGCATTTATGGTTGAATTTCTAAAGTGTAATTTCTTAATGATAAATTGTAAGTGCAAAAATAATATCTACGTCATTATAAGTAATTATTAGTATTTCAAAAATTAGTGCTTGTATCTATTGCACTTGAAAAATCAACATGGTATCAGAGCTTTGGTAAAAGGACATTGAGATCACTCTTGAAGAAGCTTTGGTGAAAGATCACTCTTGAAGAAAGCCTACATCTACAATCTAATTGCTTATCTATGATCATGGGTTCCTCTATGAAGTCAAAGAACAAGTTGGAAGGATCTAGAAATTTCAGGGTTAAGAAAACAAGGATTGACCTCATCCTTGCAAAGAATGGTGTCTTGGATATTCCGAAAGGAAATGTTACTAAATCATTAGATGATGAAGGGAAAGCTAAATATGAGAAGGAAGATATCGCGACCATAAGTATTATTGTAGATTCCATCAGAGATCATTTGCTTCCATATGTCACAATTCTTGACACTTCAAATAAGATGTATGATGCCTTAGTGGATTATACACCATCAACACCATTCGTCAAACAATGAGTTTGAAGAATGAACTTTGTAATGTTAAAAAGTCAAGAAACGATACTATGGCCTCATATTTCATGAGGATCTCTCAGCGAAGAGCTCAACTTCAAGAAATTGATGAAATCATTTTCGTTAAAGAACTTGTGGCTACAACAATTAATGATTTGCTTGACTCATGGGATTCGTTTGCATCTAGTATCTGTGACAGGAAGAAGATTCCAAGTTTTGAAGAATTATGGAACTCATGTACTTAAGAAGAATCCAAACTTGTTTAAAAAAGAAAGATTCGAATGTATGAAGAAGATGACTCTCAAGCATTTGCAATACGTTCCAAGAAGTCTAGAGGAATAAATAAGTTTGGCTTCCAAAGAAGAAATGAAGGGTGAAGGCGTGATGGTAGAAGACCTGCTCCTTAAGGAAAGAAATATATGTCGAAGATTCAATGCTATCATTGTCACAAATATGGTCATTTTAAAAACCAATGTTCAAAAGGATCGAATGATAGGAAGAGAAAGGGAAAGCAACATGCTACCACAACAAACATTGATGAACATTCAAAGAAACCAAGAATGAAGATTCACGTGACAAACAATTCTTTTATTTTTTTGCTTTTACATGTTGTGTTGGAGATAACGATGATTTGTGGCTAACAGATAGTGGTGCCTCAAGACACATGATAGGAGATCGTGACAATCTCACAAGTCTAATGGAAAGAAGATTATCTCTAAAGGTAGAGCTTGGAGATAACAACAATTATGCAATCAAAAGTGTTGGGAAAACATCCATTGAGCTAAAATCAGGGGAAAAGATTAATCTTAGCAACATACTATATGTATCAGGTTTGAAAAAGAATTTGGTTTCTATTTCATGTTTGGACGATACAGGAGATAGAGTAGCATTTGTTGATGGAAAAGTCCTTGTATAGCCCAAGGGCTCAAGTATAGACTCTATTAGAGTAATTGGAGTTTGTGAAGGAAGATTGTACATACCCTCTAGTCAACGAGCTCAAGCACTAGTGGATAATGACATCAATCCATGTGAACTATGGCATAGAAGATATGCTCACCTTAAATACAGAGCTTTGCCAACTTTAAATCATATGGTTTCAGGTGTTCCATAATTGCAGATGGAGCATGAAGGAGTATGTAAAGGTTGTCCGCTTGGAAAGAATGTCAAGAAGTCTTTTCCAAGCAGTGAAAGTAGGTCCAAAGAAATCTTGGATCTAGTTCATTCTCTTGTAAGGAAAGAAAATTAAAGATTCCGTGATCAGATAAAGGAGGAGAATATACTACCAAGGAACTCGTTGCCTTTTGTAAGGAAGCTAGGATTAAGAGGGAGTTGACTATCTCTTACAATCCACAACAAAATGGAGTTGTTGAAAGAAAGAACAAAATCATTGAAGAATATGTTAAGGCAATGATGCATGATCAAGACTTGCCATGTTGTTATGGAGTGAAGCATCCATGAAAACAATCGATATTCAAAATAGAAGTCCTCATCAAATCTTGGAAGATAAGTGACTTCTAAAGAAGCATTCATCGAACAAAAACCAAAGGTTGGACATTTGAGAATCTTTGGTTGTCTAATTTACATTCATGTACCCAAAGATTGTTGAAATGTGTAACTAGGTTCAGTCTTCATAATGTCTAATATAATCATGTTTTGATGAAAAGAGAAAAAAGACTTTTATTATTATTTTGTAGCATGGACTTCATGCTCAAGGTTATTTTTCTTTGTAGGTCAAGCACCCATTAAGTGCTTCTAGGTTTTGTATTGAGGAAAAAAGTCAAAAGAGTCATTGTCATACATGTAAGACCACTTTGGGCATGTTATATCATGTAAAAGAAAATTTATGTAAAGTCAAAAGTGTCATATAGAACCTCCAAGACCTTGTCAACATGCAAAGAACAAGTTGGCCTACAAGCAATGACAAGTCGACGCCATGAAAAACTATTCAACCACCACAAAGAGACTATATATAAGAGCTTGACCTCATTTGGAGAAGCACCAATCAAGTTCGACCAGGGACAAGAAAAAGACTAAAAAGAAAGCAAAGGAGGAGATCAAAAGGAAGAAGAAACCAAATTTCTTAAGGATTGTTTTGGGCTAATTCCTCTCATATGTGTGAAGTAAATTAGGGCATGTATCTGCTGTAGGAAGACCAATTTGCATGGTCATCAGGAAGTCACATTTGGTGCCAAGAAGACTTATTTTGGAAGCCAAATTATGAAGGAAGAAAATGCTCTCCAAGCAAAGGAAAGGGAAGACAAATTTCTCCATCTTTTCCAACACATGCCAATATAGGGTTTTTGTAGAAGAAGCTGAAAATTCCAGGTCAAGAAGGCCAAAAATTACAGTCAAAGTTGCAGGTTCGAAATATTGGTTGAAAGAGAAGTTGTAGCTGCTATAAGGCAAGTTTGACTTGGGTTGACTTTGTGAGAAGTTTGACTTGGTCTTAGAGGGGTCTTTGACAAGGGTCTTTGGTCTTGGAATTTGTCATTTGAAGTTATATAAGAAGAGAAGAGTTATTGTGGGTTTTCCTTTGAAGAGGAGAGGTTTTGGCTTTGGCTTACAACCTACATTTTGTGTCCTCTTGTCTCATTGATCTTCATTGTTTCATAGCTATTTGATGATAGAGAACACTAATAATAATCAAGTGAACGAAGAAGCTAATCAAATTAAGTAAAAATGCATCACAAGTAGTTACCAAAGAAAGAGAAATCACCCAGTCTAGCTGCCCTAGATTTCTTAACATGGTATCAGAGCTAAGGTGACAAGACAAGAAGATGCATCTTGAAGATCTTCAATTAAAGAAGGATACATAAGGGCCGAGCACAAGGAGATCATCAAGAAGGACTAATCCACACATCATCTTGAAGAAAGGAACTAAGGAACATCAAAGAGGACTACCCATATCATCACAAGGATCATACCATCTAGAAGCAACAACACGTTGAAGAAGAAGACCTCAAAGACCCCACCTCATTCAAAGGACTCTATACTTGAAGCATTCTTGGGAAGTTCACACATTCTACAAATCATCATCGAGAGCACCTCATCATCAAAAGATTCAAGGCCATCTCCCTCACATTGAAGAAAAAATCTCATCTCTAAAGAAGGGCATCTCCACTGAAGAAGAAACATTATCTTCTAAAGGAAGAAATCATCATCAAGAAGGCATCTTCAATAATCAACATCATCAAGAAGGCATCAAGTTGAAGATATCATCACCAAGGAGCACCTTCACTTGAAAAATAAGTATCTTTATATTTATGTCTAAATCTACTATCAACATGACTTCATTTTGCAAGGAAAACAATAAATTGGCTGGGTCATCAAATTTCCTTGCATGGAAGAAGAGGATAGATTCGATCCACATAGAGAATGAAGTTAAAGGTTCAATCTCCAAACCATACCAAGAGCAATATCAAGCACTATCAAAATACAAGAAAGGGGAAGTAAGGGCTTAAATAATCCTCATAGAATCAATCAAGGATTCACCCATCCCTTGTGTAGCAAGATGGAGACATCGAAATAAATCTATGAAAAGTAGGTAGAATTGTTTTCCATAAGCACTGCAGGAGAAGTTATATCATTAAGAACCAAACTATACAAGATGATTGTATCAAAGGAAGAAGGGGTAGCCTCATACCTTATGAGAGTATCTCATATAAGAGATCAACTACAAGATCTAAGGGAAATAACATCCGATAAATAAATGACCATCGTTGTGCTCAATGCACTACTTGATGAATGAGGCAACTTTGTATCAAGTATTTATGGAAAGAAGGAAGCCGCTCCATTTAGTGAACTTTGGTCATTATGTAAGATTGGAGAAACTAGGTTAAAAAGAAAGACTGATTTTGGATCAAGGGAACAAACTCAAGCATATACAACTATGTTAAGAAAGAAAGGGAAGTTTGGAAAGCTTGATCCTCAGAAAAGGAAGAAAACTGACGTGTCCAAGTTCCAATACTATGAATGTAATGAATATGGGCATTTCAAGAGGAAATGTCCTAAACTCAAGAAGGAAAACAAGAAGATAAAGGAAAGAAATGAAGCCCATATCACTGAAGAATTGGAAGAAAAAGAAAAGAAGAAATCAAAGGAGGAGAAAGTGATAGACCTCCACTATTAGAAGGTCTCTCACACATTTTCATGTACATAGAAGTTAACAAGTAAATGTAGGGATTATCAAGTATGATAGATGCATTAGAGTTGAAATATAGATGACATCATCATAAAAGTATGGAAGGATAGCTGAAGTAGAAAGTCTACATAGTTGTAGTAGTCATCATGATATCAATAAAGTAGCTCATGGCATCTCCATTAGAAGCATATAAGGACAACCAAAGTAGAAATATATATGGTTGGAAGAAAGTCATCTAGCAACATAAGAAATCATCATACATCATCATCATTAGGAGGAGAATTTGTAAAATGAGGATCATAAAAAATCCTCCAACAAAATCTTCATTACGAGGTTCACCTCTACTTGGAAGAAGCAAGTGTCTCGCTGATAGTCTACATTCCACCTTGTGTGGGATCCATTGTTTAGAAGGATGATGGTACGGTGACAAAGGAGTGCAACATGTCATGTTGGTTGAAGTACTTTCATCTTCAAGCAAGGAAAGGTAGTTGTCGAAGGAAATATAGATGACCACATGAAGGAAGAGGTATGCATATATTTGGTAATAGATAGATAAAGTCATGTCATTATATGGTTGCAGATAGAATGGTTGAATGCTCTATCTCATGAGCATGATTTAAGAAGGGGCTCTTCCTTATGAATGATGCATGAAGGCATGTAGACAATGTGCCTTGAACTCTTCTACATATTGACAAAATGAAATCAACATAATATGACCTCATGAAGAATATGAGGTGGTTGGAAACTATGACTCTTATGATGAAGGACCTATGTATAGAATTTCTTGGGGAAGCAATATGTGAAGAAATGAATTAGAGTTTGTGAAATATGCAACTATAGTCACATAGGATAAGATAAGTGATCAACATCCGATAACTAGAAGAATTAGCTATGACATCTCCATGGAAGAAGAAGGTATGAAGACCTTGATATGTATACTGCAGAAGAAGAATCTTGGTGAAGAATGTCTTGAAGATAGATTCAGACAGGTGCATGATGTTGACGTTGCAAGAAGATGGTTTCATGAACGAAAGACCATCATAAAAAGGTAACTTTGATTTGGTGTTCACTTTGATTTTTGAAAACATTTGGTTGGGTTCAAATAGGGATACCGAAATAGGGTTGTAGAAGTCACCTACAACTAGTACTCATGAGATTGGATGGAAGACCTTGAAAGAAACATGACTTGGAAGAGGTAGCTATATGAAGGATAAACAAATGTGGACTAGAATATCACTCTCCAATGAAGAGAAAAATGACATGACTATTGGTTCAACATTATGTTTCATTGAAAAGAAAGTGATGTAGAAGATGGTTGATGACCTACGAAGAAGTTATGATGAATATGGCTCCATAATGAAGAAGTTGAAGTTAATTCATGACATAATGAAGCAGAAAGGAGGAGCTCTACAAGCAATTGATAGTAGCATGATCTCCACCGAAGAGTAGATAACTGCTATAGGTAGCAAGTCCCTAGTTACGAGGGAACTTGGGTATATTCCTTTTATAAGAATGAGTAGATCCTCCCTAGTTGAGAGTGAGATATGGACACATCATTATTGTCTTCTTTATGAAAAAAGAATGGAGGATTGGGTAAGCATCAGAATTTTGATACTTTTTGAGGATGTGGTTGTTGAAGAATATAACTAGGTTCGGTCTTCATATTTGTATTTGAGTCATTATGAAATGCATTTATCAAAAGGATGAAGAAGAAAATTGTGTTATTATTACAATGACTTATTAAAGCATGGGTTTCATGCTTGGGCCATCATTTATAGGTCAAAGTCCCCATTGAGGACTTCTAGGTTTTATATTGAGTAATTGGAGTCATTTTCCATTTAATGAGACCCTTCTTGGGAATTAGAATCATGTAAAAAGAATTATTATTGAGTCAAATAAGTAATTTGTCACCTCCACACCAAGTCAACCCCTGCCTGATGAAGTCAGCCTACATGAGAGTAATTCAACCCACAAGAAGGCTATATATAAAAGTGCAGTTCGATCCATTATTTCATCCACTCAACAAGTTTGATATACCCAAGAAGAAGTGCAAGAAAAGTGAGAAGTTCCAAGATAAGGAGAAGTGCAGGAAAATAATAAAATTGAAGTTTTGGGCCATCTCTCTCTCTATTTTCTACGAAGTTACTAGGCATCTGCAGGGGTCGAAGTTGCAGAGGTAGAAGTTGCATGGGTCGAAGTTTTGTTGCTACATAGATCAAAGTTCTACTGCTTCTAGGTCGAAGGTCTAGATCAAAGTTGTTGGAAGGAAGGGCTAACTTGGTGATTGGAGGAAGTCTGTGTCTAGGATTATCTCATCTTAACTACTGAAGGAATAGGTTTGACTGGGTTTTCCCCTTGATAAGGGTTCTTCCCTGGATGAGTGCCTATATCTTGTGTCTCTTGTTCTTGTGATATTCATACACACATAATATAATAATTTCCTGATGAAAGATAATATAATAAAGAAGTGAAAGAAGCCAACATAATTCACAAGTAATTATCAAGGAAGAGGAATCAAACCCTAATTCTACTAGCATTGATTTCTCAATAGTGGTAGGGCATCCAATAGGTAAGAGTAGTTGAAGAGGAAATTCCTTGAGGATTATCTCATCTTAACTATTGAAGGAATATCTTCGACTGGGTTTTCCCCTTGATAGGGTTTTTTCCCTGGATGAGTGCCTATATCTTGTTTCTCTTGTTCTTGTGATGTTCATACACACATAATCTAGTAATTTCTTGATGAAAGATAATATAATAAAGAAGTGATAATATAACAAAGAAGTGATAATATAACAAAGAAGTAAAAGAAGCTAACATAATTCACAAGAAATTATCAAGGAAGAGGAATCAAACCCTAGTTCTACTAGCATTGATTTCTCAATAGTGGTAGGGAATCCAATAGGTAAGAGTAGTCGAAGAGGAAATTCCTTGAGGATGTGTTAATCCAAGGTTGGAATTGTCTTAGAAGGAAATACCTTGCGAACATCTGAATGGGGTATGTGCCTTGAGAGATAATGATGAAGGTGTCTATTAATTATTGGTCTCCCCAACATTGCGCTCAATCATGCAGAGAGATATAGCTATTAGTCAAGGCCTTTCTATCGAACAATGCTGGTTGATATGATGAGATGCACTGATATAAGATGATAATATAACTTATGAGATGGTTTACCTATCCATCTGTTCTTATGAGAATTCTTCAGTATGAGAATGTTGAAGCACCTTGTATGGATTATGAATACCTCCCTAGTTAAGAGGGAGTGTCTAAATGTGTAACTATGTTCGATCTCCATAATGTCTAAGATAATCATGATTTGATGAGAAGAGAAAAACTAATTTTATTATTATTTTTACCCACGGGATTCATGCTCAAGGTTATTTTTATTTGTAGGTCAATCACCCACTCAGTGATTCTAGGTTTTTTTATTGAGTCAAGAAGTCAAAAGAGTCATTGTCATACATGTAAGACCCCTTTGGGCATGCTATATCATGTAAAAGAAAATTTATGTAAAGTCAAAAGTGTCATATAAACCCTCCAAGACCTTGTCAACATGCAAAGAACAAGTCATCCTACAAGCAATGACAAGTCAACCTCATGAAAAACTATTCGACCACCACAAGGAGACTATATATAAGAGCTCGACCTAATTTGGAGAAGCACCAATCAAGTTCGACCAAGGACAAGAAAAAGAATAAAAATAAAGCAAAGAAGGGAGGAGATCAAAAGGAAGAAGAAACCAAATTTCCTAAGGACCGTTTTGGGCTAAATCCTCTCACACATGTGAAGTAAATTAGTGTTGATAGGTGGTTGTCATTGATGTCAACCCAAGCAGCACTAGGAGCTACAACATTGTTACTGATGAAATAGGTAACCGCACTGTTACGTACTTTTTTTTGGTAGCATAAAAAGCACCCGATTTTGAAAAGTGGTGATGCAGAATCACCTTTTTTTTTGGTGCACATTTTTGACACTCTAATATTTTTATTTATGAAGTATGAATATTTGTTTTAAAATGTTAGTGATTTTCATGCTAATTTTGAAACGTATTGATGTAGCATCAACTTTTTTTTTTTTTAGAGCGGTGATTTTCACGCTAATTTTGAAACGTATTGATGCAGCATCAACCTTTTTTTTTTTAGAGTGGTGATTTTCATGTTGGTAATAAAACACAAAACTTAGATTAAAAAAAAATATAAAAACAATAAAAATGTAAAAAAAAAACAAAATTAACTCATAAAAATAAAAAATTTAAACAAAAATAAATTTAAAAAAAAACAAAAAATATTCGAAAATTATATCAAAAGAAATGACAAAATTTGGAAAAAAAAACACATAATTTAAAGAAAAAAACAAAAATTAACCCCAAAAAAAGAAAAAAAAAAGAAAAAAAAGAAAAAGAAAAAAAAAGGTCAGCTTTTTTTACTCTTTTTTGTTTGTTTGTTTGTTGTTTCTAAGTTATTAAAAAAAACCATATAATTAAAATAAAAAAAAATAGAAAATTTAAAAATAATTAAAATTACAAAATTAAAATTTAGATAAAAAAAATAAAATACAAAAAAGAAAAAAATAAATTTAAAAAATTAAATTAAAAAAATAATAATAATAAGAAAAAAAAATGCAAATTTTAAAATTAACAAAAAAAAATAAAATAAAATTGAAAAAGAAAATTTTATTTAAAAAAAACTATCATTAAAAAAACATAAAAAAAATGAAAAAAACCAGGTGCAAATAATTAAAAAACAAATATCCATAAATTTACTATTATTATTATTTTTTTTTAATTTTTATTTTTTTAAATGAAACAATTTATAAATTTAAAAAATGAAAAACTAAAAAAAAATAATAATAATAAATTTAATAAATAAATTTTAAATTTTAAAAAATAATTAATCTAAAATATTAAATTTAAAAAAAAAAAAAATTAAATTTAAAATAAAAAATTTGAATTAAAAAAAAATAAAATTATTTTTTGAAAAAAAAAATCAAATTAAAAAAAATATTACGAATTATATATAAAATCAAATTAAAAAAAAAAAATGATTGTGGTGGCGCCACCAATCGGCCTCCCGCCGCGGGAGGCCGATTCTCGGAATCGGTCTCCGCCGCCACCTAGGCGGGAGGCCGATTGGCGGCGCCACCACGATCAAAAAAATCTCTATCTTTTTGTTTTTTTTTTGAAATTTAATTAAATTTATTTTTTATTTTATTTTTTTGATTTTTATTTTATTTTTTTGTTTTTTTTTTAATTTTTGAATTTTTTGAATTATTTATTTATTCTTTCTAAATTTTGTTAATAATTTTTATTAAATTTTTTTATTTTATTTTATTTTATTTTTTATTTTTATTTATTTATTTAAGTGATTTAAAAAAAAAAAAATTCATATATATTTTTCATTATTAAATTTTATGTTTAGTTTTTTCATTTAACTTTTATATATATTTAAAATTTATTTGAATTTAATATATTTTTTTTCGATTTTTTATTTTATTATTATTATTCTTTTTAATTACATAATATATATATATATATATATATTTCAATTAAAATTGTGTATTTAAAATTAATTATATATATATATATTTTAAAATTAAACTTAATATTTTCAAATTAATTTGTTTATATCTATATATAAAATTAATTTTTTTATAATTTTTTATAATTTAAATTTAATTTACTTTTTAAAATTTATCTGTTTTTTTAATATATATATTTTTAAATTTAATATTTTTATTGTATTTTATTTTTCATTTTTTATTTTTAATTAATTTTTCATTTTTTTACTTTTAATTCAAATAATGTTTTTTTTTTTTTTAAATAAGTTTTTTAAATTTATTATAATTTAATATATTTCTTTAAATTTATTTTTTATTTTAAAATTTAGTTTTTTATTTTTATTTTTAATTTAATAAACATTTTCTTTTTCTTTTTTAAATTTAATTTCTATATTTAGTTTTTTTATAATTTTTTTTTTTTTAATTTAATATATAGATATATATATATTTATTGAAATTTTAATCTTTAATTTTTTTTTTTTTTTTAATGTTTGAATTTTTATTTTTATTTTTTTTATTCCTATATATTTTTAAATTTTAAGCTTTAAAATGTTTTTATCTTTTAATTTTTTTTTTTTTTTTTTTTTTTTTTTTTTTTTTTTTAATTTTTGAATTTTAAAATTAAAAAATGTTATTTCTATTTTTAAAAATGTCAAAAATATGACACAATTTTTTTTTTTTTTGGTTATTCCAGCATCAATTGGTTTTGTTTTGAGGGTGTTTTTCAATCATTTTTCCAAGAAACAATTTTGTTTTTAGCATAATTTTATAAAATGTTGAAATTTGACCTTAAAAAAAAACCAAATGCGTTCTAGAATACACTTTTTTTTTTTTTTGGGGGTGTTTTTTTCATGTTTTTTGAGTCTTTTTGGGCTAGAGTTCCCGTTTTGAGGTCAGGTTACCTATTTCATCGGTAACAGTGTTCTACCCCGATATTCCATGGAAAATTTGACATATAAATTCATGGAATATTGTGTCAATACCCTTCTCGATAGATTCTTCATGACGAGATGTTTTCGTTGATATATGGTACGCGCTGTGGTTCCTTCTGGTTTGAGAGAAAACTGAGTTTAAAGTTGAAGACCCAATTTTGTAGGCTAAAACCCCAGGGGGTAGAAACATGACACCTTATTCACCAACGGTTGTCAATATATGACAGGGATTAACACCATAATATCACCACGTATAAGTTGAATAACTTCATGAATCAAAGACAATAAATCAATCATTGACTTAATACACTCATGTGTCACCTGCAAGCACACCAAAAAGGGTTGGTAATTAATTAAATTAACGATAGTTGTGAAAGCTTCATCTTATGAAACATTTTAAATTAATTTTATCTCTTAAAAAGCATCCCTCCTACCTTAACAAATACTATCTCTTCCCATAAGGCTCACGTCATCCCTTCCTTAGCACACAAGACATAAATAAAATTGATATTTTAGTATGTTGATTCCTATTCCCTCTCTAATATCTAATAGTTACCTATAAAGCCCCTTCCTAAACCTTAATGGTCATCATAGTAATCTATAAAAAGCAACATTACATATCATTCTAAGCTATGCAATAAATGAATATAAAAAAGGACTAGCTCTGAAATATTTTTTCCACTAACCTTGGGCTACTAACACAAATTTTTTATTAAGGATAAGGTTTGACATTGTGGGTTGTTTGTAGGTTCGTTTCATCACAGGTAATTTTGTTGTCGGCATCGAAGGATTAAATGACCTCTTAGGACTATTTGAGATAATCTATACTTGTGGCTCGCTGTTATTTCAGGTATGCAATTAAAGGAAGAGTGAGGGTTTTGTATAGAAATTTGGCACAAGTTTATTGACATTGCAAGTCTATTTGTCAAAGAAGAGTGAAGGTTTTGTGGGAGTATATAGTGTATTGGCACACAAAAATTAAGATTTTTTATACCTTTCGGTCTTCCTTGGAAATATTTGGACAATTTGGTACAACTTAAAGGCTAGATATTTCATCTTGCAAAGAAAGTGTTTTAAGGCATCAAATTAAGGATTTACTCTTTGCCTAATTGAAATATTCTGAGCATTGAAACTTTAGACCTATGGTAAAGTCTTGAACTAGGATTTCTTAAGCAACTTCAAAACTTTGGTTTCTGTTAAGGACAACAACTATGCAAGTTGAATTTTTGGTAGCAGATTGTGGTAGGGATTAGAGGAATACTCCAAGTCTGATTAAGATCAATATAGGTCTGTTAAAATATGATGTCTTAGGTATGCTAGGATTATGTTTAGGGCTAATTTTAGAGTTTGTTTTATTAGAATTGTGTATAAGTATGTTGTATTAGGTATATCTAGGGTTTGCATTAATATGTATAGGTCATCAATGTTGATTTTGGGTAGCATCAAATGTGCTCTAAGTCTCAAATTTTGTGAAGACACTTAGACCCATGTATTTTAGATAACCCAGAAATCGTTTGGTAAAATTCCACTCAGGTTTTTTTTTTTTTTTTTTCTAAATAAGACTAAATTCTATTACTGTGATAAAATATGGTACATACAGAGGTGCGTTTTCAGCAGTAGGACGAGTTTCAGCAAAATGACAAAAAAAGCGCTGCCCTCATAGGGAAACCAGCGCAAGGAGAGATTAGTTGCTGCCTCAAGAGAGGAAACCAGCATTACACAGTAAGTCTTAAAACTGTAGCAGTATGAACAATAACTATAACGGAGATTGGACAAGCCCGCAGGCCAAAAATTCAGAAGACTCCAATCATACAAGAACGCTAACCTGGAAAATGCAGTAAAACTGGAAAATTTAGAGACCATAATCATCAGAGGGGGATTCTTCCACAATTCGGCATCCATAGCCGCAATCTTCGTCATCCTGCATGGGAATTGCTGCCTCGCCTGCGTCGGTCTGCTTCGGGAGCGCGCCTGAGAGATTGATGCTGCCACCTCCAAGCGCGCCTCTCTCCGTGGTGCGTGGGCTGTTCAGCTGAACAGTGCGAAGATCCGGAACAGACTCGGGCGCTTGTGGACGAATCCCTGGAGGCACCGGAGGAGGGGGCCTCGAACTGAATTGAGGGAGCTCCTTGAATTGCACTGAGATGGTCGCCACTACCATGGGCTGGTTCATGACACAAGGGAAGTGGAAAAGCACTGTGGAAGGGTTAGCCAAAAGGGCAGACTCTGGATTGCGAGGTTCAGAAGGAGGCGGAAGGGGAGAGACGCCGCGCGGAGAAGAGGGAGGGTGGTGGACCGGCGGAGCTCTTCTTCTGCGCGAGGCTCGAGTGGAAGGGCGACAAAGGCGTTCAGAATCCGAAGAGCTTGAGGGGCTAGAGGATAAGCGACGCCTGGAGGCAGGTCTGGCTCGGGTGCTGCCTCTGCGGCATCTGAGCCTGTGCCTAAGCCGAGGCATGATCTTGCAAGGAGAGTGCAGGCGTCGTGGGAAGAGGAGAGACGAAGCAGGCTGAGGGGATGGCGACAGACCAGGAGAGAAAACCTGGGGCGGATCAGCAAGAAGCCAGGGGTGCAGATGGCCTTGACAGTGATGAAAACCAGGGTCGAATTCCACGCAGCAGAAGAGGGTGCACCTCCGGCCAAGAGCCGTTCTGGAGCTGGCGAGCTTGGCTTCCGGTGGGCACGCAGAGCCGAGAGGAACAATGAGCTGAGACATGGTGACTATCCAAATGAAATGCAGAGCGTATCGAGGAAGCATCGAGAAGGCGGGAGAGCAAATGCGAATGGAGGACGACGTTAACTTATGGCGATGGCCTCGTCCTCCCCACCGGCTTGAATGCCGAGTAGTGTGAAGGGCCAGAGAGTTAATGCGAATATGGCGGAGTGAATGCAGTCGGCCGGCTGCTTTGTGGCTTTGCCACGCACCAACCCAGCCTCCGCATATCCCAATGTCAACTGTGGTCACCCGCATCCGGGGAAATTCCACTCAGGTTGTATTCTATAGAAATAATTAATTATTTTAAAGGGACTCTAAGTCTAATCTAGGAAAATAAAATAATTAAAGTGTATTAATAGAATATGAGTGAGAATGATCTAGAATACATGGATCAAGTCAAAAGTTAATCTTAGCCGTTGATTAGAGATCTAATATGGGTTGTTGAAGTCTCAATGAGAATATTATAAGAATGGCTTGAAGGGTCATTTGGAAGACACATTCTGGAGACACAAAGGATCTAGAGATCAAATTGTTCTGACGGAGCAATACTCAGAAGAAAATCAGATCTAAGTGATTCTTGATTACAATGAGGGGCATTAGATCTGGTTGGAAGATTTCCTGAGTTGGAGAGTACACAGTAGTAGAGACGGAGAGAGCCACAACATCAGCGCAGAGCCAATGATGCAGTGATTATGCAATCACTTTGCAAAGCTAGAGGGAAAGTCGTTTTCTTGCCGAGGAGACAACACAGAGCCAGAGTTAGATCCCAGAGAGATTTTATGGAGGGACAGTAGGATTCAATTTCTAGCCAGTAGTGAGCCCAATGCAGAGGCAGAAGGGCAGCCGTAGTTGTGATGTAGAGCCTGCGTGGGTGACACAGTCACTACAGAGAGGCAACGTAGGGCAGTCTAGCCTTGGTGCAGATTAGTGCCAGTTTTCCGTGGAGTGAGGTTTCTCTCACGAGATATCTTCTGTCAGTTTCTCTGTATGATTTGATAGTATCGTCAATCATAGATTTGTTCTCTGTATGATTTGATAGTATCGTCAATCATAGATTTGTACTAAGTATTTATTGCATAATAACATAAACCCTCAGATCCGCTACACTGGTTTTCCCGCATTGGGTTTTTCCGGGGACATTACTCCAAAAATAATTGTGTTGAATGGTTGTGTGATCTATGTATGTTCAGATTTGTTTCCGCACTTTTATTTATTCCACATTTTAATTGTGTAGGCTTTAGTGAATGGATTTCAATATTTACTTGTAGAACATAGTAAACAATTTGTTAAGTAAATAAAAAATAGAAGACTTTCCATCAGTTGCTACAATAGGATTCTCGAGTTTGAAGAATTTTTCACATGGTATCAGAGCTTGTTTAAGCTGAGTGCAGGCGAGAAAAAGAAAAAATCCATCAGTTCCAACATTGCAGCAGAAGCTGGGGATCAAAGAGCTGTGTAGGCAACAAATCGATTTCTGAGTGAAGTGCACAGTCCAAGCCAGGAGGGTTAGATCAATAGGAAAAATCTCTCTGAGTGAGCTGATAGAGAGGTAGAATTGTTTCAGAATGTTGTTTGTCTGAGGCAGAGGGAGAAACATAACACATCTATGCAGATTAACAGTTGGAGGGACGCAATTGACTGCACAATAGTGATTGTTGGTGCAAACTGTCAGGAAGCGTAGATGAAACACAGTTTTGGGGATTTATGACCTTAGTGAGTTTTCTTGCCCAAGAAATTCAGATTCCCTGTGCAGTAGCAACAGATTTTGTGGCTTGCTCCATCAGGAGTGTGTAAATCCAACAACATAGAGGGTGAGAGGCAGTAGATCGACAACGTTTGGGTGAGATGGAAACCAGTGGGTTGCGTGACCAAGATCGGTTGGAGGGTGGCTCCAACTATGTAGTCTGGAAGGAAAGGGTCTCCTTCCTTCTAGATGGGCATGACCTCAAGCACTTTATCGAAAGTGTTAAGGTTGAACCAGTGGATGCAACACCATTAAGGGCCTTCAAGAAGAACATGGCAAAGGCCAAGCGGTTGATCCTCGATGTAGTGAAGGATCATATTTTTTCACACATGTTAACCAAAGGAACAACCAAGGAGATGTGGGATGTGTTGGAAACACTATATCAGGGGTCTTCCGAGCAGCGGAAGATGTTTCAGTTGGAGAAAATGCGGACCACTAGGAAGCAGAAAGGAGAACACATTGATCCATTCATGTCTAGACTTCAGGAAAACTTAGATCAACTGGTAGCTGTAGGGTCAGCTCCTTAGGCCACAAATATGGTCAAACTTGCCTTAAATTTTGTGTCCAAAGACTATCAAGTCTTTGTCCAGAGCATCCTAGGCAGAGAGAATTTTCTGGGTTGGGAAGCGATGTGGGAAACTCTTAAGCAAGAAGAGATGAAGAGATATTTACTCAAGTGTCAACTAGAGAGAAAAAATAGTAGTGGTTCGAAGGTAAAGAATGAGGATGGTGAGAATGCAACCGTTGCATCAAAGGGATAGCAAGAGCAACACGGGAGGAAGAATGATCTTTCAAAGATCAAATTATTTCGGTGTGACGAGATGTGACAGTACGCCACACAGTGTCCTCTCAGAAATAAGGACAAGGATGAGAAGAATGATCCTCACGCTGGAGTAGTGAAGATAGAGGAGGAGTTTGCTATGATTTCTCATATACCTCCAGGAGGGAGGTGGGATTATTTAGAGTTGTAGACCCATAGATCTACAATATGGGAAGGATCCTTGAGGGTCCAACTCTCATATCATCACCTTGCTATGGGAGCCCAAATGAGGAGTAGCAGTATGGATGGGTGCCAGTTGGTGTAGAGGAGTTCTGAAGTGACAACGCAGTGGTTAGCAGCACCAAATTCTAAGTGGTGTTGCAGCAACGCAAAGGGACGCAATGCAGAGCATCAGCAGTGAAACAACCTCAGAGAGGTAACACACAGGCTAGAAACAGTCAAATATTCATCACCAAGATGCAATATACTTTTCCAATTTTGGATGTTTTCCAGTTGCAAAAAGAAATTGTGTTGCAGTGCAGTAGGCAGTGGCATAGTCAACCATAACACATATGCATAATTAAGAAGGAGTTGAAGTACAAATGTAGTGTTGACAATGGCAGTGAAAACAATAGTACAGATGCAACATTTGCGCATAATTGATGGGCAACAATGTCAGACATTAGCAGCGCAGAGGGAGATGCTTCAGGGTCATAACAATATGTAGCAAGGCATATTGTTAGAGCACATTCCTCGCTAAGAGGGAGTGCTAATTTTGGGTAGCATCGGATGTGATTTAAGTCTCAAATTTTGTGGAGAGGCTTAGACACATGTATTCCAGATAACCCATACATCTTTTGGTGAAATTCCCCTTGGATTGTATTCTATAGAAATAATTAATTATTTTAAAGGGACCCTAAGTTTAAACTTTGGAAAATAAAATAATTAAAGTGTATTAATAGAATATGAGTGAGAATGATCTATAATACATGGATAAAGTCAAAAGTTAATCTTAGCCCTTGATTAGAGATTAATTTGGGCTGTTGAAGTCTTAACAAGAAGATTATAAGAATGGCTTGAAGGGTCATTTGGAAGACACATTATGTAGACATAGAGGATCTATAGATCGAAATTTCCTAACAGAGCAGTGCTTTGGAAGAAAATCAGATCTAAGTGATTCTTGATTGTAGTGAGGGGAAGTAGATCCAGTTGGAATATTTCTTGACCCAGAGAGTACACAACCTATAGAGATAGAGGGAGCCACAACCTCAACGCAGAGCCAATGGTGCAGTGCTTACACATTCACTACACAGAGCTAGAGGGAAATTCGTTTTCCTGTTGAGGAGACAACACAGAGCCAAAGTTAGATCCCGAAGAGATTTTTCGGAGGGCCAATAGGCTTCAGTTTCTGGCCAACGGTGATACTAACACAGTGGCAGAACGACATTCGTAGTTGTGACGCATAGCCTACATGGGTGACATAGTCACTACACAAAGGCAACATAGGGGAGTCCAGCCTTGGTGCAGATTAGTGTCAGTTTCTCGTGGAGGAGTGAGGTTTGTCTCACGAGATATCTTTTGTCAGTTTCTCTATATGATTTGACAGTCTCGTCAATCATAGATTTGTACTCAGAATTCACTGCATAATAACATAAACCCTCAGATTTGTTGCACTGTTTTCACCACATTGAGTTTTTTCGGGGACACTAGTCCAACAATAATTGTGTCGAATGGTTGTGTGATCTATGCGTGTTCATAGTTTTTTCCGCACTTGTATATATTCCGCAGTTTAATTGTGTAGGCTGTAATGAATGGATTTCGATATTTACTTGTAGAACACCATAAATATTTTGCTAAGTAAATAACGAATATAATACTTTCCATCAGTTGCTGCAGTAGGATTCTTGAGTTTGACAAAATTTTCACAATCAAGGCACCAAAGTTGGATAAATTATTAAAGATTTGGTAGCATCAATGGTACAAGTAAGTATATTTGTGCATTGAAATTTTCAAATATAAATCTTTTTGTAGGCAAAATATCTCAAGTATATTCCACATCTTTATAGTTAATTCTTTTATTGCTACACTAATCCTCTCTTGCAGGAAAAGGTAAGTATTGTTAAAGGGTTATTTGTATTTATGTTTAGAGAATTATGATTCTCTTGGGAATATCCTCTATTGTAGGTGTAAACACTCTTCAAGAGCTTAACACTCTCATCACCCATAACATCTACTGTCTCTCTAAGCAATGAATTTTCCCCAAAAACTACAACACATCAAGCAGTGAGACCTACAAGACTCTCTTTGTTTCAGTATAACCACACCATTGAAGACAGAGTGGAAACATTATTAAAGGAAGTAAGGAACAATTAGTAAACAATAAAGACTAAATAACTCAAGAAATGAAACAATGAGAGGAAAATCTATCAGTGCATCAAGAATAAAAGAAAATAAATATCACTTCTACAACAAGTTCATCAACAACAACAAGAATAGTTAGAAAAAAAATAGTCAAGTATTGTAAGCTTGTAAATAAAGTCACTTTGTCATTTAAGGTAAAAAAATGTACATCTATGTAATTGTAAAATTATGTGTCATTTAGATTTTAAGAAGGAAAATTTGGTTTGGGAAGAGTGTTTTGATTTGTAGTTGGACAATGGTTTCTGGTTTGTCGGGACAAGTGTTTTCCTAGTGTTATTGGTTAGTCAAAGAAAATAATTAAAATATCATTGTAACGTGGATCATTGTCCTTGGTATGGGAGTCCACACTTTTATTTTATTTTTCTCTTTATGGTAGTAGGGTGGTGCTAGGCTGGTGAGTGAAGTCACCTTCAGGTTGGGGCCTGTAAACACTTTAGGGTGGTAGGGTGGTGCTAGGGTGAGTTGTGTCTCACTTGGGTGTTGGGGAATCCTTTCAATTGTCTACTGATAAAACTAGGGCGTTGGGGCGTCCTTCTAGTGGGGGATGGAGAAGAATGATTTTCTAGAGTTTTAGGAAGTTGTAGATTTCTTTTTAGTTCAGGAATAATATTAAACTTATTAGAAAAGAGTTCGGTGGTTTTTGACCCGTAGGGTGTTTTCCACCTAAAAATCTTGTGCCTACTATCTCTATTTTTTATTTTTGTTTACTGCTCTTACTAAACAAAATATAATAATAACTGAAGATTAACTAATGCTATGAAAAATATTAATAAAGTGCTAATTGATAATAAATATTGATTCACCCCCCCTTTCAGTATTTCCAACAATTGGTATCAGAGCTTGGTTCCTTTAGTAGCAGTTTAACAATTGGAAGGATATCATGGAGTACACCAAGAATAGAGTTCCTATGTTTAAGGGAGATAATTATGCACTATGGAGTGAAATGACGTAGGTTCATTTACTTGCACAAGGATATGAAGTTTGGGAAATAGTCGAAAATGGCTATAAAGCTACAACAAACGAACAAGGTAAGAAAAATATTGTAAATGATGCTAAAGCAAGGGATCTTATTATAAGTGGACTCACTCAATCTGTCTATATTAAGGTATTGGGTTGTAAAACAACTAAGAAGCTATGGGACAAGCTTCAAAATATTTATGCAGGAGACTCGAAGGTAAAGGAAGCAAAACTTCAAATTTACAGAGCTCAATTTGAACAACTAAGGATGAAAGAAGATTAGAACATTGCAACTTACTTTCAACGTGTAGATAAAATAACAAATGCCTTGGGAAAGATTAGGAGAACATTGTTATTTTATTTGTAGATAAAATAACAAATGAACAAGGTAAGAAAAATATTGTAAATGATGCTAAAGAAAAGGATCTTATTATAAGTGGACTCACTCAATTTGTCTATGTTAAGGTATTGGGTTGTAAAACAACTAAGAAGCTATGGGACAAGCTTCAAAATATTTATGTAGGAGACTCGAAGGTAAAGGAAGCAAAACTTCAAATTTACAGAGCTCAATTTGAACAACTAAGGATGAAAGAAGATTAGAAAATTGAAACTTACTTTCAACGTGTAGATAAAATAACAAATGCCTTGGAAAGATTAGGAGAACTAGTTGACATGAAGGTCATTTCTCGGAAAGTCCTCAGAACTCTTCCATCAAGATTTAATCCTAAGGTTTCGGTATTATAATATATATCAGATTTAAGCAATTTGAGTATGGACAAACTACATGGGATACTTAAAACTTATGAAATGAAGATTGAAAAATAATATGGTTCATATAATATAGAAATAACATTCACAACATCCAAAAATACCGGGAAGGGAAAAAAATATCCAAACCTAGATCTAGTTGTTGCAAAGAGGAAGAAGAAGAAGAACTTTCAGATGAAGAATTTGCGTACATTACGAGGAAGATGAAAAGAGGAACATGTAAGTATAAAGGAAAAATTCCATTAGTATGTTTTAATTGTGGTGAGATAGGTCATTTTTCTGCTAATTTCCCTCATAAGAATAACACATATACTAAAGGAAAGAAGGGTCAAATAAATTTCAACTACCATGGTAGGAAGAAAGGGTTTAAGAAAAAATTCCTCTCCAAGGAAGATAGTTCCTCATCAGAAGAAGAAAGTGACAATGATGAAGAAAACAAAGGAAGAGTATTCTTTATGGCTAAGCATAATAATATGGAAGCATCTAAAAAAGAAGAAGATGAAGAAGGAAGAATGATTGAAATCAAATTTCTAAATGAAATTGTCAGAATTATAAAAGAACACAAAGAAGAAAGGAAAAATGTTAATTCTACGGAAACTGAATTGAAGGAGGAAAATGATTTCAATAAAAAGGAATGAAGGAGAAATAATCAACCTCAGAGTAAAGTTAGAAGAAGACAAAGAATTGAAGAATCACTCAGGAATGAGTTAAAAGAAATCAACAAGGCAAGGGAAGAACTAGAAGCCCAAATAGAATCTCTTCGAAATGAAGTAAAAAGGGGAAATGTTCTGCAAAATTTTGCTAACAATTCTAAAACTTTGGATGAGCTCATCAACAACCAAAGGTCATACATTGAAAATAGTGGTCTAGGCTACAAATAAATCCTTGAAAATGGTTCAAACTTCGAAAAAGAAAATGCACAGAAAACATATGCTGAAGGATTCACCAAAGTTCAAGATAGCGTACAAGAATAATCTTGGAAAATGATTCCCCAAAGAAGGTTTCCTCCCAGGTATCAACCCACCTTTTATGGTTTTTTTTATTCATGTAGAAAGTTTGGGCATAAAGATATATATTTTTGTACTTATGAAAAAAAAATTGGAATCTCCTTTAGGAATATCTATTTAAAACCGCAAGCTAACTTTAGGAAAAATTATGATAGATTTGATTGGTTAAGAAATGAAGTAGAATGCTATAAATGCAACAAATTTTGACATCTGGCTAAGGATTGCAGGTTCATGCTCCCCTCAAGGGAATCACAACATAATCAAAATGAACAAGTCTGGAAGAAGAAACTTGAAAGGTGTGCTCTTGCATTAAAGACTGAATGTAAAAAAAATGTTTGGTATGTCGATAACGATTGTTCTACACATATGACTGCAGATACGAATAAATTTATATCTTTAAAAGAAGGAAACGATTGAACAATATATTTTGGAAATGAAGGATCTTCAAATGTCATAGGAACAGGTACTATCAAGATTGGAAGAAAGGATGCTATAACAAGATATGTGCTTCTTGTTGAAAATATGAATAACAGTTTGCGAAGTGTAGGTCAAATGTGTGATCAAGGACACACAATGTTATTTGACTCAAAGAGATGTGAAATAAGAAAAGAAAAATCGGGTCAACTTGTGGCTACTGCGAGTAGAGTTCCAAATGACATATACACCTTGGATGAGGTCGTTAAAGGATGTTTCTTGGCAAAAGAGGATGAGAGTTTTTTATGGCATAGACAAATGGGACATTTAAACTTTGACAACCTTGTTAGAATTAGAAAAAGGGAAGTTGTGAGAGAGATGCCATTGATTTCAAAATGAACCAACGCTGTATGTGAACACTGTTGGCATGGCAAGCAGAAAAAAGTCAAATTCAATAAAAAAGAACACTTCACATCAAAACCATTGGAATTAATACATACTAATCTATGAAAACCAATGAGGACTAAATTATTGAATGGTGAATTATATTTTATGCTAATAATAGATGATTATACCAGAATGACCGGTTTTAGTTTCTTGAAGAAAAAATATGAGGCACTCGAATGTTTCAAGATCTACAAGGAAATGGTCGAGAATGAAACTGATTTAAAAAATAAATGTTGGATATTTGATAACAAGGACGAATTTACCTCCAAATAATTTCAGCATTTTTGTGAAGAAAATGGAATAAAAAGGCAATTCTCAATAAGCAGAACACCAAAACAAAATGGAGTTGTTGAAAGGAAGAATAGAACTGTACAAGAAATATATAAAAATGCTAAATGATTCAAAATTAGATGACAATTTTTGGGTTCAAGCATTTGATACAACTATGTTTATTTTGAACAGAAGTATGCTTAGAAACAATTGTGATAATACTCCATACGAAAGTTTGAAAGGAAGACTAGAAAATGTCAAATATTTAGGGCATTTGGAAGCAAATGCTACATTAAAAGAGAATATCAAAAAATAGGAAAGCTTGATTCTCGAGTAGATGAAGGTATTTTTGTTGGTTATTCACACAAAAGAAAATATTATAAATGTTACAATCAAAGACTTAAAAAAATAGTTGAAAGCATCAATGTAACATTTAATGAACATTATGGGTAAAATGTTAATGAGGAAATGTCCTCTTCAAGCAAATCAAAGACACACAAGTCAAAAACAGAAAAGATCAAAGAATAATTCTCAGAGCAAGCACAAGTGAATAAGGAAACAATTTCCAACCGGGAAGAGATACGAGACGAACAATAGTTTGATCAAGAAACACCACCAAAGGCCCCCAAAGAATGGTATCAAAAGAATCATCCATCAAATCATAGCATTGGGGATCTCAATGAAGAAATATGAACTAGAATAAATTGATAACTTCGTATACCACAACAAGCCCATATTTCTCTCTTAGATACATTTGAGCCAAACAATTTTGACGAATCCAGTCAAGATGAACATTGGGTAGCTGTCGGGTGTGGAGCCTGATTTTCTTCCTGATTCAGATATCCTTGTTTTAGTTGGATGTATACCCCAGGAAAATTGTACACCCTTGCACGCGGGGGGGACTTGTCTCCCCCACGGGGTCCGGGGGCCAGCAGTCCCCTGGCGGGGGTTTCGGGGGCAGCGTCCCTGAAGCCAAAAATAGATGTAAAATTGCCTTGTAAAAGTATAGTAATTTCTAGTCAATCCGGGCTGTTCATTAGGCGGATGATCTGACGATAGAAGTTATGTTTAGTTTAGGGTTTTTTTCCCTAGAAGGCAACCCCTTGCTTTTATGAGGGTATTGTATTGCGGATGCGTATTGGATGTGTATTCTCTGAGTGGGAAACAGATAGGGAGACTGTGAGAGACAACAAAGGATATTACAACAGATCTGTTTTAGGTTTTGTATCTTCATTTTGCTGGATAATAGAAAGGAAGGATTGGTTGTTCGGGGTGGACGTAGCACAAACTGGGTGAACCACTTATATCTGTGTCTCTCTAGTTTTATGTGTTTTGTTTGCTTGTATTTTCTGCATATTTTATGTGTTGCATTGCTCTGTAATATTTAATTTTCTAACAACTGGTATCAGAGCCAAAGGTATATTTTGCTGATAAACTCGCAGAAAAGAAGGGTTCCTGGTTCGAGTGGGAGCAATGGCGGAAGATGGTAAGTTTAGGGTCGAGAAATTTAACGGCCAAAACTTCCCGTTGTTTAAGATGCAGATGGAAGATTATTTGTATTAGAAAGATCTGTACATACCATTGAGCGGAAAAGCAAAGAAGTCGACGGCCATGACAGACGCGGAATGGAACATTCTCGATAGAAAGGCACTCGGAACAGTACGGTTGTGCCTTGCGGCATCAGTCACCTTCAATATTTCGAAGGAAACAACAACAGAGGGTTTGATGCAGACGTTAGCGAAACTATATGAAAAACCCTCGGCCTCAAACAAGGTATTTCTTATGAAACGACTATTTAATATGAAGATGTCGGAAGGTGGATCTGTTGCATACCATTTAAATGATTTTAATACAGTTACCAGTCAGTTAAGTTCTGTAGGGGTAAAATTTGATGATGAAGTTAGAGCTCTGTTATTCTTGTGCTCATTTCCAGAGAGTTGGAATGGTTTAGTAATGGCCATTAGTAACTCTGTCTCTGGATCTAGTACTTTAAAGTTTGATGATGTTGTCGGTGCTATCCTTAGTGAGGAAATGCGACGGAAAAGCTCCGGTGAGACATCGGGTAATGCTTTGAGTGCAGAGTCTAGGGGAAGAAGAATGGAAAGAGGAAAGAGCTTGGGATATCGCAGTAAATCAAGGAAAGGCAGATCCAAGTCCAGATCGGGGAGAGTGTGCTGGAAATGCGGAAAGAAAGGACACCTAAAGAAAGACTGTATATCTCGGAAGGGAAAAGAAGGACATGCACAACAAGAAAATAATCATGAAGAAAATGTGACAGGTGATGTGTTACAAGATGCTTTGATTCTTTCTTTCGAAAATGTTACTGATTCTTGGGTTGTAGATTCAGGGGTTTCATTCCATGCCACACCTGATAAGAAATATTTTCATGACTATGTTCAAGGAGATTTTGGACAAGTTTGTTTGGGTGATGATAAACCCTGTAAAATTGTTGGAATGTGTAAGGTTATTGTAAAACAGCAGAATGGAAACCAATGGCTATTAAAGGAGGTAAGGCATGTTCCAGATCTAAAGAAAAATTTGATTTCAACAGGGAAGTTAGGCGGTGAAGGTTGTGTGACAAATTTCACGGATAAAACTTGGAAGGTCACCAAAGGAGCCCTGGTAATAGAAAAAGGTGAAAAGGTTGGTACATTGTATTTATGCAATGGTATTTCTAATTCTGTTAATGCTTTAACTTCCAGAGGAGCAGATGCAACATTATGGCATCATAGGCTCGGACATATGAGTGAGAAGGGGATGAAGATCCTTCACTCAAGAAATTTGTTGCCAGGTTTGAAGAATGTTGATTTGGATTTCTGTGAGAATTGCATTTATGGAAAACAAAAGAGAGTCATATTTCTCAGAGTTTGGAAAGAAAAGAAGAGCGAAAAATTGGAGCTTGTGCATACAGATGTATGGGGACCTGCTCAGGTATCATCTCTCGGTGGCTCTCGTTATTATGTTACTTTTATTGATGATGCAACTAGAAAAACATGGATTTATTGTATTCAGAATAAATCTGATGTATTTGATACTTTCAAGAAATGGAAAGCTTTGGTTGAGATTGAAACAGGAAAGAAGTTGAAGTGTCTCAGATCAGACAATGGATGTGAGTATTGCAGCAAAGAGTTTGATAGGTACTGTTCAGAGCATGGAATTCGTAGAGAGAAGACAGTTCCAAGAACACCACAAGAAAATGGTGTGTCAGAAAGGATGAACAGAACAATCATGGAGCGTGCAAGGTGCATGAGATTGCATGTAGGATTGCCTTTACAATTTTGGGCAGATGTTGTAGATACTGTTGTTTATTTAATAAATAGAGGGCCTTCAAATTCCTTGGATGGTGGTATTCTAGAGGAATCATGGACAGGTAAAAAGGTAAACTACTCCTTTTTAAAGCCATTTGGTTGTAAGGCCTTTGTCCATATTAATCAAGAAAATAGAACAAAGCTTGAGGCAAAATCAAAGAAATGTACCTTTATTGGATATGGTGCTAATGATTTTGGTTATCGCTTATATGATTATGAAAATCACAAAATCATTAGGAGCAGAGATGTAATATTCAATGAAAAGGTCCTGTATAAGAATCAACTGCAGGAAAAGAAGCAGGAAAAAGAAAGCAAAGAATACACGGTTCTTGATGAGATAACTGAAAAAGTAAAGGTGCCTGAAAATAATAATAATCAACAACCACAGCAGCAGCAACCACCACAACAGCAACAGGCACCTCAAACACTTGAAAGTGGTGTTAGAAGATCTACCAGGATAAGTAGACCCCCTGAACGATACTCTCCTTCATTATATTATTTATTGTTGACTGATTCTGGTGAACTTGAATGTTATGAAGAAGCAATGCAGGTTGAAAGCAGGAAGAAGTGGGAGCTAGCCATGGAAGAAGAGATGGACTCCTTAATGCATAACCGGACTTGGGACTTAGTCAGGTTGCCTGCAGGTAAAACTACATTGCAGAATAAATGGGTTTACAGGCTAAAGGAAGAAGATGGAGGAAAACAGAGGTACAAAGCTAGACTTGTGGTGAAGGGTTTTGCACAAAAGAAAGGTATTGATTTTGATGAAATATTTTCTCCTGTTGTTAAGATGAATTCAATCAGAACTATCTAAAGTCTTGTAGCAGCGGAAGATTTACATCTTGAACAGTTAGATGTAAAGACAACATTTCTCCATGGAGATTTGGAGGAAGAGATATACATGCAGCAACCAGAAGGATATGAGGTCAAAGGGAAAGAAAAATTGGTGTGCAGGTTAAAGAAGAGCTTGTATAGCTTAAAACAGGCTCCAAGGCAGTGGTATCTAAAATTTGACAAGTTTATGTCTGAACAAGGTTATACTAGATGTCACTCTGATCATTGTGTTTATCTGAAAAGGAAAAATGATGGCAGCTATATTATATTGTTATTGTATGTAGATGACATGCTTGTTGCGGGGTCTAACATGCAGGAAATAAATGTGCTCAAAAGAAAATTGGCAAATTCATTTGCAATGAAGGATTTGGGAGCTGCAAAACAAATCCTTGGTATGAGGATAACTAGAGACGGGAAAAATCGCAAATTAACACTGTCTCAGAATGAGTACATAGAAAAGGTGTTGAAAATATTTAATATGCAGAATGCAAAACCAGTTAGTACACCTTTTGCTAGCCATTTCAAACTTAGTAAGGAGATGTGCCCAAAGACCCAAGAAGACATGGATTATATGTCTAAAGTTCCATATGCATCGGCAGTTGGAAGCTTAATGTATGCAATGGTCTGCACAAGGCCTGATATTGCACATGCAGTGGGAGTTGTAAGCAGGTACAAGAATAATCCAGGAAAAGAACATTGGATGGTAGTAAAATGGATTCTCAGATATTTGAGAGGTACCACAAATCAAGCATTATGCTTTGGTGGTTCAAACATTGCTCTACAGGGATATGTTGATGCAGATATGGAGGAGCACTACAGGATATGTATTTACTGTAGGTGGAACAGCTGTCAGTTGGGTTTCAAAAATCCAAAGTGTTGTTGCACTTTCAACAACAGAAGCAGAGTATGTTGCTACTACAGAGGCTAGTAAAGAAATGATTTGGTTACAAAGGCTTATGGGTGAATTGGGTAAGAAGCATGATATGGGCACGTTATACAGTGATAGCCAAAGTGCCATTCATCTTGCAAATAACTCAGCATTTCATTCCAGAACCAAACACATATATCTCAAGTACCATTTCATACGGTTAGTATTGGAAGATGGAGAGTTGAAGCTGGAAAAGATACACACTAGCCAAAATCCTGCAGATATGCTAACAAAAGTTGTAACCAGGGAGAAACTGAAAATTTGCTCAATTTCAATTGGTCTTCAAGGATGATGATGAATATGAGGAACAACTAGGTCCAAAGAGGAGTCATTGTCCAGCAAATGAAGTAGTGGTGAAGTTGCTACAATCATTCTCCAAATGGGAGATTGTTGGGTGTGGAGCCTGATTTTCTTCCTGATTCAGAGATCCTTGTTTTAGCTGGATGTATACCCCAGGAAAATTGTACACCCTTGCACGCGGAGGGGGGGGGGGGGTGGGGGGGGGCACTTGTCCCCCCTGCGGGGTCTGGGGGCCAACGGTCCCCCGGCGGGGGTTGCCCCCGAAGCCAAAAATAGATGTAAAATTGCCTTGTAAAAGTATAGTAATTTCTAGTCAATCTAGGTCGTTCATTAGGCGGATGATCTGACGGTAGAAGTTATGTTTAGTTTAGGGTTTTTTTCTCTAGAAGGCAACCCCTTGCTTTTATGAGGGTATTGTATTGCAACTGCGTATTGGATGTGTATTCTCTGAGCGGGAAACAGATAGGGAGACTGTGAGAGACAACAGAGGATATTACAATGGATCTGCTGTAGGTTTTGTATCTTCATTTTGCTGGATAATAGAAAGGAAGGATTGGCTGTTCGAGGTGGACGTAGCCCAAACTGGGTGAACCACGTATATTTGCGTCTCTCTGGTTTTATGTGTTTTGTTTTCTTGTATTTTCCACATATTTTATGTGTTGCATTGCTCTGTAATATTTAATTTTCTAACAGTAGCTTCTATGAATGAAGAATTTGATCAAATTGAGAAGAATGACATTTGGGAAATGGTCCCACGACCAAAAGATAAAAATGTCATTGGGACAAAATGGGTTTTCAGGAACAAGTTAAATTAGGATGGAAAGGTTACCGGGGAACAAGTTAAATGAGGATGGAAAAGGTTACCGGAAACGAGGCAAAGGTTAGTTTTAGAGATATGAAGATGTCGAAGGAATTAATTTTGAAAGAAAAATTTGCTCTACATTGATAGAATGGAAGCTATCGGGGATGTTCTGGCTTATGCATGTTCCAGAAAAATCAAAAGTTTATCAAATGGATGTGAAATCAACATTTCTAAATGGAGAATTAGAAGGAGAAGTATATGAAAAACTAGGAGTGATTTTGATCTACAATAAAGAAATATTATGTTTCGGGTTAAAGAAGGCGTTGTATGGTCTGAGCAGGCTTTCAAGCATGGGTGTGCTTCATCTTGACAAGTGTTGAAACACAGTTCAAAAAAAGTCACGGATAACAACACTTTTACGTAGAGATTGAACACGATAGTTGGCGATTATTGGGTATGTGTATGATATAATATTTAGAGATGATGATAATGATTAAGTAAAAAGTATCTGCCAAATATGTAGAAAGTGAGTTCAAAAATGTCACTACTTGGTGTGTTGATATACTTTGGGACTTGGATATCAACAAGACGAAGATGTTATCTATGAAACCAAATATATCAAAGAAATATTGAAGAAAATTTTAAATGAAGTTAAACCAGTTCTCACCCCAATGGTAATGATTTCAATTTGAGCATAAATGACTCATTAAAAGATGGATCAGGAGGATGTATAGATATATGATTGGTATTATTCTATATGTAATAACTTTAGGCTTGAGATGTGATCTGAGGATGTTGTGAAATTTGCAAGATTCCAAAGCACTTTAGAGAACCATGTCATTACGGTAAAAGGATTACCGATATCTTAAGGAACAAAAAAATATGTGCTATGGTATCCTAAAGGAAATGAGATAACCATCAAAGCTTATACAATGCAGTTGGGTTGGAAGTATTGATAAGTAAAGGCATAGTGAAGTATGCTATCTAGTTGGTTGTCTTTGTCTCTTGATTTAATGATAATCTTCAATCATTATCCACAACGGAAGCATAATACGTCATCAACTTGTTGTACCCATAATATCTAGTTATTAAACCTTGCACAATATTAAATGGTACATTGGAACCATTCCATTATTATGAAGTAACACCAAACATTAGTATCTCTCCAGAATCATATGTGTTTTTAAAAATGCATTACCATTAATAAAGAAGTACCATTTTGTTGAAAACAATTGTGAGAAAAATAAAGGGTTGAATACAGGTGGGATAGAAAGAACAAATCAATGACATCTTTACCAAGCCTTTTCATGAGGTATTTGAGTATAATGGCAAGGCTTCAGGATTATCCAAGTTCCCATTAGACTATTATTTTTATCTATTCAAGTAGAAAGGAGTTAAGGCATGTTACAAGTACACGGGGGAGAGAAACATTGTTGAGGGGGGTTACCCCTTTCCATTGATTTCAAAGGGCGAGAGAAAGCATTAGGGAAGGTTATTAACATGATTTCAAGGGGGTGTTATGATCAAGGGGAGTAACATTGTTTCCATCAATTAGTGAGGTGTTTTGATAGGTGGTTGTCATTGATGTCAAGCCCACAAAGCTTTAAGAACTACCCCGATCTTACATAGTTTTTACATAATAATTTTTCAAAGTCATCTCGTAGATTCTCCTCGACGATATGTTTAGTTGTTCCTGGTACACCTCGTGGTTCCTTTTTGGTTTTGAGAAAATTGAGGTTTAAGTTAAAGACCGAGTTTGTTGGGCTAAAACCCTAGGGTGGCGCGGCCTTATTACAGCAGTTTCAATATATGATAATGGTACACCTTAATCTCACCACGTATAATTTGAATCACTTCATGAATCAAAGAGAATAAATCAATTATTGACTTAATACACTCGGGTGTCACTTGCAAGCAAAACAAAAATGGTTATTAATTAATTAAATTAAGGAAATTATAGAAAGCATCCTTGAGAAACATTTAAATTAATTTACCTATCTCATAAAGGCATCCATCCTACCTTAAAAAGCCCTATCTCTTCCCACTAAGTCTCACGACATCCCTTCCTTAACACACAGACATAAATAAAATTGATATTTTAATATATTAATTCCTAATCCTTTCTAATATAATGAATTACTATAAATTCATTTATAAACCTTAGCAGTCATCCTAGTAATCTATAAAAATAGAAACATTAAATATATTCTAAGCTATGCAATAAATGAATATAAAAAATGACTAGCTGAAATATTTTTAGCTATTCCTTGGGCTACAACGCATAATTTTATTAAGGATAAGGTTTGACATTGTGGGTTGTTTGGAGGTTTGTTTCATCACAGGTAATTCTATTGTATGGGAAATGAAGGATTAAAGGACCTCTTTGTACTATATGAAAATACGATCCTCTATACTTGTATTAGCTATTATATTTGGTGCCAATTAAAAGGAGGAGCAAAAGGGGTTTTGTATAGAATGTTGGCACAAGTTCATTAAAATTCAAGTCTATTTGTCAAAGAAGAAGCGAAGGTTAAGCAGGAGTATATAGTTTATTGGCACACAAATTAGCTTTTTTGTACCTTTACGGTCTTCCTTTTGAAATATTTGGATGGTTTTGTACAAATTAGAAGATGAATCTTTCATCCTCAAGAAATTTTTTAATGCATTGAATTAAGGATTTACTCTTGCCTAATTGAAATATTAAGGCATTGAAACTTGTACTGTGGTAAAGTCTTGAACTAGGATTGCTTAAGAAGATTCAACACTTGAGAGGTTTATATCAAGGACAACAAGTATGTAAGTTGATTTTTTGGTAGTAGATTGTGGTAGGGATTAGAGGAATATTCGAGGTTTGATTAAGATCAATATAGGTTTGTTAAAAGGCTGATGTCTTAGGTATATAAAGTTAAGTTGAGCTAATATATATATATTTTTATTATAATTGTGTATAATTTTGTTGTATTCAGGTATATCTAGGAGTGCATTAATTTGTCTGGTCATCAAGGCACCAAAGTTGGATATATTCTTAGATTTGGTAGCATCAATGAGTAGAATAAGTATATTTGTGCATTAGAGTTTTCAGTAAATATCTTGTTTGTAGGAAGAATATATCAAGTATATTTAGCATCTTTATAGTTTTTTCTATTGCTTTCCCCACACTAATCCTCTCTTTATGAATAAATGTCAGTATTGTTAAGGGTTATTTGTAACATTTATGTTTGAGGAATTAAGATTCTCTTTAGGAATATACTCTATTGCAGGTGTAAACACTCTTGAAGAAGAACACTCTCATCATCCAAATCATCTCACAGTCTCTCTAAACCTTCAGTTTTAAAAGCTGCAACACATCAAACGATGAGACCTACAAAGTGTCTTTATTTCGGTGTAAGCCACACCACATTTATTATGGGGTGGACATATTATCGAAGGCAGACAATCAACGAAACAATGAAGACTAAAGAACTCAAACAATGAAATAATGAAAGGAAAAGCACAGGTTCCATCAAGAACAAAAGAAAATCGGTATCACTTCTACAACAAGTTCATTAACAACAATAAGAACAGTAAAGACAAAAATAGTCAAGTATTGTAAAGTTGTAAATAAAGTCACTTTATTAATTTAAGGTCGAACAATGTACATCTGTTGGTGTGTAAATTGTGTGTGTCGGTGCGGGACTTCTATGATGAGGAGAGAATTTTGTTTGGGAAGAGGTTTTGATTTATAGTCGGATAAGGGTTCTTGCTTTTTCGGGACAAGGGTTTAGTTCCTAGTGTTGTTGGTCGATTAATAGGTGAAATATCATTGTGCTGTGGATCATTTCCTTAGTACGGGAGTCCACACTTTATTTTTATTTTGTCTCTTTAAGGTTGTAGGATGGTGAGTACATTGGTGAATAAGTCACCTTGATTGAGGCTGTAAACGATTCGAGTGGTAGGGTGAGTTATGTCTCACTTAGGTGTTAGGGAGCATTCTTTACGGTAGATTCTTTGATAAAACCGGGAACAGGTGGGGCATCCTTCCCGATGGAAGCTGAAAATGCTTTCTATAGTTATGGGAGTTGTAGCATTCTTTTAAATTTGAGCTTAATAATAATAACTTATTAGAAAAACGTTCGTTGGTTTGACCCGAAGAGGTTTTCACCTAAAAAATATTAACAGCTCTTGTCTCTTTTTGCATTGTTGTTACTTCTCTTATTCCAGACAAAAGATAATAATAACAAGATAGTAAATAATGCTTTGAAAAATATTAATAAAAAAGTACTAATTGCTAAATACTTATTACAGTCTCGATGAAATTAAATAAATAATCCAACATAATTCAAGTAATTATCAAGGAAGAGCATCAAAACCCTAATTCTACTAGCATTGATTTTCTCAACATTGGTAGGGCATCAATAAGTAAGAGTAGTCGAAAGAGAAATTCCTTTTGAGGATGTTAATCCAAGAGTAGGAATGGTCTTAAAGACATACCCCTTGGTTGTCCAAGATAGACTATGTGCCTTGAAAGACAATGATGAAAGGTATCTATGAATCATTGATGCCAGCAACCAGCTTGCTCTAATCATGTGGAAAAATAAAGTTGTTACTCAAGGCCTTGCTATATAACAATCTTGGTTGATGATGAGATGCCTTATATATTAGATGATATGATAACTTATGAGATGGTTTATCTGCTCAGAAAGGAGTTTTCTTATGAGAATTACTCGGTATGAGAATGTCAAAGTACCTTGTATAGATTATGAATACCTCCTAGGTTAAGAGGGAGTGTTAGAGTAATATTATCTATGTTCTATCTTCATAATGTCTAATATAATCATGATTTGATTAAAAGAAAAATGAGTTTTATTATTTTAACCATGATTCATGCTCAAGAGTTATTTTTATTTGTAAAGCCAATCACCCATTGTACAGGTTTTTATTGAATCGAAGTCGAAAGAGTCATTATCATACATGTAAGACCCCTTTGGGAATGTTATATCATGTAAAGAAAATTTATATAAAGCAAAGTGTCATATAGACCCTCCAAGACCTTTTCAACATGCAAAAGACAAGTCATTCTAGCGGTGAAAATTGACCTCATGAACAACTATTCGACCACCATAGAGACTATATATAAAGTTAGAGCCTCATTGTGAAGCACCAATCAAGTTAAGACAAGAACAAGAAAAAGACTAAAAATAAAGCAAGGTAGGGAGATCAAAGGAAGAAAGAAAGCAAATTTCCTAATGATCGTTTTGGGATAAATCCTCTCACACATGTGAGGTTATTTAGGGCATCTATACGCTACAGAATGCCAAATTGAAGGGTCATCAGTCACATTTGGTGCCAAGAAGGCATTTTGGAAGCCAAATTATCAAGGAAGAAGGTTATCTCCAAGCAAAGGAAAGAGAAGTCAAGTTATCCCTTTCCACACCATCGATCGGTTCTCCAGAAGGGTAGAAAATTGTTTGTCAGGCTGAAAATTACGGTCAAAGTTGTGGGAGTCCGAAATCTTGGTTGAAGAGAATTTTGGATTTGCTATAAGGTAAGTTTGAATTGGGTTGAATTTGTGAGAAGAAAGTTCATCAGGAGAAATTTGAATTGGTCTTGGAGGTGTCTTTGATAAAGGATATTAGGTCTTGGAATTCATCATTTGAGTTTTATAAGAAGAAAACTTCTTGTGGGTTTCCTCTCAAGAGAGGTTTTGTACACAGCTTGCAACCTACATTTTGTGTCCTCTTGTCTCATTGATATTCATTGTTTGACAATTGTTTGATGATGAAGAGCATAATATTAATAAAAGTGAAATAAAAAGCTAATGGAATTTAAGTAAAAATACATCACAAAGAATTATCAAAGGAGGAGAAATCACCTAATCTACCTTCCCTAGATTTCTTAACAAAGATAAGAAAGAAACTAGAGCCTTAAGGAAATAAAGGAATATTTGTTGGATACGAGTCAACAAAGGCCTATATAATATACATTTAAGGACAACATTGGGTTAAAAGTTAGTAGGTACTTTACCTTTGCTAAGAGTTTGCTGTTGGAGAGTCTAAAAAGTTCATATGGACTTTGATGATGATGAAGAACATGAATCTCCTAAGGTAGAGGTTTAGGCCCATCAATCTATAACATCCATTGATCTCATCAAGAAGAGGCAAAAGGGCTAAGTGAACGTGAATCCATTGTTCTTAAAAATAGAAAGACCAACTTGGTTAAGGTTGACCTTGGAAGAAGCCAGACATGCGATGCCACGTCGCACCTTGAGAAAGCAAGAGACGAAAGGCGTGTCTTTGGATATGAAACATTGATGACTAATTTTATTGATTACATGAACCTTCAAACTATGATACGGTAGCTAAACAACAAGTTTAGAAGGATTCAATGATGTAAATGCCAATCTATTATGAAGAATGATATACAGGGATTGTGCTTAGACCTGAAGGAAATCGGTAGTGACCTCCAAATGGGTATATAAGACTAAGCATGCGGTGGATGGAAATATTGAAGTACAAGGAAAGATTTGTCGGCTAGATAATTCTCCAGAGAAAAGGGGAGAAGATTGTGATGCGATTTTTCTCCATGTTTGAGGTACACTACTATTAGATTTATTATTTCTATGGGATGGAGATTACATTAGATGGATGTAAATATTGCTTTCATTAATGGTGTGATTGAGGAAGAAGTGGACATAGCCAACCTCAGAGTTTTGAGGTTCATGGGAAAGAGTCACATTTGTATATTGAAAGCCTTACATAAGATAAGTAAGCATCTAGAGCATGAAGTATCTCGAATTGATGGTTACTTGACAGGCTTTGTTTCTTCAAAAGTAATGCTAATCCAAACCTTTATATCAGGTTGAGAAAAATGAACCTATGATTTTATTGTTATACGGTGATGACTTATTTAAAGCAAGTGTAGAGCATCTCATTATTCAATGTAAGAAAGAAGTTGGCCTCTAAAATTTGATATGAAGGATCTTGGGTTGATACTGCTACTATTTTATTGAAATTTTGGTAGTTTAGGTCGGTATTTTTTCCATTTGGCGAAAAGCAGAGAGAAATTATGAATTTAAGTGTTGACCAAGATAGCCTAAATTTTCTCAAGAGTTGGTGAGTCCTAGAACATGTTTGCCTACGAAAAGTCATGTCTATTACCATGGAAGCTATATATTGAGCTAATGGTTACCTCGAAGAATTTTAAGATCTAATGTAACTATTTATGCTATGCAAGCTGAGAGCAACACTTTTCTGTGGAAGGATTAGGTTTGAGGCATCATGAGTCGATTTATGATATCATCATATCATTTAATAATTGTTATTCTACGTAATTGTGATATTCCTACTGGAATCTCATTAAATATTTGTGCTTGTTACTTTTGTTGTTGCTGGAAGCTACTGTGACATTTCATGTGAATTTTTGTGGCAACTTGAGTGAATTTTGTAGCTCATATTTATGTGAGTTATGTGGTACTTCTTGGTGATATTAGAAATTTCAGAAGAGTATTAATTTTATGTGGCTCATGTGAGGGCTGCATTTGCGATACTATTATATACATCATTTGTGTTATAAGGTTGAGAAATAGGCCAAATTTAGATCTTCTTGAGACTTATGAAGACCTGGTTACAGGCCTCTATATGGACATAATTGAGGGAATTCTTGTGACTCAATTGGAGGAATTGACATTGATGGGAGGATGTCATGATGATGCAGTTTGTCTATTTTTTGGTTGAAGGAATATTGTGAATGAAATGCTATTATGATTGATGTAAATTATTGGAATTTAACTCTCTCATAAGGAAATATGGTTGGGTTTTTTCCCCTTGTATCTTTTCCCTAGCCTTGCACAAATCTCTAATGTCTCTTCTCTCATTGATTTAATGTGATCTTTACTACTCTATGTTGTAAATGATTGTAATTTTCATATGTAACTACTTAGTGATGATTTAAATAATCTAAAAGTCAAATTGAATACTACAAACAATCCTGTTATCATTGGAAGTAGTTACGGTTGAAAAATTGTTAAAAGCCTTATTCAAATTGAACTAGGTCATATCTTGAATATTGAGAAAAACGTTAGAGTAGAAATCACATGGGAAAGATTTGATTATACGTTTCAAACCATGCATTGTGGTTATATTTGGGGCAGATGGAGAATCGGATCAGATGAGGAGAGCGTGATGCGAGAAAAGCTTAATTCTAACGGCTAAGATACAATGGTTACTTTTGACCAAGAATGGTTTTTTAACTTTGATTTAAACTAGAAAAACAACATATTTTAATTAGAAGTGGGAATTAATCCCGTTAATGTTATCAGAAGTAAAGGAAAGTATATTATAAATATCTACATAAGTTTGGAACGATGGAGTGTAAATATGTAATAACTCATGACAAATTTGAAAGAGATTGAGGACTCATATTTGGTGAATCCGCTCATGTACTAGAAATTTATTGGATCTTTGATGTATTTGGTTCAAATATGAGGTTGAAAATTTGTTTTGTGGTGAACACTAAAGCGTTCTAAATTGGAACAAGACATGATCGGTGAATTGCAACAAAACATGTATTGAGGTATTCGTGGTACAATTGATTGTGGTTTGAGATATGTATCATCAACACAAAGTCGATACTGTGCTGTAAATTATTGTATATGGACAGTGTTTCAAACATGCAAACTTATTTGAGTACGTGTGAAAAAATTTAAAATAGTGTAATGGTACGGGTTGAGAGGTAGTTTAAGTGAACAAACAATTTTATTATTATAGGTAATAGCTCCGGAGAACATTTTTCCAACATGGCGGAGCAGGATGTCTTTGAACACGCTATGCCATACCATTAGTCAAATACCGAAATACCAATAAAAACGAGACTTCATTCTCTCCACATCCTGCAGCTTCTTTCATCTCACGAAAACAATGAACAAAGCACTGAGAGAGCAGGCCGCATCTACATGTCCTTTAGCAGCTACTGGCTATGCACCCTTAGGCTTCCCATGTAACTTGTACTTGTCACCAGAAGCGCCTGCCATTAAATCAAATGAACAAGTGAAATCACAAAACTTATGATACATTGATTTCGCATGAAACAAAAGAAAGGGTGTCATCAACCTGTGGCGCACCGATACCGAGAAATTGAGAGGTTTCGCGCCGTATTTTCAGCCAACTGAATATCTGTTCTCCTGGCCCCACCATATTTGTCACTGAAAGCGTCGTGTTTGCCAGGGTTTTGTACGTACATTTGCTTGGATGCCTGTTGCGACTTTCCATTCCATCATACATAATCTTACCTCGTTCTCTTCTCTAATCTCTCATCTCAGACGACAATTCATTAAATCATAACAATTGATGCGGTGATGTACCTGTGGTCCTATCAGTTTTGTTACATAGCGCATAGCTTTTGTCCATTATGAAGGCTGCAAAAGACATTTTTTCTTTCCTCAGACTTTCTTTTACGTTGAGGCAGAAGTTCCAACGGGTTTGTCAACTTTTCAAGCTGGTATCCAATATAAAAGCCCAAAAATTGTTTCCCCGACTGCTTCACTGCTAGGTTTAATCATCGACTTTAGTACCACATGTCCATATGTGCCAGCATCCATTTGACTGACATAAGTAATGGTATTCGAACGGCAACCAGAAAGGAATTATTACTTTGGTGGTGGACACCATCTCTGACTCTGGCTCATAATTTCATCGTCATGACCAACGCCGTTAATCTCAAGTTTTCTACTGCCCATCAATTTTCTCATCTGCGTTAGTCTCAGCGATTAGTGGTCGCGCATTGAAAATACATAAATGAGAGAAAATAAGGGTTCATGGTTTGGTTGCGGGACGACCAGAGTAATCCGCAGGTAGCGTTGGAGTCCATAAAATACTGCGCCCATTATCACATCATTGCGGTCTGTAAAACAATACATTAAGGATCAGCAAGCCAAGTCCTAATTGTAAAGTTCGAAATTACCCCTCCCAACAGAATTCTTGATGTGTTGAATGCCTTCATTGTGAAAGTGGCAGAAGACATGACTTTAGGCATCCACTCCACCCAGGGCTCCCCGAATTGGTAACTCACTGTCGTCATCATTTCCTCTTAATAGCTGCTCATCAAATCAAACGGTGTCCTTTTACATTATAAGCACAACGGTGAATAGCCGCTGGTATATATTATGAACGGTGAACCAGTGGATTTGAAATTTTGTGAGATTCTGGCAAGAGCTGCGTACATTCAAGTAGGATGGCTGTGATTATCAGCCCTGGTAGAGCTGGCGAGCAATAAAGACATGATGCAGGAACAATGATAATGATTGTCGCTGATGCCGTGCTGGTCTTATAGTTGACAAAATGAAACTCCCAAAGAGGACGAGAAAGGAAGGCGCGTAAGATTACATATCCAAAATATGATCAGCACACATACTCAGTGTAGTCTTCGAGTCCGGGAGAAGATTAAGGAACAAAAACATGATCATTCACATCTGCTTCCACTTTCTCCCAGTAACAACTCCTTGTCATCCTTTGTCTGCCACCACAGCAAAATGCTCCTGCTTAGTTCAATATAGTAAAAACACAACAATTATGGTTGTTCATTCCCACAAATCTCCATAAATATAAAAAAAAATAGGAAAGAGTTGAGATAAGATGATACCATAATGCAAGAATCAAGGAGTTCTGAGGCAAGAGGATATCCCTGATGACCGCTTGTAGTGAGACATCCATGGGATGGTCGAACTCTAAGATGGCATGCACTGTGAAAGTTCTGAAGTGTTGATGCACCCATTCTTTTTTACAGGAGGTGGTATTAATTGGCATTTCGTTGCCTCTTGTTCTGCATCAGATTCACCTCAAATCCCATTTCCACTGGCTGGAATGACTTGGGTGGGATGAGGAGGAAGAAAGTGGGGGAAAAAGCGTTGTCAACGTGGAATCTCAACACCAAGGTTCGGAGAATGGTTGGACAAGAAATGAAATGGATCAATAAATTTATAGAGTAGTGGTGGGATCAGTTGTCTCGTAATTACAAATAATTGCATGGAGTTATTTCATACTTTCATGCAGATAAATCATTTGTTGCATACTTCAGCCTTTGTTTATCGGTGGTCTTATTACACTGATTGAAAAATCCTGTTTCCTCGGTCACAGGATGCAAAAACCAAGCTTACCAAAACAGGGGTAGACAACTTGAAAAAACAAAAATCCATTACTTTCAAATGCTGGGGTCAGGGGCGAGAAGCAGCAAAAATATCAAAAAGAAACTGCAGAAAACGAGTGCATTAGCATAAACATAACCAATCACAGAAGAGTTGTCAAAAAAAAAAAAAGTGTGAACTGAAAGTCATCTAGGTCATAATGGTTAGTTGGTATGGAAATAACTAATGGAGTTATTGCAGACCTACTAAATAGTTAATTCCTACTGACCAACCATTAATATGAGCACATATTTATAAAAGGTTATTAACATTATTAGTGTTATTTAAATATTTTAAGTTTAGTATTATTTATGGAAGCTTTATCTAAATTGTTTAAATTAAATTAAATGACTGGATTTAATAAATTTATTATTTAAAAATATAATTTTTTATTTATATATTTTTAAGTATCCAAATTATAAAAAATTGCCAATTTAAATATTCATCTATTTTAGGAACCCTATTATTAAAATTATAGTACTTGGTTTTTCTATATTAATGGAATTTTTTAAAATATTACTTAAAAAATCTGTGCTACATTTTTATTTCATTTGATTCAGGGTATATGACAAATTTTTTTTTTTTTTTTTTTTTAAATACAAGATTATTAATTTGGATTTATTTTTATTTATTTATTTTGATATAAAATTCTAGTCATAAAATGTATTTTTGAATTTATGTTATTATAATAAAATAATACATATTTTTTAATTTATTTTTTTAATTCAAGAAGTATTCATATAATGTGATATGGAAAAAATATTATAATTACATATATGATCAATTAAAAAACAATAAATTGAATTTGTAATTTTATTGATAAAATTATAAACAATATTATCTATACAAAATTAATAATATACATGTTACAATAAAATAAATTTAAATAATTCTAATTCATGTTATTAATAACTATGATATTTCGCTCACGTGGTGTAGAGTAGTTGGTGATAGGGTGCACTATTAAGGAATTCTATCTGCAAGGTCACCTATTTGAAACCCGTGGGTGATTAGAATTAGTCTAAACTACCAAAAAAAAACCATGATATTTCATCCCTGGTGAGTTAATATCGAAATTGAATGAAGTGCAAGGCGGGGCATTTACTCCCTTACCCACACGACATATACATCGATGAAGTGTGTCAAAGATGCTTCTGGTGGCAAGCAGGAACCAACGCTTCTCGAATGTTTTAGTGGTATAAATCGTAATTAGGTTTCCCTAGGATTTTATTAATTATGCATGGTAATGGGAGGCAAGAATTTGGTGGGAGATGGCTCTCTCTCTTCGCCATCCCTGGCCCTCCAAACCGAGACAACAAGGAAGGGTGTTGCTTGAGGCCCTAGTGGTTGTGCTTCCATCACGACAGTGGTTCAATGCATAAAAATTTGGGACCCGAGCTTGTGAAGGCCTGTACAAACAATGGGTTAGTTTTTGGAATTGTGCGGGTAAGACAAAAGTTGGTTTTGGCTTCCAAGGCGACTTCGCTTGAGGTAACTCAAATTTCCAAACCGCTGGTAAAATTTTCATGCCTATCTCAAATTTTATCTCACATTTCATCCTTCTACTATATTTTTAGCCGTTATGTAGCAGTAGGAGTATGATTCCTGACATTTGAGGTTGAGTCTGAAATTAGCGACGATAGCTTACTTCTAGTTTTTTTTTTTCCTCAGACATAGCTCAACTCTGGGGGTCAATTGGGGAGATGGGGTCATCGCTCTCAAGTTTTCTCCTCCTTTCGTTAGAATTTGGACTTATATTATGCTCAGGGGGGAGTGGAGTAAGTCGAGTCTCTAGATGTGGTGTGTTTCTGGTTGCTCGAAAGTTGTTATAGCCTAGGAAGTCTAGCGAAGGGGGGTCTAATCGTCACTAGGCATTATCTCCATGATTCTCATTGCCCCTTTCACATTGCAGTTGTTAACGCTTGTATAACCTGGGAGTTTCATGGAGATTGGTATACAAAGTGTAAGGCGTCGGGTTGTAGATGCACAATAGTAAGCCCGAGGCCCATGCAGCACCAACGTGGATGCACTCACATGGGTTCAGGGCGAGGATTCGAAGGAATCGTCAACCATGTAGAAAATTAGGATTTATGGAAAGAGGTGGACCAAAAACAAGCTAATTCTCCAGGAAGAATATACTTGCCCCTCCGTTCGACTCTTTGGAAACACAGATTTAATAGGTTACAACAATTATGGAGCAGCTAGCTCGAGAAAAACATGAGGGTCAAAACGAATTTATTGCTTTTATGAATGACCTTTATCATAATCAATGGCACATGATGGATGGGTTGGTATCACTGCATAGCGGCTAGAAAAGGGTCCATGAGAGGTTGGATCATTTCGAAGGAAAGATGGAACATAGGAAGCTCACGTTCATGAAACGTTTTGTCCTCCTTCGCCACCAAGCAATGGACCGAACAGTCTAGCTTCGGATAATTTTGTTGACTATATCGGATGTATTTTGGTTCTTAGGATATTCTTATTTTTTTGGCTATTTGTATATGGTCTCTTAGTTTAATTATGTTGTTGTCAAACTATTTTTTCTATTACCTTCTCGCCAACAAGTTTCTACGTGTATCTTTGACATGAATTAATAGAAAAATTAGATTTAAAAAAAAATCATGATATTTTAGAATATATCACTAATAACGATATAAAAAAATACCAGAAACACTACATAGTTAATTAATTATAGTTCATCATATGCATTAAAAATTAAATTAAAAATATATATATAAAACATGTCCAAATATAAGTGTAACATATATGCATTTTCAATCTTTTTAATATATATATATATATATATATATATATATATATATATATATAAAGGTAGATCTATTTTAACTTCATATGTTAAGAGCATAATTTTTTTTTCAATTTTTATATAAAAAATAAATTTATATCTTAAAAACTTAAATTTACATGTTACACATGTAATCGCTTACAAGTTTTTATTAAATCCTTAGTTAAAATAGATATATGTTGATATACTTCTAAAATAAAATATGATGTTTAATCAAGTTTCAATTTATAATTCCACACTCTGATTCCTTTATGCCCGTATTACTAACCATTAATAAATTTCAATTATGTATTTTAATATACATTTACAGAAAGCATAATGACCATTATTTTATGTTTTTCTATATTTTAAACTCTAACCTTTAATAAATATGTTTTTTAAAACTAAGTTTTAATTTCATAACAAAAATTATTTTCCTAACAAACTAATTTTTGAATAAAAAACCTTCACTTATATTTGAAATCTTTATAAAATATTAATCATGATATATTTTAAATAAGATTCATATTACAAAATTAAATTTAAAACTTTTTACTATTTCAAATTATTTACAATTTTAGATTTCAACGATTTATTTACCAACAAATTCATTTATCTTTACAATAATTTTATGCATAAGATGAATATAAATGTTGATTTGTATTTCATTCCATTTAATATATTAGGTATAAATCTACCCAGAAAAATGTGTTAAAAATTGTTATAAATAAAAAAATTTGTTACATAGTAGTAATATTATTTTTATCCTAATTACAACATGTTTTGCTAAACAACATATTTTTGATTTGATTTTAATAATTATTTCAAATAGTGAGATATTTTATATTTCAATTTTATTTTGGAGGGATGTTGTAAATTAATAGTAAATTTTATATATATATATATATATATATATATATATATATATATATATATATATATATATATATATAATAGAAAATTACATATATATTTTAAGGTAAAATAAATATAAATTCATTGTGAAGTAAATTTATATTCATATTTTTGTCGAAAATGAACCAAAACACTCTCAAACTTTAGGTTATGGCCTATACAATCACGTTTGTAATACCTGGATTTAATTTCATTTAACATACAGACATTTTAATTTATACATTGGATTTTATTTTAAATTAATAGGATTAAGAGGCATGCTAATCAAGTTATCAACTAAAGTTCTTTTTTTGAATAAATATTTAATTATGGTATGTTTCCATAATCTGATGGTAAAAGTTTTCCAAGATTCCAGAGTAGTTGATTAAGCAGTTACTAGCAATTACCTTTCCTCTAGGGATAAAAGGAAAATCCTAGAGAAGGAAAGGGGTTCTCTGCATGAGAAAAGAAACAACTAGAGAGATGAAAGGGGAGAGTGTCCAGAGCTGGTAGCAACCAATGGAAATCTGCTACCTGTTATTGGAGAAGATACTGGACAGGGGTCCTGAGGTCTACCTCCTTGAAAAAAAGCTACGCAATCCTACTCTGGTGAGGAGCATGGGGGGAGTTAAGGACATCATTGCCTCTCTCACTATTTGGAGGATGCCATTAGCCATACTTATTTGAGATAAGTGAACTAGACTAGAATGAATGGATATTAGTTTCTTAAATATGTTAAATCCTGTAAATAGTTTTTAGAGTATGTGAACAGTTGCTTAGAGGGATAAGTATTAGATTCTTTGAATGTAGTTTGAACAATTTTACTTCCTGGAATTAATAATGTAACAATGGGATTTAGTGGAAGATAGGTGACTGAAGGTTCTTTAATAATATTGATATAATACAGTAACCATTAACATGATGGAGAGTTAGTCCACTTGGGGAAGTGAATCTCCAAACGGGACAGTCTGTCATGTAAAGGAAACCGGATACACTAACTGAGAGTAAACCCTCTTGAGCTGGTTTGGTCACCCATGAAATGTATTCTACTACGAAGAATTAATATCAAAGCATCCAGGAAAATAAATTGCATAGAAAAGGAAATACTTAAGAACTAAATGTGAGAATTAAATTAACAGTATATACAGAGTGCTTATATTCATTAAAATATTAAGTATATGCAGAGTACATCTATTCATTGAAATAGGAAGAACAGAGAACTGTAAGTTCTCAAAGAAAACTTTGATTACAACATTCCTCGTAGTGAGGAGTAAACCCAGATAATAAAGGAATATCTGAAAATTTATAGATATATGAACTATAGCATAACCATTGAATCGAGGTAATCAAACAGGAAAGGTATAGCAAGAACAATAATGAAATGCTCAAAGAAATAGTAACTGAATATGGGTCTTCACAAATAGTCCTTTAAAACATTATTGACAAGTGGGCGGAGTGCAGGATTAGCCGGATTCACATTTCTATATTCTATTATATATTAACCAAAGAAAATACCAGAACTAACCATAGCATAAGAGTCCATAAATACCATAATACCCCAAACTATCTGTGGTGATAATGTTGGCAAGTATCAAAGAAAACTACACTACTACGGAGGAAATCAGAAAAATAGGGATTAACCCAAATATTACATATAACAGTGGTACCCTTATGGGAATTTAAGCAACACAAAATTTATTGATAACTTAAAGAATAACTCCTTAAATACATCAAAACTCTCGAAGGGATATGGGTTCAAATCTTCTAACTACTAGCCTTAAAACATTGTTGTCAAACCCTTAAGATCAAACCCTGAAACGAAGGAAGGAAGCCTACCCAGAATGGCATAGAGCACCTATAGGGGAAAGCAAGAGCCATAAAACGGGGAGGTTGTTGCAATAACTCGAACGTTGTGGGTGCAGGGATTCGGGGTTACCTGCATGCCATGCATTTCAAACCATAAGCACAATGTTAAGAACCAAAGTTATAGAGTGCTAGAAGAAATTGTGACTTACCTTGGAAGTAAACGGATGGTGAGCTCCTCACACCTATTATCAACAACAAAAGTTAACGCCAATATGTAGATAAGAAATTAATATTGTTCAACTAAGATACAAAAATTGTATTATCAGAGATCAAAAGACAATTTACGCACCTATCTTTGTTGTCAAAAGCAAGTCTCTATTGACGAAGTCTCTCGGAAGAACCAATCCGGTAACACAGCAGTTCGGAGAATGCATAGCTTGTGTGAGAGCGCAACTCTCATGGCTATACCAGTTTGCAAACAGGATTAAAGGATCAACTGCAAAAAGGGTCCGAGGACAAACCCTTAACCTCAACAAATTCGATAACGAGACAGCTTAAAGATGAAATAAAACTCAAGCAGAGGGAAATGTGATATGGGGGAGGGCCTTTGTCATACCAGTTAACCAGAATGCCAGAAGGAAAACAAGCAAACTAATTAGAGTTGCAAAGAGAAAACGGTCGTAGCGATGCCAAGTGAGACGTGGTTAGGGTTCAGGGGTAGGGCAGTACCCTAACCACCCCAGGACCCATGTTAACTATTGATCTGGATAGCGCATCGATGGTGGGAAGACATCACAAATGTCTCAACATTAAACAAGTTGTTAAGCCTGAGGCTACGACAGATCCGGGTAAATGGTTAAAACGATTAATCCATATTTAATAATTTTTGCCAACGAATCTGATGTTCAAGCATATCATTAAAAACTTGTACATAAAACATCAAATATTATAAATTCCATTGTCTAGCGTATCTACAAGATATGTGAAATAATTCCTTTCCAAATCTCTATGTTTGTATTATAGTGTAAAGTTAGATTTAAATGTATTAAGATGCGTAAAAACATTGTGGTTAGCTTACTCAAATTGAAAAGGGTAACTTAGTGATTGATAAAATAATTAGTTTGACTTGTTGCATATGGCAGTTTATGTGTTTACATCATAGTAAAAACTTTATGTGTTTAATTACTAGGAGTCATTATTAGATTTATCTGCTATGAGTAAATTTTTTTTATTTGAAAATTAAGTGTTTATGGATGAACATTACAAGTGGTATAAGAGTAGCGTTCAAACACTGGGACCTAAAAGGGTCACCTAAATAACAATTAGTGAGTGTAAAAATGTGCACAGAATTGGGAAGAAAAGCTAACAAAGTGCGATGAGGAGGGGGTTTGTACATAAAACACATAGGACTATGAGAGCAATTCACGCCCAGCCTAACCAAGAAACGAATCTAGAAATGTGGGTACAGCTAAGTGTAGACTAGCATTAGCAAACGAGTAGATTTCTCGAGGAATAACAATGGAAAACCAGCAGGCTTCTGGATACTGTGTAGCAGTTACAAGAGGAAATGATGCGAGTAAGAAGATAATGAGAGTTTGATGTGGGAATAGGAGAAGATCCTTAAAAGCCTCTCAAATAAACAAAATCAAGGGATAGTTCAACCAAGCCTAGAACGAAACACCTAAGAAGAAGGCGAACAACAAGAACCAGCAAATGATAAGGTGGAAGGTAGCCAAACCCAACGAAGTAATAAAAATAAGTCTTATAACAAAGTAGATTCGAGAAATGTCTCCAACCAGCAGGAGATAAAAAAACAGAAGGTAGAGCTGCAGGGTGAATTCCGAAAAATTAAACCTCCCACATTCGATGGAGAAGCTAACGAAGTAGCAGAAGCATGGATAATTCACATGAATAAATATTTTCAAGTCTACAAATACAATAGCAAACTAAAGGCTCATTTAGCCATTTATCAACTTCGAGAAAAAGCCACCTTATGGTGGGAAGAAGTTAAAAATGTGCGAAGAATCGAGAACCAGAATGTGACTTGGGACGAATTCCAACAATACTTTAAAGATAAATATCTAACAGAGTGTTTTTATGATGAAAAATCTTGAGAGTTTCATGACTTGATATTGGGACAACTAATTATGGATGAGTTCGTAACTAAATTTACTTCCTTGTTGCAATATGTGCCATATCTGAGGGATGAAAAGGTGAAACTACAACGATTCTTTAGCAGCCTACCTGCTCATATGAAGGAGAAAATCAGGTGTCAACACGTGGAAATCCCAGAGGCCACCATGTGCCCCGCCCCCCCCACCCTCAAGTTGTATGGTATGGTAAAAAATTTATCAGAGGTTGGGCTCGACCCCGCGACCTCCCCCACACTACGCACAACACTTACCAAATCCGCTACCACATTAGTCCTTACATATGTATGCTCCTGAATTATATTTAAACTAAGTCAAAGTTGTATGTGGGGGTAAGTGGGGCCAGCCCCCAATCCACGGGACCTCGTGCTATGACCACTAGCAGGGCCAAAGGCTAATGGTGGAGTTAAGCGTGCTTAATTAAGCACTAATATTTGTTTTATGTGTTAAACCATATGTTAAATGCGGATATATCTAAACGCACAATTACCACATTCTGTGCGCTTAACTAGTGCTTAATACCACTTAGAAATTAATTGCGATTAACTTGGCAGACCTCCAAAATTGGCGGAAAGTGCCAGTTTAACTGCAGTTAACTCTAGTTTGCCAAATTTAGCGGCATTTTCATAGGAGAAACTGGAAGAAGTCATACCCTGGGAAGTTTTCGACCAAATTGAGCACAGGAAGAGGCTAGGTAGCCATTTTCTAGCATTCGTGACTCATTGGTGCAAGTTTCAGAGGCAGAGGAGCACTTCTGAAGGGATTTTTCCAGCTTGAAGATTAAAGATGCCAAAGGCCACCAGAAGAGGAGGCCATATCTACTTCATCTGAATACCAATTGAAGAGCCATAAGAGGCTAATTGGGGGTTTTTGGATGCTGTGAATCCATTGGTAACATTTGTTTATTATTTTGAGCACATATTCAGGGTGATATTGTAGGTTTGACAATACGGTGTATGGATCAATTAGATGTTTGAAGCAGTTTTGGAAGCTATTGAGAATGGATGAGACCTTGTAGGGGTTTTCCAACCCATAGAAAGATTTTTGTAGTAGCTGTGACCAGCATGGTTTAGCTCTAGTTTGACTTATTTATTCATGAAGTTGTTTATTGTATTCTTCAGTGTGGAATTGAAGGGTGCTTGTGAGGGGTTTCTAGCTTTCAACGGTGAAAGTATGTCATCTCTGAAGGAGATATGTTGTGTTGTTGATATTGTGAGAGTTCTTTGCAGGAGAAAATTACCTTGAAGGGGTAATATCCACATGTTGTTGGCAGAAAAATGATAAGTACTTTTAACACTGAATACAAGAGAGGTCTAGTCATGTTGACGGGCCAGGAGATGTAGCCCAGGAGGGGTGAATTCCTTCATCAATGGCTTTTGTGTTGTTGTTTGATGATTTCATGCTTTACAATTTGTTCATGGAATTACACTGTTGAAAGAAACTTAAAAGAAACCATTGAAGTAACACGTTTTTCAGTTCAAATATATGCACATAAGAAGCAAACATGTTTAAAATATGAAAGAGGTACTTAGAATAACATTCACTAATACTCCATTCAGATCAATACATAAGATACCTAGTCATAGCCATGTCTTTGATGGGGGGAATGCTCGCTTCAATCAGGAGGATAAGATAGGGAGTATTTCCTTTAAGCTTGAGATTGTAGGCTATAAATTTATTTTGGATCTACTCAATGTTCGTCCATGCCTCTCTGGAGATTACTATAACTCCAAATCTCTCATCTATATAAATAACAGGAGTGACGAGAGTCTCAAATAGAAGTTTTTGTTTATCTCATGTTCAAATATCTACTAACTTTCAAGTATTTTCAATCCCATAGTAAGATCCCCATCATCCATTTATCCTTTTCTCAATGCTATAATTCCAATTGAGCTTGTTATGGATGCCAAATCCAAGATATTTGTAAGAAGGACCTCCCTATGAGTATTAGTTGTCATATATGAAAGTATCATATGTGATCTTTTTGGATTTAATTGTTATGACTTTAGATTTTTCATTATTAATGATCATATGTATCTTGGAGTATAAACCTTGGAGGATTCTTAGTTGTTTTCCAATATTGTAATGGACACTTGCTAAAAAAAACAATATCTTCAAGGAAAAGGAGAAGATTTATGACTATACCAGTAAGCATGGGGCCAACAAAAACTATATCTTCCCAACACTCTTCTAGCTTATCATTGTATATGCCAAAAAGGGGGGGGATAAGAGACACCCATGTTTGACTCTGATATTTCATCAAATTTATTTTGACCAACCCTCAGTGGTCCTAAGCTTAGAAATAACATTCTAATACAGCTTTGTCATAACAACCCTGATGTCAAGAAGAACCATTATAACTTATAGTTTTTTTGATATATTTTTCTTAGGAACAATGTCAAAATATTTTCTAAAATCAACAAAAGAATATAATATATTATATTTTTTATTGCAACATTTTTTTGCAGCAATTCTCAGAGTACCAAGATGGTCCATAATTGAATTATATCTACTAAATCCAGCTTTTCCTTTAAGTATTTTGCCATGGATTTCAAGCCATAGGCTAATGTTATTTTCCAAAAACATTACATACACGATGGCTAAAATGTGGCTAATCATAATATTTCCATATCTATAGGGAATGATTTTATCCCCATTTTTAAGATATAAATAATGTGACTTTGTATCCAAGGCTTAGGGAAGCCTTGCTTCACTACCAAATTAAAGAGCTTTTGTATGTGAGGGATCAGGATAAGCCCTCCTATTTTAAAATTTTCATCTTGGTAGCCTTAAATATACTTATATTTACCATTAGCAAGCTACTTAACCTCAATCTCAATTTCTTTCAAATAAAATATATCATTTTTTATACAAGCATTTAAAATGGCATCCATGGCGTTAGAGGATTCATAAAGGTTTTTCAGGTAGAAATTAAAATGCTTCAAGGGATGCCAATTATTTACTTTAGTTTCACCAATTAGAATTTTCCTCCAAAACTTTCTAGGATTGGATTTAGAAAGGTGCAATATCTACTCTTTCTTTCTATTTATACAGTGTATTTTCTTTCTTTTAATAATAGACTTGTATGCATTTATCTTATCAAGTTTTAATGTTCGAGGTAGTTTGTATGCATAACTTTCATAGAAGAGTTGTCCAAAAAAGTGTGAACTGAGACCGTGCACGTAGCTTATAATGGTTTGTAGGTATGAAATAACTAATGGAGTTATTTTATATCTACAAACCAAGCTAATAATGGTGAGTAGCTATGAAATAACCAATGGGATTATGGTATATGTTATAAGGTTATTATTAAGTTTGGTAATTATTTAAGTATTGAGGTGTTTTCGCATTGAATTATATTTGATATTATTTTAATTCATTCATCTGTGACCATTTCCATGAGATGTAGTCACTAATTTCTCATGATTTTTGAATATTCCACTTAACACTCATTGCATCAGGTGATGCTCACTAGGGGTGAAGAAGTGAGATTGAAACTAGTGAAATGAATCACATAGTGTCAGTCATTACTTCGGAGGCTTGCACCCAGTAACCAGGACTTCCTGGGAAGTCACTCTATTATTATTATTATTATTATTATTATTATTATTATATATATATATATATTAAATTTTGTAGTGCCTCTCTATTCATTCATATAAACAAAACAACAGGTTACACTATCAAATTCTATGCTTGGTAGCCTCAACCTTCCCGAATGAAACTAGGTTTGTTGGCCACCTCAAAGAGTTAAAAGTCAACCACAATTGAAACAATTTAATCCCGTCTCTAAATGCCTTATAAGGTATATTATCTACTATATCTTTTGACATACTAATAAAAAATTAAATGCTATCCACCTATCTCATATTTCAACAAAAAACAGTATACCTGTGGAGTTACTCATCTGAAGATTCAATAGGTGTCGGATCCTTAACACTTAATCCAGGCATATCAACTTGATGCATACTTTGGAATTGACATTCCATTCGACCTAGACGCACATTCTGGTGATGTAGCTGAAGTTGTATTGCATGAATATCTCTATTCATATCAGCCAATAAGGAGGATGCCTTTGGGTCCCCTCCTACCTCTTGAATTGCTACAATGGCCTTTGCCATTAGACACTTCATTGTCTAATAGAGATGACTAGACTGCTTGAACAAGGACAATCTTCCTCTTGTGTTCTCGAGATTAGTCACCATAGGTTCCATTTCCTCATCTGGAATGTCTTCCTCTACTTTGGTTTTGAGGTCTCACTCCCAACCTGAAATCAAACCTTTTACTTGTCCAGATGTCCCCATAAGATAGGCATGCAACAACTTTTCCATGATTTCCTTGCCAAGTTTTCTTCCTCATTTACTGGGTCCCACCTTCTCCTTGATTTTGTCCTTACTTGTACTGCCCACTGGGCCTCTTTTTCTAGCATTTCCTTTTCCTATCTGCGCTTTCACCATTTTTTGTTTTTTGGTGGGTCTCCCAGTAGTTGTACCTTCACCTGAATCCACACTGGGGTTCTTACCTGATGTGAAGAGGCTTGAGGGTAAAAGATGCTAGGAGGACCTATACAAGGAAACAGAAAAAATAATTGTTTTTTGTCAGACTAAGTAGAATCCTCTCCTGTTTATTGAGGGTAAAATGTTTCCATCCCACCACCTCAGCCTTATTACTATTCTCCTACTTGCTTACCCATATTCCCATATCTCTGCAAGAGCTCTTATTCGCAACCAACGACAAACTCAAGAATTGATAGTACAGAGTTATGTATTTAGCATACTCATTAGGCCACAAGACAGAGCGCTGTGTGCATGCCTCTGTATTCTGAATTTTACAATAATTCCTCTTCTTAATAGGAACCCAGCTCAAGGATTTACAATGCAGGAGCAATTCAAAAACACCCACAACAGACAACAGAACAAAGCCCAAAAAATTACTAAAAGTGAATAACTTATTGACAGAACCCTTGATTCCTAGAAAAACATATTCTATCTTATGAAGGATCATAGAGTTGATGTCCTCGACATACAACAGCTCGAAACCCAATAAATTTAACAATTTTCCCCTGGCCCCAACCAAATTACCATGATATCTACCATAAATCAATGACTGGTTTGGACCTAGGTTGAAGACATTAAAAAAACCCTTAACACCCAGATAATCATTATAAGACATGCATGCACATTCATATAATTGACATGCGGAGATGTATAGACAAATATGTTGATAGGGGGAGTCAGGATGCAGGGTTTCATGAGGTAATTGAGGAAGAGGCCATGTCATGCTTCTCCAAGAAGCATCGCCCGCCACCTCCCCTTCATTTCTCATGCCCAGATAATAAAGACTCTTATTCTGCAAGATGAAATCAACACGACTGATCAGGTCACAGACTCGGAGGGAATCTTTAGGGAATACCAAAACAAACTCTTGCATGGAGATATCATGACGAAGACCAGACTGACAAAACCAATGAGTCTCAAGGTGAATATTGTAGAAACCCTCCCTCACAGAGCATCCTCCCAAATGAACATCATAACATAGCCAAGAGAAAGATGGTTCCCGTCTGGTTCAATTACTTGACAAAGATTCATTGCATACGGGATATACCTCCCCCCCCATCTCAATGATACATATTACTACCATGCTCAGAAGTAGACGGTAGAAGAAAACATACCAGAAAAATCGTTGCGCGATGGCTGGAGAGACCTTCCTCTGCCACAATTCCCTTGCTGGCTACTCCCCAAACGTTTGAATAGTGACTGATATCAAACGGTAAACCCACCTTCTGCCTAACCTTTTATCCCTCTAGGTGTAGCAATCATCCCATGACCTATATGACATAATCTATTTTCTTCTGCCTGTAGTGAATGCCAACGTAATGTGGCGTAGGACGAGCTGCCTACTATCTCTGACCCATGTCGTCACCATTCCACCGTGTGGCCGATTCCCACCTCGCACATCTCTTGGCGCCCCTGACACCCCAATCAGGGAATTAAATTATATTTGTTAAATTAGAATCTATTTAGGAGTTGTCTTTTCAAAAGTCGCATTAAAGACAACTCAATTTATTTCTTTGTTTTGGAGTTATTGACCTTTAACGAAATTTGTAAAGATTAATTAGAATCATTAATTTAAACTGTCAATTTTTTATAATTTGAATATTTTAAAAATATATAAATTAAAAATTATATTTTAAACAATAAAAATATTAACTTTAGTTATTTAAATTAAATTATTTTTGTTAAATTAAATAACTAAAGTTAATATTTTTATTATTTAAAATATAATTTTAAATTTATATATCTTTAAAATATTCAAATTATTTTCTGGATGCGGATGGTTCACCGCATTGATGGGGTGAACGTCCCAAGGCACGGCGCGTGGGATGGCCATATGGCCTCCCACCTGCGCATTTATCATCTCATTAACTTTGCCAGCCTGCGAAGCATTTGGTTCACCTCCCCGCCTCTCTGTGTTCGATTCTACGTGCTCCACACTCTATTTATAATGGTGCCATTCCTCAGACCAATTGCTCACGCCCATTCTGCTACTCGGCTTCACGCCTTGCAAACTTGTTGCTGCCCTCCCGCTTGCGCTGAGCCTAGCGCTCGCACGCAGACTGGGAGGTGCTGTGTTTTACTTTTTTTCCTTGAAACGCTGCCTGAATTCCATTTTTCTCAGAGTTTTCTCTGCCCCAAGAGGTCTCAGTCTTGTTTAGCGCGCGTTCCGTCTTTCTCTGTTGCTAAGTATTCCCTCTGCCTGCAATTTTGCCCATTTAGCCTTCATTTCATAGGCAAAATGCCCTGCCTCAAGCACCGCATGCGTAGTCGAAGAGGAAGCAGTAGAGGCAGGGCAATCCGCTCTCGCTCTTCCTCCAGCCCTGAACCCTCGTCTCAAGAATTATCTCCGGGGCATTATCCACAAACACGTAGTGGTCGCGGAGGAGCTAGCTGCTCTGGGCCGGTGCACCCTTCCCACGTCGCGTCACCCTCACAGCCTCTCCATGCCGTGTCCCCCTCGCATGCTAGCCCTCAACACCCTATTTCCCCTATCACTCTTCGCCAAACCTCACAGAGGGTTGAGTTTCAGTTCGAATGCACTATGGACTGCCCTACAGTCATTGCGTTCATCACAGTTACTCTCTGGGAGGAAGCTGCTGGTTCCACTCCCACTCAAATCCTCGCCCATCAGCCTCCTTCGAAACCAGCTAAGGCCGTAGACAAGCAGGCCATGCAGGGTATGGATAAAGATGGCCAAGCTCAAGACAAAGGGAAGGATGCAGCTACAACCTTTGATGACACCATCGATGAGGAGGACGACAACAGAGCGGGGTACCGATGTCATATCGTGGAAGAACCCCCACCTTAGGACAATGACAAGTGACCACGAGCTCTACAACTAGAACATGGCGCTGCAGCCCAGGTTCAATGGGTTATTCTCTGTGTTTTTGTTTAATTCTCGTATGCTGAAGGAGATTAATTCTCTTGTGTTAAATGCTCTTAGGCATATTTTGTTTATATGGTTTTATAAGCTACACTTCAGGCCGATTTCTCCCTGCGAGGGCGGTAAAATATGACTATAAGGGATTGGTTTCCCCTTCTGGGGCAGTCTGAATACATGAATTTTTGAGCTACAAACCGAGCTTTCAGGCTTTTACAGCTGAAGCTGTGGTAGTTTTGTACTGATATGTTTATAAATAGAATTAGAATTATTTAGAATATAAAAAAAAATTAAATTAAATTAAATTAAAAATAAAAATAAAAAAAATAATTCAAATTATTTGACAATTTAAATTAATGATTCTAATTAATTTTTACAAATTTCGTTAAAGTCAACAACTCCAAAACAAAGAAATAAATTGAATTGTCTTTATTGTGAATTTTTGAAAAAACAACTCTTAAATAAAATATAATTAAGATTTACAAATTTCCCTAAATATCAACAACTCTAAAACAAAAAAATAAATTAAATTGTTTTAATGAGACTTTTTTAAAAATAACTTCTAAATAAATTTCAATCATTCCATTCAAAGTCCATTTAAAGGTAGACAACTCCCAAAGAAAGAAATACACTAAATTGTTTTAATGAGGCTTTTTGAAAAGACAACTGCCAAATAGAGTTGTCAATGTGATTTTTTAATTTTGTAAATTTTTTTTTTTAATACGTTTTCTATGGTTCAAAATAATCAAATCGTCATTTAAATATTCACTTATTTCTAGGAGATCCTCGTACTAAAATTATAGTTCTGGGTTGCTTGGGTTCAAAATAGTCAAATCCTCAATTAAATATTCACCTATTTCGGGGAGATCCTCTTATTAAACTTATAGTTCTTGGTTTCTTCGGTTCTGAAGTCATCAATGGAGTTAATATTGATGTTGGTACATGCTTTTGGTGATAGTGATTGGAGTTAATGTTGATGTTGGTATATGCTTTTGGTGATAGTGATTTAACCTCATATTATATAAATTGAATTGTTTTAATGCGACGGTTTGAAAAGACAACTCCTCAATAGAGTTGTCACCAATGGAGTTAATGTTGATGTTGGTACATGCTTTTGGTTATAGTGATTTAACGTCATTTTATATAAATTGAATTGTTTTAATGCTACGGTTTGAAAAGACAACTCCTCGATAGAGTTGTCACCAATGGAGTTAATGTTGATGTTGGTACATGCTTTTGGTGATAGTGTTTTAATGCGACTATTTGAAAAGACAACTTTTTTAGTTGTTTTTATTTGCAAACAACTTCATTTTCCTCTTTAACAACAATTTTATGGATAAGATGAATATAAATGCCTATTTTCTAATATATCAAGTATAAATTTACCATGAGAAATATGTTAAAAAGTTGTTATAAATATAGAAAATTTGTTACATAGTAGTCGTATTATTTTTATTCTAATAACAAGAAGTTCCCCTAAATTGCATATTACACTTCTTTGTTTTGAATTTAGTTGTATTAAGTATATCAAACAGTCAAATATTTTAATTTTAATTTTAATTTTAGTTTGGTGAGATGTTGTAAATTAACATTAAATAATATTATATTAAAAATATTTAAAAAATATTATATTAAAAATAATAGAAAATTATTTCCATAATATTTTTTTTATATTTATAAAATTGAAAAAATAAATTTTATTTAGGTGAAATCTATGTGCCAAATACCATGAGACAAATACTATGGGCCAAATACCATATTATAAAAGAGATAAGATAAATAAATAAATATAAAAGAGGTATAAAGAGGTATGATAAATAAATAAAAATATATAAAATAGGATTAAAAATCAACATCTAATTATATAACAAGTTTATGGGTCAAATACCATGGACCAAATTATTATTAATACTATGCAAAAAAAAAAACATTATTAACCCTATTATTAATATTAATATTATTAAATCTAATATTCATATATTATAATATTAATATTATTAAATTTAATAGTTTTGGATTAATACAATACTAAATTTGTTATATATATATATATGGGAGGGAAGAACAAAGACATATGATTTCCGTGTAGATGGTGTTTTCTAATCCTATTTTATTGCTTTCACTAGATGCATTGATTTTAGTGTAGATGTTGTTATCTAATGGTATTTGATTACTTGCACTAGATTCATTTATTTCAATGTAGATGATTTCTAATCCTATTTGATTGCTTGCACTAAATGCATTGATTTCAGTGTAGATGGTGATTTCTAATCCTATTGGATTGCTTGCACTAGATGCGTTAATTTCAATGTAGATAGTGATTTCTAATCCTATTTGATTGCTTGCACTAGATGCATTAATTTCAATGTAGATGTTGATTTCTAATTATATTTGATTATTTGCAGTATATAAATTGATTTCAATGTAGATGATTTCTAATCCTATTCGATTGTTTGCACTAAATGCATTGACTTTAGTGTAGATGGTGATTTCTAATCCTATTTGATTGCTTGCACTAAATGCATTGATTTCAGTGTAGATGTTGGTTTCTAATCCTATTTGATTACTTTCACTAGATGCATTGATTTGAGTGTAAATGTTGATTTCTAATCCTATTTGATTACTTGCATTAGATGCATTAATTTCAGTGTAGATGTTGTTTTCTAATCTTATTTCATTACTTGCATTAGATGCATTGATTTCAGTGTATATGTTGATTTTTTATTTGATGTGATTGGATGTATGATGGTACATTAATTTTAAAGAAATTGGATTAATAGTGTGCATTGATTTCAGTGTAAGCACAAAACTTTATTGACAATGTACATTGACTTTTGTGTTATAGTAATTAAATCTATTAATATTGGAGAGCAAGAGAGACGAGGTATAATGTTTACTACAAAAACTCGACCTAAATATTTAAATGGTTTACAATTTCAACTATCATTTTCAAAGTTGAAGAAAATAGTTTGAGATTCATCACAATGAAAACTATTTGTAATTGACCACATTCTTACTATTCACATTTTCTGTCATTCAACACTATTGCATTGTCACATTGCATTCAAAGCTTTTATTTCATCGTTTTTCATTATTAAAACTATTTTACAATATTTATAATCTCAACAATCTGAGGTAACTAAGAAAATTTAAAATTAAAATGACTAGATAAATCTCAGATATATTTAGCATATTTAAAATGGTTATATTAATATTATATGTATTTACATATTATTTATAAAATTAATCTATCAAGCCCCGAGAGGGATCAAATCTCGAGGTGAAAAAGTTTTCACTTCGAGAGATTTGATCTCTTTTGACGCTTCATAGATCCAGAGTTAAGATATATCTAGGCTAGTATAATTATAAATAACCATAAGAACTATGCCAAAATTAGTTATTTTGTTCCAACCAAACTCATAATCATTCTATCTCTAATTTACTTCATTTCTCATATCACATCACAAGTATAGGAAGTTACTCCAACAATGTGCTCATGTATCAATGACCCAACAAAAAGAGAAATTGCTAAAAAAAAATGATTGAGCATTATGTAAATCTTGACAGATATATCTAATAAATGAGAGAAATGATTAGCTGAGACTTAAAAAAGTAAAGGGTCCAAAACAAACAACAACCAATATCCTAATATGAAGAACTTCATGCAGAAAATAAACAGTCAGTGTTCCCTAATGTCAACACAGGTTGCATGGGATTTTGGACACTGATGGAATATAGAAAACGGAATAAAGAAATTAGATCAGGAGAGGAATCAAGCTTCGTGTGCAGAAGTGAATACTTAAGAGAGGTGATATCTTCATACTATGTCGATTGTGCGTTCAGCCACAACAATCACACCCCTATGTCTATCGTGCGATAATTAACACACATGCTATGAAGTCAAAATTTAACTTCGGAGTCTGTGGGTCTGATGACCACACAATACACTTTAATTGTTCCCATATCCAAAAAAAAATCAAGAAAAAGAATAAAGAATATATTAAATAAAATGAAATGAAATTTTAAGGTCCACGAGACTAAAAAGAGTATATGGGACTATAAGTTCCATGTTTTTCACCTTTTTCATTTCAGTCCTTTTCTTATTCAAATTGATGATGTGCTGACCCAACCTTCCAAAAATCTCATTGCTGAAAAGACAATGTCAAGAAACGAGTGCTAACATATTCCCATAACTTTCTTTGATGTCTTTGAATGCATCACATTCCAAAATGATTTTTTTTTTTTTTTTCCGATTCCACTGCCTCACACATGCAAAATGTACACACTAGTTCTTCCCAATCTTCTTTAAGCATTTTCCACCATCTTGTTTCACAAAAAGTTGATACGAGTTGATTCTTAATTGAGCAATAAGAACCTTTTCCTTCCATGGAATGTTAGCTTCAATGCACTCTTTTTGTTGGAGATGTAGTACTTCTTCTTTCTACCCAATTCTTTTCTCCATGCATGTTTAAGAAACTTCTTCATAACAAAATTCTTTAGCTCCTTGCTATTTTTGGGACAAGCATTGAGGTAGATATTCCATTTTTGCATCCATGTGTAGTTTTGTCTCATCCATGTTTTTTTTCTTTTACTCATTCCTTCCTTAAAGATAACATTAGGGAATCTACCTACTCTCATTTTCTCAATTCTTTTTAGATATCTTATGAGCCGCACCATAGAAATCGCTTCAATGAGAGTTTCTCATGTTTCACTCAACATTATCTCATAAGGTACCAAAATTTTTATTTTGAACTTGCTCATGTTCAAACATTTTTGGATTTTCTCAATTTGCTTCCATTTTGAGACAGGGGAGCTGCTGGCCCACAATTCACACCCATATAGCAACAATGGACAAACTAGGAGTCCAAAAAGCACTTTAATTGTTTTCCAATCCCATAACTCTGCCTCTATACATATGTTTTGAAGAGAATATAATTCTTTCCACCCTCCTAAGGTTCTCTTCTTTCTACAGTCCTCCCAATTAATTTTGTTGTTGCAATCAATCCCGAGGTATTTGTACACATTTACTTCTTCAAGAATGTTGCCTTCAAAGAAGAACGTATGTTGACTCAGCTTCCTTTTATTAGAGAAAATCATTATCTTGGTCTTGCTAATATTGACTTGCATCCCCACTACTCTACAAAAATGCTAAAGGACATATAGGTGCAACTGCAATCCATGGGTCGATTTAGAAATCAATACAAGATCATCAACCTATAAAAGAAGCTTTATCACAAACATCCCCAACTGAACACCATCCCCACCTTGCAAATTTAGCCACTCTTCCAGTTTATCAATATGTAAACCAAAAAGAGTAGGGGATAGAGGGAAACCCTGCCTGATTCCAATGTCACTTCTACAGCTTTCTGAAATACCCCCTAAGGTTCTAATTTAGATTTTCACCTCTTCATAAAGTCTATAGACAAAAACTCTATAATGCAAAGGAATTTCAAGTTCTTCCATTTTACGCCACAACTTATCTTTAAGGACTGTGTCAAATGCCTTTTTGAAGTCAACAAAACAACATAATACTTCTTCTTTACCCCCCCAAACCTTTTCAATAATGTGTCTCAATGTGATGCCGTGATCCAATGTATAATTCTTCGGCCTAAAACCCTTTCGTCTTTTTTCACTCTTTTCTTTTACGTCTACCCACTTACTAATTCTATTTTCTACCATGCTGCTGAAAAGATTTGCAAACAATGGATTGATCATAATGGTTCTATAATTGAAAGGATTATTAATGTCTCCACTTTTAAAAAGGGGTATTGCTAGGGTAGTTGTTCAATCTCTTGAGACTCCTTGTTGTATGATGTTGTTGAATATTTCCATGATGTGCAGTGCAAGAGTGTTCATTTCCCATTTTAGATACTCTACTTGAAGTTCTACCAAGTCTTTTACCTTTCATGTTTTCAGCTTCTTAATTCCAATCTCCACCTCTTGTAATGTGAAGAGATTTTTAATTGTGTTAAGCCCCAGGGGAGGCTCAGCATTTCATTCTTTCTCACAGAGTTGTCTTGCATATTCAAACCATTGATTGGATGTAATATTATTTTCGATTTTCTTCTTCCTTGGTTGAATTTCCTGCCAGAAAAGCTTTGGGTTATTCTTGCCTAGATATATTAACTCTTCTCACCTCGTTTGCGTGAACTCATATTTTTTCCTTTTTAGTGTCTTCTTATATAACTTTAAATTCATCTTCTCCTTGCCTGTCTTTTTCAAGGTTCTCCTTTCCATTTTGCATTCCTCGTCAAACTGAGCATTTATAGGAAAACAAATTGATTCTGATTTCGTATTTTTGCTCTTTTGCACTTCTCAAGTGCCCTTTGAATTATATTTGTTAACTCACGACCGTTGAAGCTTTGGAAACTAGTTTTCTCTTTCTGAATTAATCTCTCCAGCATTGTCTTGAAGATAGTTCAATTTTCTTGTGTTAGAATAATTTTTCCCCTTGGTAGTGATTGCTGAGAGCATTTGGGTTTTTCTCTTATGTTGCCTTTCTTCTACCCATGATAACGTCATATAAATTGGGTTATGGTATGATTTTAAGTCTCAATTATGCTCTCCAATCTTAACTTCGTCTATCTTTTCTATCAAGCTTTTTGAACAAATCACATGATCAATGACAGTTTCCCCATTGTATGTGTTGCAAGTGAAATTCCCAAACCTTTTCCATATGTCCAGACCATTGCAAATAATTAAGTTGAAAGTCCCACATAGTGTAAGCAATTCCTCTCCAAAATGATTGCTAACATTTTCATCTTCTGAACATCTCACCCATTGGGGATTCTCCTCTTCAGTGAGCCAAATAGGATTATGATCCTCTTTGCAACAAAGAATACTAACTTGCTGATTTGTTGTTCTAGCATTAAAATTGCCCACTAAAAGCACTTCTCCCTGCTGATAGTACATGACAATATCTTGATTTAAAGCTACATACGAATCCTTGTTGTCTAGTCCCTTATTTTTGTAAGTTTTTGAGACTTGAGGAGAAAAATAGCATGCTGCAATTCTTATGTGATTCTCATTCTCTGATATTTTGAACCATAAATATTATTTATTTTCATCTTCTTTCATTAACCAGAATGTGACGGCCTTCCTTTTCTTTGACTAAAAGTAGTATTCCCCCATACCCTTTGCCATTTTCTGCTACCTTGTTCCAAACTGCTAACTTCAAATATCCGTCAAACACAAGTTTTTCAACCATCATGTTCATGAGTTTCCGTGAAACAAATTATGTCTCTACCTTCAGCAATAGGCCCTAAACCTGGTCCCCTCCTCCAAGGGGAGCCTTTACAATTCCAACAAACTAAATTAGGTAGACCTTGGTAGGATTTGACTGCTATGCAGTTTGACACATAAGACTCAGCTTTGAGTCTTCACCCCTTTCCATCCATGTTGATCTTGTTGTTTTCCTCCCTATTATCAAATTCTCTGTTTTTTCTTTACTGCCAGCTTGCTGCCCTGTTTTGTCCCGAGTCTCAAACACTGTAATAACTGCTTTACCATTGTAAAACCATGCCCTTTTCCCTTCATTTCTTACTACTCTAATTTTCTTCACTTCTTCCCTTCTCTCCTCTTGTTGTTTGTTTGTTAAATCTTCATCTAGGGAGAAGTGTGAGTCTTTCAAGAGTTTTTTGCTCAAGAGATGGTGTTTGTCTCGTACGGTTGCCATGGTGACTTTTATGGGACGAGGCCTCTCTTCACATATCTTCCCCACCCTCCTTGCTTGGCAAATTTTACCTTTCTAATGTAGTTTCTCTTTCAGAAAGTCCCATTGTCAAATTGAGAGTATTTTCATTCCTCCCATAATCTCTTATTCCCCTGATAATAAAGTTTGTTTCGCTATATTTTCTTTCTTTGTGTTCTCTTTCCTGTGCTCTACGAGCACTTGCATATTCCTTTTCCTCTGTCCTTATGTAACCATTAGTGTCTTCAACTCTATCTTTGATTTCTTTTGGACCGTCTTCCCTATTGTTCTTTTTTGTCTTCTCTTTTGAAAGATTTATCTATTGAGATACTTGTGTATCTCCCTGAGTTGCTTTAGAAATGATCACATCCTTGTTTGTTGCACTTGATCCTGTCATGGTTTGCCACACTGTCTTCATGCTTTGCCTTTATTGTTTTTCTGTCTCTATAGCCTCTTGTAAAAATGTTACATGTTCTTTTAAAATTCTATTACTTTCCATTAAACACCGATTTGCAAATGTGATCTCTGAAATTTTGCGGTCCCTTTCATGTTCTTTGGCTTCCAAACACTCGAGCCTTGTCTTGGCCCTCATCAATTCTTTGACATAGAGATCTGATGACCAAGTAATAGGTGTCGATATGAGATTGTAAATGGTTGACTCTTTTTTACTTTTGTTGCTCTTATTTATTTTCTTTCTCTGGTATTGTTTTCTTTTTCCCTATCTTTGCCCTTGTTCCCATTTGAGGCAAGCAAGCATACGCCTTAAAATGCCCCAATATTGTTTTGCGTTTACCCAAATCCACTTTCTTATTTTGTCTTTTGAAACAATTTTGACTTGGCGTAATGATATTTCCTTGCATTTTTAACATTTTCTATTGATTTGCTTTCCATTTTAAGATGAGAAAATCGTCCTCAACTCAAATCATCTTCTTCATCCAATGCCACCACTGCATCAGCAAGCATCCTCGTGGGCTTCAAGTGGTGGATTGAATGAGCACCGAGATAACTCCATTTCTACTACTGGAATGACTCGCTTCTTCTGCTTCCACTTCAAGTGTTTCATCTCTTGTCCTTCCTCAACTTTTCCATTGTTGTTTCCTTTGTCATCCCATATATCGAACAAAGCATCAGTTACCTTCTCATCGCTCTGAGTAGGCTTCAGCCTTGAGTGTTTTTTGTAGGAGGAGGCTTAGTCTTAAGCGACTGTTTCTTCTTTGAAGTCGGCATAGGACTAGTGAAGGGATTATTTTGCACTATGCTATCATAGTGAAGATCCTTGCTCCTGTACTTCTCGATCTTCTTCTTAATTGAATAATCTTTAGATTTGTCCAAGAAAAAGAGGGAGTCGCTGCTAACATCAGTGAGGGGAACGCCGCTTGCGAGCGTCTTGGTCGGCCTCGACAAAGAAATTGTCGACATCAACAATGCTGATATTGCTCCGCCATGCCTTCTTGCCCTTCCTTGATGTCTTTGGGATCCCCATTGTCGAAATAGTTTTCAGTTTTGCCTTCATTGGCAAAAACTACCCACATAATATATGGAAATACGTTAAAAGGTTTAAGATACGAAGACATTTGGTTGGTTTAAAAGTTTGCTTATTACTAATCACTAGTTAATGAATAGTTAGTAATTTTATATCTCATAGATAATAATGATGAATCAACATTAAAAAAATAGGAAAATAGTGACCAATAATAACATTCCTTATCTTAATTTTAAAAATTACAATAGATTTATCCAGAGAAAAATTGGACAAAAGACAGGAACGTAAGAACCAAGAAATTGTAGATAGCATAAATACATTTGAACATCTTTCAGGTTGGAAAGAAATAATAAATCTGGAATTTAATCCAACTTGAGATTGGACTAAAATATCTACTGCGCACAATTAATCTTTCTTTAGGTAAACCACCATAATCATAATCCACTTCGCTTTCCTTCCATGGTTGGATGCCAACGTTTGAGATACATTTTCTTTGAAAGATAATAGTGAGAACACAAATAAAGTAAGGAAGCAATTTTCTTGGTGTTGTTCAAATGCACCATAGCCTTGTGTGGCCGTGGAACATCGTAGTGGTGACTGCGTAGTTGAGTCACCAGCGTCATTTTACTTCGATGTGGAAGGAATTGCTGAGCCCAGATAATTGATAAATAGTCAATTTCATGTACCATTGAATAACTTTTTGTAACATTCTTGGATTTCGATTTAATTTACTTTTTTCTCTCACAAAATTATGCACTTATGTACTGGGGTTAAAGGATAGACCAATAAAGTTATTAACACTGCTTAATGAATGTGTGTTTATATTTTTTTCTTATTATGAATAAATATTTATGTATCCAAAATTATTACAACGGATTGATAAATAAATTTCAAGATTCCCGAGTGGTTAGAGAGACAGTTGGAATTAGGTGAAGTTACTTTCTCTCCAGGGAATAAAGGAAAGATTTCAGTGAATAGAGGGAGTTCTGTGAACTGTGAAAGCAGGAAAATGCTATATAGAATGGTCCAGAGCTGGCTGAGATCAGTGAAACTCTGAGATTCAACGAATTGTACTCTGAGATCTAGAAAGTTGTCCACTGAACAAGAGTCATGAAAGTCTAAAAACCTGAAGTCTAACTCTGTTGAAACAACTGCTAACTAAACACTCTGGTGTGGAGAGGTAGGGGAGTAAAAGACATCATAGCCTCTCTCACAAATAAAGCAGTGAAAAATAATAGAATTATCCCCAGCTGTGTCATTCCTTTTATATTCAACACAGAATTGATACTGTAAGCTTCCCCGCACTGTAAATTATTGCATATGTACAGTGTTGCAAACCTATTAAAGTACCTGCGAACAATTTTAAAGTCGTGTATTGTTACGGGGTGAGAACTAGTTTCGAATGAACAAACAATTTTATTATTATAGGTAATAGCTCTGGAGAACACTTCTCCAACGTGGCGGAGCAGGTTAGCATCTTTGGACAGTGTGCCATACCATTGTTCAAATACCAAAATACAAATAATAACGAAAGGACTTCATTCTGTCACATCCCTGCAGCTTCTTTCATCTCACGAAAACAATGAACAAAGCACTGAGAGAGAAGACCCGCATCTACATATCCTTTTGCAGCTATGACCTGCACCCTCAAGCTTCCCATGTAGCTTGTACTCGTCACCAGAAGCGCCTACCATGTTCAAATCAAATTGACAAATGAAAATCACAAACCTATTATACATTGATCTTCCATGAAACAAAAGAAAGGGTGTCATCTAACCTGGGGCAAACCCGATGCGGAGAAATATAAGGTTTTAACAATATTTCCAGCTAGAGATATCTGTTCTCCTGGCCCCACCAGATTTGTCACTGTAACCGTCGTGTTTGCTAGGGTTTTGTACATGCATGTAGCGGATGCCTGTTACAAGATTCCATGTCATAATAAGCACCTCAGTTTTCTCTGGTCCATTCTCCCATAATCAGAATAATAAATGATGTAGTCATGTACCTCTGGTCCTTTCAATTTTGTTACATAGCCCATTACTTTGCCCATTATGAAGGCTGCAACAGACATTTTCTTTCTATCTAGACTTTCTTTTACGTTGCGAAGAAGGTCCAACGGGTTATCCAACTTTTTCAATGGTATCCCAATATGTAAAAGCCCAAAATTGTTTCCCCCAGCTGCTTCACGGCTAGGTTTAATCATCGGCTTCAAATCCTGCACATTTCCATATGTTAGCAACATCCATTTGACTGACAAAAGTAATGGTATTCGAACGGCAACCAGAAAAGAATTATTACTTGGGTGGTGGACCTGGCTCTGGCTCTCAGGTTCATCGCCACTACCGCCGTTAATCTCAGATTTTCTACTGCCCCATCAACTTTCTCATCTGCATTCAAAATCTCAGCCATTAGTAGTCGCGCATTGAAAATACATAAATGAGGAAAAGAAATAAAAGGGTTCGTAATTTGGTTGCTGGATGACCAAGAGTAATCCGCAGGTAGCGTTGGAGTCCATAAAACACCACGCCCATTAGCACATCATTCACTGTCTGTAAAACAATGCAGCAGGGTTCAGCAAAGGCAAGTCCTAATTGTAAAAAGTTTCAAAATTAACAGCAAACTGAAAATTACCCCTCCAACAGAATTTTTGATGTGTTGAATATCTTGCATTGTGAAGGTGGCAGAAGACATGACTTTAGGCACCCACTCCACTCCAGGGGCTCCCCGAATTGGTAACTCACTGTCGTCCATCCATTTCACTCTTAATAAACTGCTCATCAAATCGAGCAGTGTGTACCACATTATAAGCACGACGGTTAGTAGCCGCTGACATACATTATGAATTGTGTACCCATGGATTTGGGATTTGTGAGATTCTGGCAAGAGCTGCGTACATTCAGAAGTAGGATGGCTGCGATTATCAGCCCTGGTAGAGCTGGAAAGCAATAAAGACATGAGAGAAACTCCATCTCCTAGCGTATGATGCAGGTTGATAATGATTGTCGCTGATGCCGTGCTGGTCTTATAGTTGACAAAATGAAACTCCCAACGAGGACGAGAAGGAGGAAGGCCCCTGAGGTGCATATCGGAAATATAGTCATTCACATACTCAGTGTAGTCTTCAAGTCCAGGTGGAAAGTTGGGAACAAAAACATGATCATTCACATCCACTTTCACTTTCTCCCACTGGGCAACTCCCTTGTCATCCTTTGTCTGCCACCACAGCAAAATGCTCCTGCTTAGTTCGATATAGTAAAAACAAAACAAGTAGGGTTGCTCATTCACAAATCCTCCATAAATATAAAAAAGTAGGAAAGAGTTGAATAGATGATACCATGATACAAGAGAATCGGGGGTTGTGAGGCAAGAGGATATCCCGGATGGCTTGCTTGGCGTGAGACACATCTATGAGCTGGTCGAACTCTAAGATGACAGGAACACACGGTGAAAATTCTGCAGTGTTGAGAATGCACCCCATTGGACTTACAGGACGTGTTAATTGGCAATCCATTGCTTCATATTCTGCCTCGGATTCACCCTCAAATCCCATTTCCGCTGGCTGGAATGACTTGGGTGGGATGAAGAGGAAAGAAAGCGGAAGAAGAAACGGAGGCAACATGCAATCTCAACACCAAGGTTGGGACACAGGGGGAAGAAGCAGCAAAAAAATCAGAAAGAAACACGAGAAAACAGAGTACATTAGCATAAACATAACCAATCATAGAAGAGTGGTCCAAAAGAAGTGTTGGTATGAAATAACTAATGGAGTTATTGCAGACGTACCAATTGCTCATTTCAAACCGACAAACCATTAATATGAGCACATGTTATAAGGTTATTAATAGTAATGGTGTTATTTATGTATTTTAAGATTGGTAATTATTTATGGAAATTTATCTAAAATAAATTAAATGACTAGATTTAATATTTTTATTATTTAAAATATAATTTATAATTTATATATTTTTAAAATATTCAATTATAAAAAATTGTCAATTTAAACTAATGATTTTAATTAATTTTTACGAATTCCATTAAATACCAACTCCAAAAAAAATTGTGAATAAAATCTTTTGATAAAAATTACATCAAAATAAATTTAGTCGAAGCTTTTCAAACCAAAATAAATTATCAAAAGAATTTATTTTTTTGGTTTTTTGCAATACGTTTTCGTATGGTTCAGGATAATCAAATCGTCAATTAAATATTCTCGTACTAAAATTATAGTTCTTGGCTACTTGGATTCAAAATAATCAAATCCTCATTTAAATATTCATCTATTTTTGGAGATCCTAATTTTAAATTATAGTTTTTGGTTTCTGGAATTTCTTTATTATAATTTTTTTTAAGTAGAAAATCTGATAATCACATCTAATCCAATATTATTTATATTTATATTTATTTTTTAAATATTATTTAAAAAATCAGTGTTATATTTTATTTCATTTTGTTTAGTGTATGACTTTTTTTGGGGGTAAATTGTATTTTTTTCAAATATTTTTTTGGTTACAAATTTAAGATTAATAATTTGGATTTTTTTTTAAGTTTATTTAGTTTGATATAAAATTCTAGTAATAAAATGTTTTTTTCAATTTATCTAATTTAATTTAGAAAATATTATTATAAAATAATACATATTTTTTAATTCAAGAAATATTCATATAATCTAATATGAAAAAAATATTATAATTATATATATGATCAATTAAAAATTAATAAATTGAATTTGTAATATTTTAATGTCTTTTTATTAATTAAATTATAAACAATATTTTCTATACAAAATTAATACATATAGATATATACATGTTACATTAAAATAAATTAGAATAATTTTATTTCACATTATTGATAACCATGATATTTCATCCCTGGTTGGTTAATATCGAAATTGAATGAGGTGCAGAGGAGAGCATTTACTCCCTTACCCACATGACATATACATCGATGAAGTGTGCCAAAGATGCCTCCGGTGGCAAGCAGGAGCCAACACTTCTCGAATGTTTTAGTGGTATAAATGGTAATTGGGTTCCCCTAGGATTTTATTGATTTTGCATGGTAATGGGAGGTAAGAAGTTGGTGGGAGACGTTTCTTCAAGAGTGCAGGGTGGTTCTCTCTCTTCGCCATCACTGGCACTACAAACCGAGACAACAAGGAAGGGTGTTGCTTGAGGCCCTAGTGGTTGTGCTTCCTTCATGACAGAGTTTTAGTGCATAAAAATTTGGGACCCGAGCTTGTGAAGGCCTATACAAACAGTGGGTTAGTTTTTGGAATTGAGCGAGTAGGACAAAATTTGGTTTTGGCTTCCAAGGTGACTTCGCTCGAGATCACTCCAATTTCCAAACCGCTAGTAAAGTTTTCGTGCCTATCTCCAATTTTATCTCACATTTCGTCTTTCTACTGGTATGTTAGTCTTTATGTAGGAGTAACAGTATGATTCCTAGCATTTGAGGTTGAGTATGAAGTTAGCAACGATAGCCCACTTCTAGTTTTTTTTTTTCCTCGGTCATAGTTCAACTATGGTTATCAATTGGGGAGGTGGGGTCCTCGCTCTCGAGGTTTCTCCTCCTTTCATTAGCGTTGGGAGTTATATTATGCTTACAAGGGTTTGGAGTAAGTCAGGTCTCTAGTTGTAGTGTGTTTCTGGTTGGTCGGAAGTTGTTATAGCGCAGGAAGTCTAGTGGAGGGGGGTCTACTTGTCACTAGGTGTAATCTCCATGATTCTCATTGCCACTTTCAAATTGCAGTTGTTAATGTTGGTATAACCTGGGATGTTCACCGACATTGGTATACAAAGTGTAAGGCATCAGGTTGGCAGTGCACAATAGTAAGCCCGAGGCCCATGAAGCACCGACGTGGATGTACTCACAAGGTTTTAGGGAGAGGAGGCGAAGCAATCAGCAACCATGCGGAAAATTAGGATTTATGGAAAGAGGTGGACCAACAACTAGCTAATTCTCCAGGAAGAGTACACTTTCCCCCTCTGTTCGACTCTTTGGAAACATAAATTTAATAGGTTACCACGATTATGGAGCAACAAGCTCGAGATCAACATGAGGACCAAAATGAAGTTATTGCTTTTATGAATGACCTTTATCATAATCAATGGCACATGATGGATGGGTTGGTATCACTGCATCGCGGCCAGAAAAGGGTCCATGAGAGGCTGGATGATCTCGAAGGAAAGATGGAACATATGGAAGCTCACATTCATGAAGCCTTTTGTCCTCCTTCGCCACCAAGAAATGGACCGAACATTCTCGCTTCGAATAACTTTGTTGACTAAGGATGAATGTCGGATGTATTTTGGTTCTTATGATATTCTTATTTTTTGGTTATTTGTATATGGTCTCTTAGTTTAATTCTGTTGTTGTGAAAGTGTTTTGTCTATTACCTTCTAGCCAACAAGTCTGGTAGGAATGAGGCTGAAAGACTTTTGCACCCATATTTCTCACTATGTACCTTTGACATGAATTAATAGAAAATTTAGACTTAAAAAAAAACCATGATATTTTACAATATATAGCTAATAAAGATATAAAAAAATACCAGAAACACTATACAATTAATTAGTTATAATTCATCATATGCATTAAAAATTAAATTAAAAAATATATAAAACATGTCCAAAAATAAGTGTAACATATATGTATTATCAATGTTTTAATATATATATATATATATAATAATGAATGTAGATTTATTTTAACTTCATATGTTTAAGGGTTAAGAGCATAATTTTTTTTTTTCAATTTTTATATAAAAAATAAATTTATATCTTACACATGTAATCTCTTAAAGGTTTTATTAAACCCATAGTTAAAATAGATACATGTTGATATACTTATAAAACATGATGTCTCTAACACCCAAGTTTATTGTCATTTAACTTTAAGATATTTTTAATTAGATATTGGTTTATTTTAAATTAATGAGATTAATATGTATGTTAATCAAGTTATGAACTAAAGCTTTTATTTTGAATAAAGAATTTATTATGGAGTATTTCCATAAGTCTCATGGTAAAAAAATTTCCAAGATTTCCAAAGTAGTTGATTAAGTAGTTACTGGCAGTTACCTTTCCTCTGAGAATAAAAGGAAAATCCTAGAGGAGGAAAGGGGTTATTTGCAGGTGATAAGAAATATCTAAGGGTTGAAAGGAGTGAGTATCCAAAGTTGGTGAAAAACCAGTGGAAATTTGCTACCTGTTTTAGGAGACGAGACTGGAGAGGAGTCCTGAGGTCCATCTCCTTGAAAACACTGCTTGAATTCCTACTTTGCTGAGGAGCACGGGGGGAGCCGAGGACGTCATTGCCTCGCTCAAGGTTGGGTGGATGCCATCATACCTAATTACTGAGATAAGTAAATTAGACTGAAAGAAAAGTAATTAATTCCTCTTTGTATGTTCAATATTATTCTTTTTTAGAGTTTTCCAAGAATGTGAAAATATGTTGAAGAGGTAGAAATAGAACTTTGAGCATGTAAAATACTTTTATTATAAGAGTAGTAATAAATTTTACTAATGTATGCTCAAACAACCCTTATTTTCATCTGAAATTTTTGCTGTAAAAGAGTTTTCTTGAAGAAAGGGTAGTAGAAAGTTCATAGGTAAACCTGACTGGAATTTGGGTAAATCACTATCAGGTTGGACGGTTAGTCCATTTGGGGAAAGCACCCAAATTAGAGAGTCTGGCCTGTAGAAGGATTAAATATACACGGACAGAGGATGAAGCCTCATGTGGTGGTCCGGTCACCTGTGAATAGTGTGCTATTACCAGGAATAGAAAGAAAACAAGATTAGAGAAACTAACTATCATAGTAGGCAAATGTACTAAGAATCCATATGTTGAACATTTCAATCAGTGACAAAAAATATCTACTAATTTCCAGAAATACAAAGATCTGTTTATACTGTTGCTACACGAAAACAAGAAACTTGTTCATGTTATGAGGAAAAATGAATATATATATATATATATGTAGAATTCAGATGATCAACCTTGGGAATTGCACAATCATTTCAGAGAATTTCCTAAATAATAGGGGCCTAATTCCCCAGGAATTGCGCAAGGAAATAGGGGCTCAAGCAAAGTCATAAATTGACTAAGTCTAGGTCAGAGCTTCTAAGTGAGCAAAGAGAGGTTATTCACTTGTAGGTTGTGCTCAATTGAGAAAATAAATTGTAATGCATCTCTATTCATCATATTAATGCAACCAAGCATTTGGGTTTTTAGTAGATTTCTTTTCTAAAAAAAAATTATTATGTGCATGTGTGTTATTTCTTACTGCATGTCTGAGATTATTGTTCTAAGTTGTGAATTTATTTCCGCAACGCAGTAGAGTAGGTTTGTGTCTTGAGAGTTTGATTAAAACTTCATAAGTAGTTGCAAATATACATCAAAACTTCTACAAAGATTTGTAAAAGGGTTTTAATTTTCTCCTACATTTTATTAATACAAAAAGATTTGTTTTCCTATACTTATGTCTATTTAATGCATATGTATTTCAATGTCTTCTTGACTCATTGATTAAAGATATTAGTCTATATTATTTGTATCTTGTAGTTCTATATCTTGTTATAGTTTTTTTGTTGGTTCCACTTATAGCATTTGGAGTTGGATTTTGAGCTCAAAATCCAAGAGAAGAGGACTTATATTGGACTCAAGTAGAATATCACAATTACTTATGTCAACAATGGTGTGATCATATTTTTCATTCTCTTAACGAAACTCCTTCTAGATATGTAGCCCATGAAGAATAAATCATCGTAACCTATACCTCTGAAGTAATATAAATCATCCTGCGACTATCCTCAAAACAATTCTCACCCATAACCTTAGTGATGGTGTAAGGCTCGTATCAAAGTTATATGGACTTCTTATGGGATATTGCCAATAGCTCTTTATGAAAGTCCAACCATAACTTGTCACCAACCTGAAACTTATGTGGAACCCAAAATCTCTTTTGTAGTTACCTAAAACTATTCTTTCGCTAGCATGTGAGGATGTTTTGTTTGTTAGTTGGGAATGCCAAGACAAATGTCAGTAGTGGAAAAAATTCAATTTTCGTTTTGTCATTGCTAAATTGAGATGAAAATTGGTGTGTTATATGTTGGTCCAACCAAGTCTTAGTACACATGTTGCCTTTATGTTTGTCAAGTTGTTCATACCTAGGTTCCATCCCACAGGAAGCATGATCGATGCACTCAATGATGCGTGATGTCCAACTGTAAAAAAATGGGTTGGAAACAAAACAATTTTTGGCATGTTCAAACTTTAGAGATTGAAAGTCTCTTTTGAGTAATTTTGAATTCTGCGAGGGCTTAAGGATTATAAACATGGATGAAATAAGGGAATGAAATCATCCAAAGCCTCCAATTTAGATCTCATATCTCCTTATCCTCTTAGAGGAATGTTATGTGACATTTTCCCTTACCAAACTTTTAGTGATAATTATATTAAAAAATAAACCTTAATAGTGTTTAACTATTTGTAATGCAATTAAAAAAATAAAATATTTTTTTATTATAACCAAAAATAGCCATTTCATTGGACTTTCAACTGTTGTTAACCATAGAGACATTGTCCAACTGGAAAATATTGACTTTTTCAAATGTTGGTATTCTGATATATAGATAATTAACCTGGTCAAACATCAAATATCTGACAAACATCATTGAATTATCATCGCATATCTAACAAAAAAAATTATTTTTAAATATCAAACTTACATATCGTTGGATATTCAAAGATAATTATGTTTGTCAGATATATGACAAATGTTAGGGTTTTTTTTTTTTTAATTACAAGAATTATTTGCAAGTAAATTCCGAGAGTATGAATGAATTATCGGAGTATGCAGTCATATTTTTTACCCATATGTACTAGAAGGTCAGGGTAGAGGTTAGGGGCTAAGGGTCACATGTTAGGAGGGTAAGGGGTTAGGGCTTAGGGGGTTCATGGATTTTAGGTTAAGGGTTAGATTAAAGTTTAATGGGTCAAGGGGTTAATGGGTTATGAGTCATGAGTGTACGAGTTAAGGGATTATGGCTTGGGAGTTAAGGAGATAGGGAATTTAGTGGTTATGGGTTAAGGGCCTATGGGTTGTGATAATGGGGCCCCTAATGCCCTTATCACCCCTATTGGGGGTTCCCTATCAATTTCTCTTGTTTCCTTCCCTCTAGGCCCCTTAGCCCATATGAAATTAGGTCTTAAGTTAGCTTCTCATTCTCTAATGCTAGGATTATATATCTTACTAAACCATGCTTGGACCTCCTATTGCCCCATTCAATACACAACAAGATACCCCTCCCACCTTTTTCTTCATACCATTCAACTTATTCTAATGTTATAAACCCCAAAAATGGGTCCCAATGCCTCTACAACTACACCCTTAGGCCCCCTTGGCTAAGGGATTAAATGAATTAGGGTTTATGGGTTTGATAAGGGAGCCCATAATCCCCTTATCACAACTATTGGGGGTTCCTAAATCAAATTCAATTGCATGATACATAAGAGAAATTGAGAGAAAAAGACTGAAAAATTTAAAGTAGTTGTTGAAGAATTAATGAAACAAAAAACTATCATGGAGGTGGGGAAATAAAATGGTGGAGTTAATCCAAAACCATCAAATAATGTAAAAATTACAAGTGTATACTAATTTTTTTTTTTTTTTTTTTTTATATGTTTGACAATAAGGTAAAATTTGACCTATGTTTTCCTCTCTTAATGCATCTTCTATCCCCAAATATGTTGAGAGTATTGGTGTAATTATGTTTAGAAGCAAGCCATTCCTACATAACGAGGTAGTATTCTCACTAGATGGAAAAGGGAGATCCAATTATAAGATGACCTTGGTCAGCTTTGTATTGAAGGTACAAAAAAGGTGGCCATAAGGGGATGAACCTATAGATGGATAGCTTAAAGATTGCATCATTCATGTAGTTGAGGACTACTTATGTCATTTTCGAATAGAGTTTGAGATAACTAAGGTAATTTGAATGTTCTTTTGAGAATGTTGTGGATAGAACCTTTGAGAAAGATTGTAGACTTGTATGGGATTGTTACCCATACATTTGGTAAGATAATGGACCAATGTTAAAGGATGATGATAGCTAAAGGGACATACTTATATCCTCTTTTTTCTTTTGAGTGGACATGAATTATGTTTGGGCCATGCATGGAGATGAACCTTAATTTATTCCTATGAACTTAGATGCATTTGTGGACATTAGAAGGCGATATTGTTTCCCTTTGAAAGAAAATATGTGGAGGATATTTGGGGGAAAAGTGATTTAGATTTGGGGACCTTGTGGCTCTTTTCCTTAGAACCTAGTAGTGCTTGGAGGTTGTATTTGGAGGGTAGCGGAAAAAAACCTAATATGACCAAGAAGATTAGTGTTAGAGTACCTATGGTTTTGGAGAATGTCTTAGGGGTTCTAAGAGTTAAGCGGTTTAGGGGTTAAGGGTAAAGGGTAAAGGGTTAGGGCTTAGGGGGTTTAGGGGTTAGGGAGTTGAAGGCCACGGGGTTAAGATATAGGGGTATAGGGGTTAGAGTTTAATGTATTAGTGGTTAAGGGCTTTAGGGGTTAAGGATTAAGCACTAAGGGCTTAGGGGTTAAGGGATTTAGGGGTTAAGTTTGTAAGGGTTATGGGATTTAGGTGTCAATGGGTTAAGGGGTTAAGGGTTAGGGGTTTAGGGGTTAGGGGCTAAGGGTTAAGGGTCAGGGTTTAAGAGGATGAGGGGTTACAACTTAGAGGGTTTATGGATTCTAAGTTAGGGGTTAAGGGGTTAGTATCTTAGGGTTTATGGGATCAAGGGGTAAATAGGATATGATTAATGCGTGTAGGGGTTAAGGGATTATTGCTTTGGGTTTAAAGGGATAGGGAATTTAGTGGTTATGGGTTAAGGGCTTATGGGTTGTGATAATGGGGCACCTAATCCCTTTATGACAACTATTAGGGGTTCCCCTATCAATTACTCGTGTTGCCTTCCCTCTAGGCCCCGTAGTCCCTACGCCATGAGGTCCTAATGCCCCTTCTCATTCTCTAATGCTAGGATTATAGATCTCAGTAAACCATGATTGTACCTCTCACTTCTACCCATCCATGTTACCCTTATGTCCCCTTGCCCCGTTCAATACACCAAAAGACCCCCCTCCCCCAAAATTCATGAGAATTGAACATTTGGAGGTAGTCATTTAAAAAATGCCTCTAAAAGTTCAATTCTAATGATTTGTTTTTTTTCAAGGGGGGGGGGTGGGGGGGGGGGGGTTGTCCAAAACTACCTCTAAGAGTTACACTGTTGTGACTTTTATGGGTGGTTCAGGGGCTATATGTTATGGGTTATGGGTAAAGGAGTTGTAGGCTTAGGTTTTAAGGGATTGAGGGGATAATGGGTTATGAGTTATGAGTATAGGGGTTAAGGGATTATGGCGTGGGGGTTAAGGATTATGGGTTGTGATAATGGGGCCCCTAATCCCCTTATCACAACTATTGGGGGTTCCCTTATCAATTTCTCTCGTTGCCTTCCCTCTAGGCCCCCTCACCCCTATGCCATGAGGTCTTAAGGCCGCTTCTCATTTTCTAATGCTAGGTTTATAGATCTCAGTAAACCATGCTTGAACCTCTCACTTCTAGCCTCCATGCTACACTTATGTCCCCTTGCCCCGTTCAATACAACAAAAGATCCCCCTCCCATAAAATTTAGGAGAATTGAACATTTGGAAGCGGTCATTTAACAACCACCTCCAAACATTTAATTCTAATAGAGTTTTTTTTTTGGGGGGAGGGGCATGGGTCCAAAATAGCTTCGAAAAGTTACATTGTTGTGACCTTTAAGGGGGGTTTTTCAAGATTATTAATTTGGATTTTTTTTTTAATTTTATTTAGTTTGATATAAAATTCTAGTCATAAAATGTATTTTTCAATTTATATTATTTAATTCAAAAATTATTATTATAAAATAATACATATTTTTTAAATTTTTTTTTTTTTTAATTCAAGAAATATTCATATAATGTGATATGGAAAATATATTATAATTACATATATGATCAATTAAAAAATAATAAATAGAATTTGTGATATTTTAATATTTTTATTAATTAAATTATAAACAATATTTTCTATACAAAATTAATACATGTAGATATATGCATGTGACATGTAGATATATAGATGTTACATTAAAATAAATTTAAATAATTCTGATTCATATTATTAATAACCATGATATTTCATCCTTGGTGGGTTAACATCGAAATTGAATGAAGTGTAGAGCAGAGCATTTACTCCCCTACCCAGACGACATATATAATGATGAAGTGTGCCAAATATGCCTCTGGTGGCAAGCAAGAGCCAACGCTTCTCGAATGTTTTAGTGATATAAATGGTAATTAGGTTCCCCTAGGATTTTATTGATTCTACATGGTAATGGGAGGTAAGAAGTTGGTGGTAGATGTTTCTTCAAGAGTGCAGGGTGGCTCTCTCTCTTCGCCATCATTGGCCCTGCAAACCGAGACAACAAGGAAGGGTGTTGCTTGAGCCCCTAATGGTTGTGCTTCCTTCATGACAGTGGTTTAATGCATAAAAATTTGGGACCCGAGCTTGTGAAGGCCTGTACAAAGATTGGGTTAGTTTTTGGAATTGAGGGGATAGGAAAAAAGTTGTTTTTGGCTTCCATGGTGACTTCGCTCGAGGTCACTCCAATTTCCAAAACGCTGGTAAAATTTTTGTGCCTATCTCTAATTTTATCTCACATTTCGTCCTTCTACTGGTCTGTTAGTCATTATGTAGGAGTAGTAGTATGATTCCTAGCATTTGAGGTTGAGTCTGAAGTTAGCGACGATAGCCTGCTTCTACTCTTTTTTTTCCTCAATCGTAGTTCAACTATGGTTGTCAATTGAGGAGGTGGGGTCCTCGCTCTCAAGGTTTCTCCTTCTTTCATTAGCTTTGGGAGTTATATTATGCTCAGGGGGAAGTGGAGTAAGTCAGGTATCTAGCTGTGGTGTATTTCTGGTTGGTCGGAAGTTTTTATAGCCCAGGAAGTCTAGTGGAGGGGGGTCTACTTGTCACTAGGTGTTATCTCCATGATTCTCATTGCCCCTTTCAAATTGCAGTTGTTATTTCTGGTATAAATTGGGATTTTCATGGACATTGGTATACAAAGTGTAAGGCGTTAGGTTGGCAGTGCACAATAGTAAGCCCAAGGCCCATGTAGCAATAATGTGGATGCACTCACAGGGGTTCAGGGTGAGGAGGCGAAGGGATCGTCAGCCATGTGGAAAATTAGGATTTCTGGAAAGAGGTGGACCAACAACAAGCTAGTTATCTAGTAGGAGTACACCTTCCCCCTCCATTCGAATCTTTGGAAACACAAATTTAATAGGTTACCATGGTTATGGAGCAGCAAGCTCGAGATCAACATGAGGAACAAAACAAAGTTATTGCTTTTATCAATGACCTTTATCATAATCAATGGCACATCATGGATGGGTTGGTGATCCGGATTTATGCAGGAATGCAACATAATACACATATAACCATAAATACAAATATGCAATGGAAATAACACTTCATTTCGTTAATATCAAAGAACTGAAATTTTCTTATAGACAGAATGGAAATAAACTAGCTAGGAGCCTGGTAGCTTATCTCTTAGAAGAGATGTGGTGGCTACAGGCCTTTGAAATGTGTTACAATGAGGCTCAAGGGCCTATTTATTATTGAGAAACAATGGAAAACCCTAAACATCCAAAAAACTAACCCTAGGAGATGAAGCGCCAAAACTGTGGACCCCGTTTGGGTAAATTGATACATCAACTTCCTAGGGACACAACTTTGGCATACGATATTCATTTGACGTGCACCATACCTTGTTAGAAAGATATATCTGAGGATTACAACTTTTGAGTGAGATAAATTGGTCTATGAACCCATGTTGCTCCTGATATTTCCAAAAAACATCATTAAGGGCCTCAAAACGGCTCTGGAATTTCAGGACCCGAAAAACTACTAAAAATAGTAAACTGTGCTATAATTAAGGAAAATGAAAAACTGAAAGAGATAATGGTGGGACCCCAAGTGGAATAGGAGGGTGGCCACCAATATCCACTTGGATCATTCATCCCCCCTTAGGAAGCAATGGTCCTGATTCCGTTGAGTTCCTCCATGAGATGAGGGAACTTCTGCTAAACTTGGTCCTTAGTGAACAACTTGCCTTGGTGCAGAAGTTGGCCAACTTTGACAACCCAATATAGTTAGATCTTCTGCTAGCGAGTGTTCTTGATTTGCATGTCCATGATACAATTTGTGGTGGCCTGTTCCATGCAATCTGGGTTTAGCTCCGTTGGTGTGAGTTGTTCTGCAATGTCGGAGGTGTCTAGTAGAGGTGGGAAGTAGGGTTGAAGGTGGTCCACATTGAATACTGGGTGCAGACCAAGGAATGGTGGAATACTGAGCTCAAAGGAAATTTTTCCTACAACCTTGGTGATGATGTACGACCCTGTTGTGAAACCAGATCCAAAAAGAAAAGAAAAGAGATATCGATGCCTTAGAAATAAGCCACTTCGAGGGGGCAACCTCCAATACATTACATGAATGAACAATTCTTGGATGATAGAAATGAAAAAACCCCATTTCTATATATAGGAGTCCATGGGGCCACAATGTAATCCTAGTGGGGCCACAATGTAATCCTAGTCGACCTAACAATAATAATGTAAGGGCACAATAATAGCAATATGGGGGTTACAGGGGTGCAACAATAACAATAAGGGGGTTACAATAACAACAATAAGGGACTATACTAGTAATATAGGGACCTAACATGATCCTCTCCTTCAAAAAAGTGTTGTCCTCAACGCTTGAGTAGCTCTAGATTTTTTTGTATAAAATACTCATCTTCCCATGTAGAATCTTCAGTGGGTAAGTTCTTCCATTTGATGCGATACTCTAAAATTGATTGATTTCGTAGTTGTCGAGTTCTTGTTTCCGTGACTGCTTCAGGTTCCAATATGGTTTTTCCTTCCTCATCAAGTTCTGGCAATATTGTTTGAACCAAAAGTTTGTCCCCTATAACCTTTTTTTAAGCATGAAACATGGAAAAATGGATGCACTCGCGAAGAAGCAGGAAGCTCCAATTTGTATGTCGTAGTACCAATATTTTGCAACACCTTGTAAGGACCATATTACTTTGGCAATAATTTATTATCCTTCTTAGCTTGCTTGAGGGACATTTGTTTGTATGGTTGTAGCCATAAAAATACCCAGTCTCCCACATCAAAACTTCTCTCACTACGATGTTGATCTGCCTATTGTTTCATTCAATTTTGTGCCAAATTTAGGTTATCCTTTAAGAGTCCCTATGAATACATCAATCCTGTGTTCCTCTAGAATATCAGTTACCCTTATATTCAATTTTTGGAAGTCCTCAATGTGCTCCCCCACTGAACCCTTTTGTTTGAGATTTATCAATTGGCTAAAGAAGGTGTTGTTTTGTATCCTCATAATGTGCTATCATTTCATCCGTAAAAATTGACCAAGTGACAATTTTTTATGGGAGCAAAGCCATCGATACCATACAAATGTATTTTGTTTTAAATGTAAAGTTGCAATGCGTACCTTTTGTGTGTTTTTCACGTTATTGAGATCAAAATATTGCTCCATTTGTAGTATCCATGTTACGGGATCCTTGCCATCAAACTTCCTCATATCCATTTTTGGAATATGGTGGTTCTTCCATCAAACATTAGAGTTTATGAAATCACGATTAACATTTATTTTGTTCTCATCATGAGTTTCCTCTACTATCTTTTCACCATTAGGAAACATTTCTTGTATCCACTTTGTCAAACCTTCCATGTCTGCTTTTAGATCATTCTTTATGTTTTCCATTTTTTCATTGATCTTAGCTTCCATGTCATCCATCTTAGATTCCATGCCATTCTTCAAACCATAAATGGGGTCATTTTTGCTGCAGTATGGAAGGAAGTGTAATACCACCATTTAGCGAGAGGTAACTACTTGACCCATTGTGCTTGCTTATCAGATACAAAAAAATGAAGATATCCTTCCAAACATTTATTCACTATCTCCATTTGACCATCGGATTGAGGATGATAAGATGAGCTATGAGCTAGTTGAGTACCCAAACAAGAAAATAATTCCGTCCAAAAATTTCCTGTAAAAAGACCTAACTTCCATAGATCATATCTCTAAAAATATTGTGAACCAAGCTCTGAAATTTTGCGACGATGTTCCTCAGGATTTAGGCTTCGCACTCTAAAAATTTCAGTTTCTGAAACTTCGTAGAAAAAAAATTATAACGAAAATTCCACGATGACCTATTTGGAGCAACGAAACCCTAGAATCCAAAGCTATGATACCAAATGTTGTGAAACCAGATCCAAAAATAGAAGAAAATAGATATCAATGCCTTAGAAATAAGCCACTTCAAGGGGGCGACCTCCAATACATTACATGAATGAACAATTCTTGGATGATGCAAATGGAAAAACCTCCTTTCTATATATATGAGTCAATGGGGCCACAATGTAATCCTAGTGGGGCCACAATGTCATCCTAGCCGACCTAACAATAATAATTTAAGGGCACAATAATAACAATATGGGGGTTACAGGGGTACAAAAATAACAATAAGGGGGTTACAATAACAACAATAAGGGACTATACTAGTAATATAGGGACCTAACAGACCCATATAGGAGTGGGCGAAGCTTGCGGTGGGGTTCAACAAGGCGCTCCTTCTGCAAATGTAACCACAGTTTGTTGCCTACCTGGAAGTTGTGTGGCACCCGATGTTGATCATGTCGTTGCTTGTACTTAGCATTGGCTCTGTCCAATATGTCATGAACCTATTGGAGGATGTGATGAATGCGCTCGATGAAGTTGTTCGCTTTGTCAGCTTCAGACTCAACATGAGCCGAATTGGCCTAAGTAGCCTCAAATGGCATGGCTACATCAATGGGACATAGTGGTTGGAATCCCAAGCCCACCTGAAAGGGGCTATGGGCGGTTGAACTGTGGAGAGCCCAATTATAACTGTGTTGTACATAGGGGATTCTCTCATTCCATGTGCGTGGATGCTTTTAATTGTACATGCACAGAATGTGTACAATGATCCTTTTGACGACCTCTGTCTGGCCATCAGTTTGGGGATGGAAGGTTGTGGACTTGGTGAGCTTGGTGTCCAGCATTAATGAGAGGTTGGACCAAAATATGCTGAGGAACCTATTGTCCTGATATGAGATGATAGACTGTGGGATCCCAAAGTGCACCCACACTCGTTCAGAGAAGAGTTTAGCAGTGGCTTCTACTGTGATATTATTCTTGCAAGCCACCATAATGGATATCTTCGAGAATATGTGGATGACCATGAAAACACAGTCATTTCCATGCTTAGTACAAGGAAGGCCCAACATGCAATCCATGGAAATGGATTCCAAAGGTTGACTAGGGCTAGGTAGTGAAGTATAAAGGCCTTCCTTCTTGATGGTTGGTTTGGCAATGGCACAAGAAGTGCAGGATCTTATGTACTTCTCGACATCCTGTCGAAGGTTCATCCAATAAAACTAATTCTGTAGTATTGCCACTGTTTTCTCGGCCCTGAAATTCCCAAAGACTCGACTATAGTGTGCTTCCCAAATCATCTTGGTATGCTCGCTTGAGGAACAAAGGTGTCCCAAGTGACATAGCATTGCATCTTGGAGGTAAAAATTTGGAACTTGCATACCCTCCAAGAGTGTCTTGTATGTGTGGCCAAATTCTAGATCGCTCTTGTAGAGAAGCAGCCAACCAGAAGTCTTGTGCCCATAAGAGAAGAGAACGGTGGTTAGCACCATGATCAGTGGTCGGCTGAGGCAACCTGCAAATTTATTGGTGCTACCCTTCTTGTACTTGATGTTCTAATGAAACTATTGGAGAGATGCGGACCAATGCTGATGGCGACCGTTCTGCAACTTCCCTTGTGTCTGTATGAATTGCAGGGGTCGGTGGTCTATGTGAATGATTTTTTCCTTCCCCAAAATGTATTTCTTCCATTTCAGCAAGCCTGCACAATGGAATACATTTCTATGTCATAAGTGGGGTACTTGCAGAATGTGTCGGACAATGTCTCACTGTGATATGCCACTAGGTGCCCCTTTTGAGTAAGAACTGCCCCAAGAGCATAGAAAGAGGCATTTGTCTCGATCTCAAATGGTTGTTTCAAGTTTGGTAATGTGAGCACTGGGGCAAAACATAAGCGATGTTTCAATTCTATGAATGCATTCTGTTGAGATTTCGACCTAAAGATTTTTTTTTGCACTCCTCCCTTGGTGAATTGACTCAAGGGCCAAGTGATCTGAGAGAATCCCAACACGAACTTGCTGTAGAAATTAGTAAGACCCAACAATCTGTGAAGCTCTGTTAGAGTGGTTGGGGCTGTCCAATCCCGAATGACTTGGATCTTGGTTGGATCCACATGCACCCTCCTTTCATCAATGATGTATCCCAGATATTGAACCTAGGTCATGCGAAAAGTGTACTTCTCCAAATTGGGGCACAACTTGTGTTTCCACAGTGTTTGGAGGACCTGTTGGATGTGGTGGAGGTGCTCTTCCCAAGTTTGGATGAAGATCATAATGTCATCCAAGTACACCACTACAAATGAGTTGGTGAATGGCCGCAAGATGTCATCCATCAACCTCATGAATATTGCGAGAGAATTCGTCAACCCGAAAGGCATGACTAGCCATTCGAAAAGACCCTCCTTGGATTTGAAGGTAGTTTTCCACACATTGGAGGATTCAATTGGTACCTAGTGATACCCAGACTTCAAGTCGATCTTGCTGAAATATTTCACCCATTTGAGTTGGTCCAGAAGGTCATCAATCCATGGGATCAGGTACCTATTCCGGACAATGACCTTGTTCAGCACCCGATAGTCAATACAGAGTCTCCAAGTCCCATCCTTATTTTGTACCAACATGATTGAGCTCCCACAGGGCGATGAAATCGGCTAGATGTAACCTTTCTGTAGCAGCTCCTGAATCTGCCTCTTGAATTCATCATTCTCCAGAACATAGTGCCGATAGATCGGTCCATTGGGTAGTGGTGCACCTGGGGTTAGATCAATGGGGTGCTTGACCTGACAGTGCAGAGGCACCCCTTTGGGTGAGGTGAAGATGTCCCTGTACTCCTCCATGACCTTGTCCATTTGTTGTTGTTGTGTGGAGGAGCCCTGTCTCGAGGTTGTGGCCACAATATTCTTCTTGCCCTGGGTGCAGATCATCAGGAAAACAAATTTCCCAAATTTGGAAATGAGCTTACTACATTGTTTTCCAGTAACCAAAGAGATAGCAACAGTTGGTGGTACCTCTGGTATCCTGTACAAATTATTTCCCAAAGTAGCAATAACAACGCGCGGCTAGGACTCATACACAACATGTTGCTTCAACAAGTATGGTTGGCCTAATAATATATCATAAACATCAAGAGGAGAAATCTCACATAATACCTCATCCGTGAAGGGCTTGATGTTGTAGGGAAGGCGACACTGCTAGCTGACGCGGAGATGCCGTCCTTGGTGAAGCCACCCGATGGTGTATGGTTGTGGGTGTGATGTGGCCGGAAAGCCAAACCGCTTCATGACCTCTGCTAAAATGAGGTTCTTTTGGCTCCCACTGTCAACAATGAACTATAGCGGGGAACCCTTTACCCACATCTGGGAGTGGAAGAGACACTCCTCCTCTGGATCTTCTGATTCCTCCTTCTGGATCTTCGCATGATCTAGGTGGATATTGGTGGCCACCCGCCTATTCCACTTGGGGCCCCACCATTGCGTCTTTTAGTTTTTCAGTTTCGACACAACTTACTATTTTTAGCAGTTTTTCAGGTCTTGAACTTCCGGAGCCGTTTTAAGGCCCTAAACGACATTTTTGGGCATTTTTCCTCCGATGAACATGATTATTGATATTCCAGAATCATATTCGCCAGCAAAAATTGTAGTCCTAGGATAGATCTTTCTAACGATGTATCATGTGCATCAAACAAAGATAGTATGCCAAAGTTATGTCCCCGGGAAGTTGAAACACCAATTTACCCAAATGGGGCCCACAGTTTTGGAGCTTCATCTCTTAGGGTTAGGTTTTTGGATGTTTTAGGTTTTCCATTGTTTCTAAATAATAAATAGGCCCTTGAGCCTCATTGTAACTTAGTTCAGAGGCCTGTAGCCACCACATATCTTCTCAGAGATAAGCTACCAATGCCCTAGCTAGTTTATTTCCATTCTGTCTGTAAGCAAATTTCAGTTCTTTGATATTAATGAAATGAAGTGTTATTTCCACTGCATCTTTGTATTTATGGTTATATATGTATTTTGTTGCGTTCCTGCATAAATCCGGATCAGTGGTATCAGAGCGGTCTGCTTTTTCGCGATCCTTCTTTGCATGTCCCCAACGAGGTTGGGGTATAAGGAGTTAGGGCTCGATCTGGTGGAACCTTTGCAAGATCAGCCTCGCAAACCCTGATGGACACCTATGGGGGACGAAAAGAAATATGAGGGAGCAGGAGATCCTATCAAAATATTGCTCGAGGAGGCCCTCGAAAAATAAAGAAATGCGATGATGGATAACTTTTCCTAGATCCTTCAACGACTGCCCACCGGCGGCGCATCTACATCCAGCAGCCACTCTGGAGGCGCGACTCCCTTTAAGGTACAAGTAAACTTTAACATTCCCATATTTGAGGGTCAAATAGATGCAGATGCTGTAGATATATGGTTGAATCTATTAGAAGGATATTTCTCAATTCATGACTTTTCCGACTGGGAGAAGATTATTTTTGCACTCCTCAAAGCTACCACCCATTTCAAGGATTGGAGGGAAACCTAATATGAGAAAAAGGACGAGACAAAATCCTCTCTGTTCTCAGTCATACCCACATGGAATTCTTTCCGAGATGCCATCAAGGAACAATACTATCACGTGGGGAGCCATGAGGAAAAGTACATACAATGGACCACGCTGCGAAAGCAAAGGGATCAGGATGTGCATGAGCTAACGAATCTGTTCCATACCCTGCACACAACTTTGGGTATCAAAGATTCAGAGAAACATTTGGTGCTAAAGTATCACAGTTGTTTGCATAGATACATTCAGGAGGAAATGGAGTTCCTCGACATCTCCTCGCTTGGTACGACATACCAGTATGCTGCCAAGATTGAACATAAATTCAAACAGAAGAAGCGAGACTTTGGATCTGTGAATCAAAAGCTAGGGAAAGGTGCCCCCAAACCATAAAACAAAGGACAAAGCCAAGGCATGGCGGCCCAAGACAACCTTCCAAACCCACAAGAAAATAACAACACCACGAAGCCAAAGAAGGACACGAGAAAGTGGTGTGAGTTCCATAAGAGCTCCACTCACAACACAAGTGAGTGTCGGGCCAAGCAGTCACTGGTGGACGAGATGAGGGCTTCTGAATCAGATGCATGGTCTGACTCTGAATCAAAACCTAACAAGGGGAATGACAAAAGGAAGTAGATTATTGATGCAGAGCCCAACGCCACTGTTGCCACTACGAAGATCCAGAAGGAGGAACTAGAAGATCCAGAGGAGGCAGAGCATCTCTTCCACTCCTAGATGTGGGTAAAGGGTTCCCCACTACAGTTCATTGCCGACAATGGGAGCGAAAAGAACCTCATTTTAGTAGATTTCGTGAAGCGGTTGGGCTTGCCGACCACAACGCACCCACAACCATACATCATCGGGTGGCTTCACCAAGGACGGGATCTCCACGTCAGCCAGTAGTGTTGCCTTCCCTATAGCATTAAGCCCTTCACAAATGAGGTATTGTGTGACATTGATCCTATTGATGTTTCTGATGTATTATTAGGCCAACCATGTCTGTGGAAGCGACATTCTGTGTATGAGTCTCGGCCTTGCGCTGTTATTGTTACTTTGGGAAATAATTTGTACAGGATACCAGAGGTACCATTTCCTGCCACTATCTCTTTGGTTACCGCAAAACAATGCAGTAAGCTCATTTCCCAAACCAGGAAATTTGTTTTCCTGATGATCCGCCCCAGGGCAAGAAGAATACTGTGGCCACAACCTCCAGACATGGCTCCTCTACACGACAACAACAAATGGATAAGGTTGTGGAGGACTACGGGGACATCTTCACCTCACCCACAGGGGTGCCTCCGTACTGTCAGGTCAAGCACCCCATTGACCTGACCCCAGGTGTGCCACTACCCAATGGACTGATCTATAGGCGCTCTATTATGGAGAATGATGAAATCAAGAGGCAGATTCATGAGCTGCTGTAGAAAGGTCACATCTGGCCAAGTTCATCGCCTTGTGGGAGATCGGCCGTGTTGGTATAGAAGAAGGATGGGACTTGGAGACTCTGTATTGACTATCGGGCGTTCAACAAGATCACTGTCCAGAATAGGTACCTGATCCCACAGATTGATGACATTCTGGACCAACCCAAAGGGGAAAAATATTTTAGCACTATCAACTTGAAGTTTGGGTATCACTAGGTACCACTCGAACCCTCTAATGTGTGGAAGATTGCCTTCAAAGCCAAGGAGGGCCTTTTCGAATGGCTCGTCATGCATTTTGGGTTGACGAATGATATTGCAACCTTCATGAGATTGATGGATGACATCTGGCGTCCATTCACCAACTCATTTGTAGTGGTGTACTTGGATGACATTTTGATCTTTAGCCAGACTTGGGAAGAGCACCTCCACCACATCCGAGAAGTCCTCCAAACACTATGACAACACAATTTGTGTGCCAATTTGGAGAAGTGCACTTTTGGCATGACCCAGGTTCAATATCTGGGTTGCATTATTGATGAAAGGGGGGTGCATGTGGATCCAGCCAAGATCCAAGTCATTCGGGATTGGCCAGTCCCAACCACCCTAACAGAGCTTTGCAGCTTTCTGGGTCTTGCTAATTTCTACCGTAGGTTCATGTTGGGATTCTCTCATATCACTTGGCCCTTGAGTCAAGTTACCAAGGGAGGAGTGAAAGAAAGATTATTTTGGTAGGAATCTCAACAGAAGGCGTTCTTAGTATTGAAACATCATCTCTGTTATGCCCCAGTGCTCACATTACCAGAGTTGTAACAACCATTTGAGATCGAGACAAATGCCTCTGATTGTGCTATTGGGGCAGTTGTTACTCATCAGGGGCATCCAGTGGCATATCACAGTGAGACATTGTTTGACACAGTTCGAAAGTATCCCACTTATGACAAAGAAATGTATAATTCCATTGTGCATGCTTGTCGACAATGGAAGCATTAAATTTTGGGGAAGGAGACAATCATCCACACAGACCACCGACCCCTGCAGTTCATACAGACACAAGGGAAGTTGCAGAATGATCGCCATCAAAAGTGGTCCACATATTTGCAACAATTTCATTTGAACATCAAGTACAAGAAGGGTAGCACCAATAATGTTGCAGACTGCCTCAACCGACCACTGATCGTGGCCATGACCACCGTTTTCAATTCTTGTGGGCACGAGACTTTTGATTGGTCACTTCTCTACAAGAGCGATCCAGAATTCAGCCACACATACAAGACACTCTTGGGGGGTACACAAGTTCCAAATTTTCACCTCCAAGATGAACACTGTTACCGATGAAATAGGTAACCTCATTGTTACCTACTTTTTGAACTATCAAGAAAAACACCTGATTTTGAAAAAGTGGCGATGCAGAATGAAGAAAAAAAAATTGAGCATGTTTTTGACACTTTTTTTTTTTTTTTTTTTAATTTTTTATGTGATGTTTTTTATGTCGATTTTGAATAGTGGCGGTGTATCATCACCAACGTTTTTTTATAAGATTTATTTTGACACTATAGATTTTCTAATGTCTTCTTCTTCCGTGAGATGTTTATTTTTAAGTGCATTTATGTACTTGTGTTTTAAAAATTAAAAAAAATGTTTTTTTTTTTTTTAAATAAAAACTTGTAATGATATCTTCACTTTTTCACATAGATAAAAGATGGAAAAAGGGTCAATATTCTAAAGTTTATATTTTCTACATCTTTATGTATTGTTAAATAATTTTTCAATGCACATCAAATAATTGTCGCTAAAAAACCAATATTTTGAACCATATGACAAAAAAATACAATTTTTTAATGTAAATACAATGCAAAAAATACACTTTTATAGACTTTTTGTTGGAAAAAACATGTTAAATAAACTAATTTTTTGGGAGAATCTTAACAAAAAAACTTAAGAAAATAACATTTTTATTGAATTTTATGTCAAAAAATAATAGCAATCACATGTTTTTTGCAAAAAATAAGGGTCGTTCTCTTAAAATATCAAAGTCTAAACATTACAATTAAAACTGATTAATAGTTCTAAAAAGTAAGCTTTGTTTGCAAGCATAACTTTAACATCATCAACAATATCAACTAATACATCTTCAACATCATCTAGAACATCATTGATGGCTTCTTCCGCAAAATTTTCTTCTTCATTTTGAACATTGTCGTATTCTAATGGATCTTTCATGTCATCAAATCTTCCAAAGTGTCCCTTTCCAATCATTCCATATAATGGTGGTTGAGGTTCCTTTGCTTTTTTTGCCACACGTGATTCATTAAAATCTTCTTTCCTCAAACCAACTTCTTGCTTCGCATCTGGAAGGAATTTAAGAGTGTTAATTCTTTGTTGAATAAATTTGCATTGAACTGGGTCTTTCTCAATGGCAATGCAATTTCTTCCTTTTAGTAGACAACATGCTAGTGTTGTACCTAATCATCAAGCACAAAAAAAATAAGTAAGAAAATTATTATGGAGACATAAAAAGTAAAAAAGACAATATTTAAATTTAAATTTGTATAATAAAACTTCCCTGAACCTGAGAATAAATCCAAAACCCATTCTCCTTCATTTGAACATAGATCTATAAGATAGTTAATCGATGCTTGTGGTTTTTGATAAATGTTAACTATATCTCCTTTTGCAACTTTATCCTCATATGTTAGTTTTCTTAAAATTGCATCATAAACCAATACTTGACTATGACTCTTCCCATCTACTCGATTCATAATAATATGCTTATAGCTATCATCTTTTGTCGAACATTCAACATGGATGAACTCACAATCATTTATAATAGGTTGATCTTCGGAAGAAACAATATTTGACTTTTTCCTGTAACATAACATAGTAAAAGTTCAATTAAATTTTACATGAATAAAAAAATTTAGGAGGAATCAAACATATAATTTCAAAGTCTTACCATGTAAGTTGCATCCTTCAGTTTGCTTTACCCTTGAAGCTTGTTAATAAAATTGGAAACTGTGTGTCTGAATGAAATGTCACAAATCGCCAAAGTGGTGATGTTGTCACTTCTTGAAAACCCGTAACCACTTTACTAAAAGCTTGATAAGTATATGGTTCTCTATCATATTCAATGTCTGGGAAATTGAAACCATGAGGAATATCTGCAATAACTAGGCCATATTCCCTTTTAGGTATTAATGATGCAATGTCTTCACAGTCACCTTGTATTATTTGATATTGGACACTGTCAAGCCCATTCCAAATGTAATGATTAAGAGTAGGATCTAGTTCAACATTCATAAGATGCTTCCTTCTCATGTTCTCCATCTTAATTTTTTCAATAAAGCTTTTGAAAGTATCTGGTACTCCATTTCCATCCTTCTTCGACATCTTTAATGACATCTATATATATATATATATATATATATATATATATATATAGTTTAAATATGAATAAAATGAATTTATAAATCAACATACCTTATTGAATGCAATATAAAACTCTTTTAGTGTTGATGTAGAACTTTCTTCTGGGTAGTTGCGTACAACATCATCCCAACTATCTTCATTCAACATTTTAACCATGTGTTCTTGTATTTTCATAAAAAATTTCTGACTGAATAAATCAAGTTAAAAGCATTAATATACTGACATGTATAAGAAATTCTACCAACATCATTATGTTTTATTTAAAAGAAAATTATAATGAAAGAAAAATAAGAAATAATTCAAGAAACTTACTTTTGAAATTCTGCACACATTTCTTCCATTGATAATTCACCCGACTTCACACGGGCTAATACTGATTTGACCAATTTATCATCCTTCACACCTTGCATTGTTCTCCAAGGTGTGATAGTCATATCCTCTGGAAGCTGCTTCATTTCAGGACCCGCCTTACTGTTGGTACATATTATGGGTTTACTCTTTCTAACCTTCTTATTTTTTATGGAAATATTCTCCCACCGATCAAAAATCTCATCAATCAAATCCCATACCTCCCCAGTTCTAAATGCCAACTGAAAAATGTTATCTGTGCCTCTGAAGAAATTTGTATTCAATTTTCCATCTTTTGTTTTTTTTCATCAATTTGATAACCTGTTTCCATTAAACATTCCTTTCAAAATGTTACACTAACTTATGTCTTATCCCCACCACATTTTTCTATGAATTCATTATGAATAAGTCTGACCCTTTGGATGAAATTCATTTTCATTCTGTACTCATTATCTGCATTATGATCCCATGCCAATAACTTTGATTCTATTTCTGTTAAGCCATCGTAAATGATGCATTTCACTGTTTGAAAAAGATAGTTATTGGGATATTCTGCAATCAATTGTCTCTTAGCCTCTATCGAATGGTTCCCTCCAATTACATAATATTTATAATCAAAACATTTTGTCTTGTCAAATACTTGTTTGTTGGGAACCTGATGTGGATTGAAAAGAACCACATAATCCACCACATGCACATATGGATTGAACCTGAACAATGTTTTCAGATTATGTATATGTAGGTGATGGGCCTTTCTAATTTGATATTGAGATTGTCCTTCATCTGGGCTATAAAATTGGTTTAAGCTCAAATGTTTGGCCACCAAGAATTAATTTATTCTTCCTCAACTCTTGTCGAATAGCATTTTGTTTTGTTTTAATAATGCCATCCTCTAACTCAGCACCTGGTGTTATGATTTCTCTGCTTCTGTGAGAGCTTTCAGTTTGTTCTTCACTGCTGCTCACCACCTTTACAGGTTCACCAATATTTGATTTCCTAGTCTTATTGGATAACATATTAGTTCTTTTATAAACAAGCTCTCCTTCATGAGGTAAAAGAGAGACATCTTTGGCGATTTTTCTTTTTGGTGTCTGATATGTTTTCTCCTTTTGCACAGCAGTTCTAATCTCCTCCTCACTAATTCTATCATAATTTTCTGTTTCATATTCGACACCTTCAAAAGAAACATGTTTAAGTTTACTAGATTGACCCATCTTAGTGACTCTTGGTTGATCCCCTCTTTGTACTATTGCAGTGTCACGAGCTATTAATCTTTGCTTCAATTTCCTTTCCTCTGCTTTGTCTTTGTGGAAAGTGTTGATCACATCCATAACATTTGGCACCAACATATAAATACCTTAAAACATGTTTGAAAGACTCGGAACAAAATCCTATGAAACAAAATAAAACATGTCAATGATCAATAATTTATAAAAAATTGAATCATCCTTACAATAATGCATAGAGGAAATAAAAATAAGCATACTTACAATGTTATTTGCAATGTTGCTTGATACTTCTTCAGAAAATTTTGAAGATATTTCATCTGTGTCATACTTGACGATTGATAGATGATATCTAACCTTCTCACGTTTCTGAGCCTTCCTTGCAAGAACATAAATAGTGTTTGTATTCGGGACCATACATATGTCTCGTACTCTGCCCATCACATCATATGGCTCATTTAAGTCAATCATACTACAAATAAGATAGATGTGTATATCAGCCTCCGTTTCACTGTCTTCAAGATACCATGAGAAATCAATTTTATCTATTTCTTCGGCGTTCTTCCAATCAGAAATAAGCTTTAATGAACCTGGTTCCCCACTTGCTTGAATTTTATTAGTGTGTGCAACAATGTCCTTATTGCGTCCAACAGTGTCCATAGTGCGTCCAGCTGCAACTTTAGATTTGGGAGTGTATCTATAGTGCATCGAGCTGCAGCCGTAGATTTGGGAGCTGCTGCCCTAGGTGTAGAAACATTCACAGAAATATTTTTTGATGCCATTTTCCTGATATATATATATATATATTAGTTAATGGAAAAATAATGCGGATAAAATAAATATAATAAACAAAATTTATTTCTAAAACTAAAAAAATTATAATCTTTTAATATATTTTAAAATTTTAAAATTTAATTTTACATTACATAGCAATTGAATAAAAATAAACAAAATAAAATAAAATAAAAATTTATTTTACTTTACATAGCAATTAAATACAAAATTATAAACTTAAAATTATAAAAAATTAATATAAAAGTTTATAAATTAATATAATCTTTTAATATATTTGAAAATTACAAATTTCTATTTCACATTACATAGTAATTAAATAAAAATAAACAAAACAAAATAAAAACAATTAAACAAAATAAGAAAAAATTAAAATTTTTATAATGTTGTTTTAATACTTAAATTTAAAAAAAGAAATTAAAAAAGAAATTTAAATATTTAAATGTTAAAAACAAATGTTTTTTTTTTTTTTTTTTAACAAGAACGGTTATGGTTTATATTAGAATTTGGCCAAAATGCCTTTCACCGGATACATTTGATCGGGCATAGCCCTTAACCTTTCTTTCACTAACTGATCACAGGCCCCTAAACTTGGAAAACTGCAAGATTTACTCGAGACTATCGAGTCTATCTCCGTTATTTTCCCTATCTTAAAGAGACAAACAAACTGTTTCAGCAAAATGCAGAAAAACATGACAAAATTTATGGAATGGGGTCCCAATTCTCAATTCCATCTGCCAAGAGACAGCCAGCTGGAAGTGAAACTGCCCTGTTGGCTTCCAAGTCAGCAACTTTATTATTTTCCCTCAAAACATGAAGGAAGGAAGCAGTCCGGAAGGATTTCACCAAATTTCTGGTTCTTGAAATTACTCTTGGCAGTCTAATGTCTGCAGGAGAGGAATCCTCCACTAGAACTTTGAAAATGGATTGAGAGTCTCCTATGATACTGATATCTGAAAGACTGAAAGCCTTTGCTTGCTTGAGACCTTGTAGAAGAGCCAAGGCTTCAGCTTGCATGCTGGTAGAATGCCCTAAACCCCAAGCGAACTTTGCCACAGTAATACCCTCTTTATTTTTAATAATTCCTCCTGCCCCAACCAAACCAGGATTGCCTTTCGCTGCTCCATCGAAGAATAAAGAGAATCTGGAATGCCTGAGGAGCAGATCCGAGAGATCATTCTCCTTCCCTCTGAATTTCCACTCTTTTGTGGCCTTGTAATGCCTTATTTCACTAGAGAAATGGAGGTCCATCGAGGCACCCCATTCTAAGTCTTGCTGACTTAGATTTAGATCCGGCAAATGATCCCCCAAACTTTCTTTCCAAAGGCATTTTATTTTGGTGATGATGAACTGAGCGTTTAGACTTTCATCTCTGAAAACTCTTCTGTTGCGCTCAAGCCAGATCTGCCAGCAAGCAAATTTCGGTAAAGAGAGCCATGCAGCTGTGAAACTCTCATTTTTTGGAAGCGATCCTGGGTAGGAATTCCGCCAGTTTGCAAAAAGATCAGATATGGACGTGGGTAAGGTGAATTCAGAATTCCAGAAGCTCAGAAGGCCGTGCCAGATATCTCTTGAAAAGTTGTAGTCCAAAATAATATGCTAAGCGTTCTCCTCACAATCACAGCATAAGTAGCATCGAGAGGGACCGTGAAATCCTTTCTTCTTCAATCTATCTGCAATTAAAATCCCTCTGTGGCATAACAGCCAACAGAAAGAGTCGACCTTAGGCATGGTTTTGCGATTCCAGATCCCGTTCCAGACTGCAGGATTAGGAGGGACGTTAGGGCGATCATGAAGGCATTTGTATCCCTGTGCAACCGTGTAAAGCCCTGGGGCGGCTCCCCATCCTCGAGCATCCTTCTTACCCACGCGCAGAGGCGCCATACCATTTAATAAAGAAAGGAAAAGATCTCGAGCTTGGGACAGCCCAGGAGGGACGGGAGGGAGCCTCCATCGCTGCCAATGTCTGCCTTCCCATTGTGAAATGTCCCAAAGAGTGGTGCATTCAGCGTTTTCCAACCACAAACGCGACGCTTGCAGAGAGCAGTGGGACGATAGAGGAGGGTGCATCATAATGCTGTCATCCCAAATTTTAATTTCTTTGCCGTTTCCAGGGATCCAATACGCTCTGTCTCTGATTAAAGGGGCTGCTTTATGACAGAGCTTGATCAGCTGTGAACCTGAGGAGGGTAGGAGGGCGTCTAGACATCTCTTCCTCTTTCCCATGAAATATTTCCTCCATAGGGCTTTTTGGGCCCAAACTGGATTTGGACCAATGATTCTCCAGAAGATCTTGGCTCCCATAGCTATGTTTTGGAGGCTAAGATCTTTGAAATTGAGGCCTCCTTCACTCCGGGGCTTGCACATTTTCTCTCAACTGACTAATGGGATTTTCCTGTCATTGTGATTTCCCCCTTTCCAGAAGAACTTGCGAATGAAGGCTTCCATTTTTTTTATGATGCCTGAAGGGGCTAGAATTACAGAGAATTGAAAGATGGGGAGACTGCTAAGAACAGATTTGATGAGAACAATTTTGCCAGCTAGATTTAACCAAGAGAATCCCCAAGCTTGAATTTTGGCCTTGAACTTGTCCAACAGAGGAATCCAATCTCTGTTGTATGCCAATTTGCGAAAGATGGGAAGGCCCAAATATGAAAAGGAGGACCAGTTGAGAGTGGCAGTAAAGCCCAGAATTCTTGAGATGGCAGAAAGGGTGGGAGCCGAGATGTTCCAACAAAAAGCTTTGCACTTACCATTGTTTAAACTACTGCCAGTAGCTTCACTGTAGTCATCCAAGACCTCCTTGAATCTAAGAGCAGATCTGGCAGAGGCAGCCCCTAACAAGAGGGTATCATCCGCAAAGAGGGTGTGATTAACATTTTTGACCCCTCTGGCTATATTGAGCCCCAAGATCTCTTGGTCAACCAGTTTCTGATCCAGGTAGAAACTCAGGACGGAAACATGAAGGACGAAGAGGAGCAGAGAGAGGGGGCAACCCTGCCTAAGCCCTCTTGAAGCTTTAAAAAAACTAGCTGCTCTCCCATTCACCAGGGGGGTGATCCAAGGATCAGCAATACAAGCACGGATCCATTTTAGAAAGCCCATTCCAAAGCCAAATTTTTTCAAGACTTCCCAAAGAAAGCTAAGTCTGACCCGATCGAAAGCATTAGCCAGATCTAGTTTGATAGCCATACCTTTCTCTTTGCGAAGCTGGCTCGAGTGAATCGCCTCTTGCACTAGGATGAAGTTGTCAGTGAGCTGTCTCCCCTGAACAAATCCACCTTGGTTCTCCGGGATGATGGCTGGAAGAATACCTTTAAGTCTATTGGCAATAACCTTTGTGATTAATTTGTATCCAATATTACAAAGAGAGATGGGGCGGAACCGATTAAATTATTTAGCACCCTTTTCCTTGGGTATGAGGGCAAGAAAAGCTGAATTGGTGCTGCCCCCAATTTTCTGGCAGTCTTGTGATTTCAAAATCATTTTGTAGAGGTCTTTCTCCACAATCTGCCAGCAGGTTTGAAGAAATATTGCTGTAAAACCATCCTGGCCTGGGGCTTTGTCAGGCTCCATGTCTGAGAGGGCATCCTTTATTTCCTGAATAGAGATCTTTGCTTCAAGCTGTTGATTCATTGAAGGGGAGATCCTAGGGGGAACCGCCTCCAAGAATTTGGAGTTTGGGTCCGTCACACCCTCTTCTCTATATAGGTTTTGAAAGTGGTTGAAAGCTGCTCTCTTTATGCTATCAAAGTCTTTGTGTGTCAAATTGCTATCTTTGATTTCCGCAATAGAATTGAAGCTCTTTCTGGCTTGAGCTTTCTTGTGGAAGAAGGCTGAATTTCTGTCTCCTGCTTTAAGCCATAAGGTCCTAGACTTTAGTCTCCAATGCTCTTCCTCCGAAAGGCAAGCTTTGTGGAAGATTTGCTGGAGCTCAGCTTCCTTATCTAGAACTTCTTTAGTGATTTCTGCATCTTCACATTGGGCATGGTGCTGGGCAAGATTATCTTGAGCCTGCTTTGTCTCTTTTGCAGGAGAGGGAAGAGCTTTGGCCCAAGATTTAAGCACCGTTTTCAGTCTTCTAAGTTTTTCTTCCCAAATGAAGAAAGGGGAACCTTTCACTGGCAGTTTCCAGAAGTCATGAACCAAGTTCAGGAACTCAGGTTCTTTGACCCAAAGAGGGTTGAATCTGAAGGGGATGGGGCCAAGATCTTTGTGGCCCAACATCTCAAGCAAGATGGGCTTATGGTCAGAAACACTGCATGGGAGGATATGCAATCTGAAATCTAAGCCCAGCAAAAGAAAGGAACTCTGAACCAAACATCTATCAAGTCTAGCAGCAATGTGACCAGGACCTATTCTTTTGTTAGACTAGGTATACTTACCATTTGCTGGAGGGATGTCAAGCAGATCCCAATCCTGCATGAGGTCTTCCACCCATTCCCTTGCAGGGTCCCTTACGATTGTGCCTCCTCGCTTTTCCTCCATGCACAAGGTGAGGTTAAGATCACCTGCAACAATGATGTTTTCCAAATTTTCTGACTCCGACAGATGTCTGATGGAGTCCCAGCACTCCCTTTTCTCCCCTATATTTGTTGGAACATAGACATTGAAAAGACTGACTGCCACCCTCGAGTCCAAAGGATGGAGCTTCAAAAACAGCCAGTGGGTGTTGTGCAGCACGGTGACCAATCTGAACTTGAGAGGGTTCCAAAGGGAGCCCAGTCCCCCAGATGCTCCCCGTGCTGAAACTGCATGTCCGCTGCTACCTTTCCAAAAAATTTTACTAATTTGGAGAAACTCCTTGTCCTCCATTTTGGTCTCCTGAATCAGAAGAATGTCTGGAGCTTCTCTTCTTATAAGGCTTCTTGTTGCTTCTTCTTTCAATTTGCTCCCCATTCCTCTACAGTTCCAGGAGACAATCTTCATCATTTATTTTTATGATGATGGGCTCCCTTGGAACCCTGCACTTGGTTTTTTACCATCTTCGGATTTTTGCCAAGAAGTTTCTCCAGAGTGGGCTGACTACCCTGAAGCTTGTCTTTGTAAGTTTCCTGATCTCTCTTTTCTCTAGCAGATTTGCGGCCCCTTGCAGATCTTCTGAACGATATCTGCGTATCTCCTATTTCTCCATCCTCCTCAGACTCCTCCGAGTCATGTTCCTCCTCGGCGACTTATTTTTGCTTATCCTTGTTTCTTGCCATCACGCTTTCTTCAGGTCTTGTTTCTGCTGAAGGCATTTTTTCTAAATGTTGATCTTGCTTATCTTCCTCCTGAGGAGTCTCTTCAGCAGAGCTTAAGACCTCATACTTGTTTTCTTGGCTTTTTGGCAGGGGAACATTCTGGATGGAGGCAGGCTGGGGTCCATGAACCCCAGATTTCTTGTGAGATGTCTTTGGCTTCTTGACCTGGTTCCAGCCCTCTTCCTTTCCTTTCTCAGCTTCCCCTTTGTTCGGGCACCCTCTTGCAAAATGGCCATATATGTGACATTTGCGACATTTGAAGGGGAGTTTCTCATAGTCCAGCACTTGCACATGCGTCCAACTACCCACCTTTAATTTAATGGCCTTCGGAAGCCCCACCTCTAAGTCCACCTCGACACAGATTCGGGCGCAATCATACTGATCATTGTTGTTTTCTCTGTCAATGAATTTTCCCAGAGTATCTCCAATGTGCTTGAGGGACTCCCAGTTCCAACAGTGCACTGGTAGATTGGGGAGCCGAACCCAGACAGGGACTGCCATTGGGACATCCACAGCCGGATCGAAATCGGGGGTCCGTTTGTTAAGGTAGAGGCCCTGAGGTCCCATGAAATAGGGCCCATTCCTGAAGATCATGTCCGTATCCTCCTTGGTGTTGAACTCGAACAGAAAGAAGCCTCTACCCAGAAAATACGAGGTGACTTTATTTTTTATCAGCGGAACCCAGTTCTTAACGAACCAGTTTTCCGTGGATCTTGGCGAGGGCCAAAGGCCCGTGAATTGACCCACCAGGGCCCGATCTGCCAGGGACAAAGCGACCTTGATCGGACCCTCAGGAGGGAGGTTTACCTCTGGAACATCGTCGAGCCTTTTGACGAACTTAGTAGCTTCAGATTTCTTCTTTTTGGGCAGCGAAGCAAGAAGAGAGGAGAAGGCTGCTTCAACTTCCGGGAGAGCGGCTTGCGAGGGACCGGTGGGCGAGCCTTGGGCCTCCATGGCAAGAAGATAAAAACAACAAACCCGATCTGCACCAAGCAAAGGAACGAGGCATCTCAAGGCCGGGATGAAGGAGAATCCAAATAGTCCCTGCAAGCAGAAACCCCAAGGGCGCAGACCTAAGCAGATCTGACAAGAGATCGAGAGGCTCAGTGAGATCTTGAAGCAGGGCAGGTGGAAATAAGGGAGCCTAGCAGAACCGAGAGGCCCAGAGGTCAGGAGGACCTGGGGCAGAGGCAGAAACGGCCGAGAGGGCAGAGCCCAGCCACAGGCCGCGCAGAGAATCGCAGCTGGAGGCAGAAACGCGCAGAGGTCCCAATATACTTAAAATGTTAAAAACAAATGTTATAATATTATATTTTTATTTTTATTTTAAAGTTTTTTAATTATATATATATATATATGTTTAAAAACAAAACATAATTGTTATTTAATAAATTGTTTTTGTTTTTTTTTTTTTTTTAAGATATATATTTTTCATATTTTGATATTTTTAACAATTATTATTTTTTATTAAATAATGTTTTAATAATTATTTATTAATTATATTATATAACAATGATTTTATTATTTTTATATAACAATGTTTTTATTATATTATATAACAATATTTTTATTATTTTTATATATAACAATGTTTTTATTAATTTTTAATTGTGTTAATAAAAAAAAATTTAAAAATTGTTTTATTAAAAAAAAAAAAAAAAAAAAAAAAAAACCAACGCCGTGACCATGTGCTGTGGACCGCTTGTGGTCGCGTTCGCTGGGCGCCGGAGGCGCCCGGCATAAGGGAGGCACCGGGCGGCTACAGAGTGGGAGGCCAATTCTCACAGGCGCCCGCATGAGTCAAAATTATGACGGTCCACGCGGCACAAGTCCACGGCAGTGGTTTTTTTAAATTTTTGTTTTTTTTTTTAATTTTAAATTTTTTTTATTTTTTTTTTATTTTTAATTTTTTTTTTTTTAAATTAATAAAAAAATTGTATAAAAATAATAAAAACATTGTTATATAAGAATAATAAAAACATTGTTATATAATATAATTAATAAATAATTATAAATACATTATTTAATAAAAATAAAATTGTTAAAAATATCAAAATATATATATATATATATATATATATATATATATATATATATATATTATGTTTTGTTTTTAAACATTATATAATTAAAAAAAAAAACAATACAATATAACAAATAAAAAAAAAACATTTGTTTTCATATAACAATACAATAAATTTAAAAAAAAACTATATAACAATACAATTAAAAAACAAAAAAAATATGATATATAACAAAATAATAAAGAAAAAAAAATTAAGATTTAAAATTAAAAAGAATAAAAATGAGATTTAAAATATATATATATATATATATATATATATATATATAGATATATATAATCAAAAAATTCTAAAAAATAAAAATAAAAAAAATTAAATAATGAAACCACTCATATATTTATGATTAAAAAAAACAAATAAAAAATGTTATAATATTACTATTTTTTTTTATGTGCATGGTCGTTTTATGGATTTTTCTGTCTAGATGAACCTATAAGTCTTAAAAAAGAAAAAAAATTCTATATTTTTGTCCTTAAAACCTTAAAAAATTTAGTTCTTTTTGCATTTTCTTCACTAAAAAAATATAAAAAAATTATGGTTTTTGAACCTAAAAACCTTAAAAAAGTAGTTTTTGGACACAAAAAACTATAGAAAAACAGATTTTCCCCAAAATTGTCTTTAAATTGCCATAATAGAATGAAAACTAACCTTTGAAATGCAAAAAACTGCTGTCACCAATGCCAACACAATGCCTCCACAAAATTACGAATAGCAACACAACGCCTCCAATGCCAATGCAATTCCTTCACGAAGTTACCAATGCCAATGCAACACCTCCACAAAATTACCAACAGCAACACAACGCCTCCAATGCCAATGCAATGCCTCCACGAGGTTACCAATACCAACGCAACACCTCCAGAAATTTGCTCTAACAAGTACCAGAAAGCTTGATGTGATGTGATGAATAGAAACAATCATTTTTATTATATAGCGAATATTGTCTGATTGGTTTACTATTTAACGAATGTGGAATTAAAATTTTAAATTTAAAATATTTACATTTAGTTTATTATAGTTCATACTATAGTTAAAATACTTAATATTTGCATGTAGTTATCATAGTTAATATTTTATTTAATATTTACATGTACTGAATGTTGAATAATTCAAATATAATCTCAGATTAAAAATTAAAATATGAAATACTTACATGTAGTTAATTATAGTTAATATTATAGATAAAATAGTTAATATTTGCATTTAGTTATCATAGTTAATATTTTAGCTAATATTTACATGTACTCAATGTTTAAAATCATGGGATTAAATTTTAAAATCTAAAATATTTACATGTAGTTAATTATAGTTAATATTATAGTTTAAATAGTTAATATTTACATGTTGTTATTTTTGTAAATATTTACAGGTAGTCAATCTTAAACCATTCAAATAAGAAAATTATTTTAGTTTCGAAGGCATGCATGAAAGGAATATTTTGTGGATATTTTGAATAGAAAGTATGGTGAAATATTTGAAGACCAACAGTTTATTAATAAATTTTTAAATATATTTTAGATGAATATAACATAAGTTTAAAATTTAAAATTTAAAATATTTACATGTAGTCATTATAGTTAAAATAGTTAATATTTGCATGTAGGTATTATAATAATATTATAGTTAATACTTACATCTAGTCAATGTTAAATCATTGAAATAAAAACATTATTTTAGTTTGGAAGGCATCCATGATAGAAATATTTTTTGGATATTTTGAATATAAATATCGGTAAAATATTTCAACAGAAATAGTTTATTAAAAAAATGTTAAATACATTTTTTGACTAATATTTGTACCAAATATTTGAAATGAAAATTTTGGAGGGAAATTTTTTCACGAAATTTTTTGGGGGGGAATTTTGGAGGGAATTTTTTTCGTGAATTTTTTTGGAGGGAAAATTTGGAGGGAAATTTTTAGTCTTTAAGCTATATATTGTAAGTGGGAGAGGAATTTGTATCATTCAACCTATTCTTGTTGAAAGCCATGGTTTCTTCTGATAGCGAAGTTTTTCTTTGTACAACATCAACATCTTCGTCACGCGATAACTCTATTCAGAGTGATGAATATAACGGGAGTTAGTTCACCATGAATAGAGAGTCAAAAAATCGACTTGGTCGTAATCCTAAATATGATGAGAACAAAATTGATGAGGCGAAGGAAAATGAAATTTTTGTAAATCGAGTGCTAGTTATACCACTTACTCTTAATCCTAAGGATTATGAAAGCAACAGTGATGAAGGGCATGATGAAGAATTTCCAGAGTCAAAAGTTTCACTTCGTCCTAATCCCAAGGTTTATGAGGACACCATTGATGAAGAGGGAGATGAAGAATATCCACTTCAGCTTAATCCTAAGGATTATGCGAGAACAACAAATGAAGAGGGGAATGAAGAATCTACAGACTCAAAATATCCACTCTTTCCTAATCCTGAGGAGTATGCCAACACCACTGATGAAAAGGGGGATGCAAAATTTCCAGAGTCAAAATATCAAATTCGTCCTAATCGTAAGGATTATGCGAGCACCACTGATGAAGAGGGGAATGATAATGTTTCAGAGTCAAAACATCCACTTCATCCCAATCTTAAGGATTATACCAGCACCACTGATGAAGAGGGAAATGAAAAATTTACAGCGTCAAAATATCCACTCCGTCCTAATCCTAAGGATTATGCAAGCACCACTGATGAAGAGGGAGACGAAAAAATTCTAGAGTCAAAATTTCCACTTCGTCTTAATCCTAAGGATTATGTCAGCACCACAGATGAAGAGGGGAATGAAGAATTTGCAGAGTCAAAATATGCACTTCATCCTAATCATAAGGATTATGTCAGCACCACTGAGGAAGAGGGGAATGAAGAATTTGCAGCGTCAAAATATCCACTTCGTCCTAATCCTAAGGATTATGCCAGCACCACTGATGAAGACAGGGATGAATTTCCAAAGCTAAATTTTCATTTCATCCTAATCATAACGATTATAATTTAACCACTGATGAAGGGGGGGATGAAAAATTTCTAGTAAATATAGATTCAAGGCATTCACTTATTCCTAATCCTAAGGATTATGAGAGCTTCAGTGAGGAAGGGGAGGGGCAGGATGAAGAAATTCTAGTGAATACAAATTCAAAACTTCCACTTATGCCTAAGGATTATGAGAGCACCACTGAGGGAGGGGAGGATGAAGAGTTTCTTGCAAATGATAATTTTAGAGGCACAGATCTGAATATTGCATTTTCTCCAAGTGACCATTTCAAAGACACTCATGGTGATGAAGAATTGAATCCTCCCAGGGAAGAATTTGAAAGCATGGGTCAAGATGGTGAAGAATTTATTTTGAGTCGGGGTTACAAAATTGCTGATGATTCTTGTGAAATGTTTTCTTCAACTGATGATGGTAAAGAAAATTTTCCAGGCAATGATGTTGATGAATTTCTTAACTATGTTGAGGATGATGATAGTGGGGATAATATTCCTCCTAATGGTGATGAAACTACTTTTACAAAGGATGACGGAATGATGAAGCCGTTGCAAGCAAATATTGCAACTAGGAGTAGGAGTAGACCTTTTCATATCAATCCAAAGCATTCCAGTTATACAAGGGTGAGGACAAAATATCTCACAAAAAGAAGTTCTTTCGTTTAGTTGATTTCAAGTGAATGTTGTCGAAGGGAATGCTTGAAAAATATGGATTTCAACTTTGTTTTGGAGAAAAGGAAAACATATATGTCAGTGAATAAAAACATGCAAAATTCATATTTAGTGGGTTGCATGCAATTTACACTAGCAGGTTATGATTATCATATTGGGAATGTATTGCTTTGTAGAAAGGCGTTCAAAATGTTGCATTCAATTGGTAATTTTCATTTGTCAAGAATCCATGATAGATTGGAAAGGGATCCCCCATATTATTCAGAAGCACGTTATAAACGGGAGGTGGGGCCATTTGCAAATACTGCTAAGAAATGGATGAAAGACTTGTTTTCAAATCACGGAGAGTGTATGCCAAATAAATACACAATACATATTCCAGATAATTTCTCGAGACGAGAAATATTCATGCTATACAAATATTATGCAGAAGCTGTTGAAGAAATTGGTAATTTTATTACATATTCTTATTTTACAAGGATATGGAAAACTGAATTCAACAATGTTCGTATTCCTAAGAAGACAAGGATGGGGATTTGCAGCACACGTGCTTCTCTTAAAGCAAAAAGAGATAAATGTCAAGGGGCAGAAAGAGGTATGTGTTCAAAACATTGTTTTTTAAAATTTGATACTTATCAACTATGAAAATATATTTATTTATATGTTTCTTTTATTTTATGTACATATTCCGTTGTCAAAGAACTTCAAGACCATCGCAATTAGCAAACAAGTGAAAGGAAAAAGTTGTATAAACATCGAAATAAGTGTTATGATCATCCAAATAAATATCTGGGATTGATAATTGATGGTATGGACCAAAAGAAAACACTTATTCCACATTTTGTCCACATGCCAAAAAAATTACAGGAGGAAAATTTTATTCAGTTTCACTTGGTTAGTTGTATGGTATTTAATGAGAAGATGTTTCCAAGAGTTTTCTTCACAACTCCAAATATTCACAATGATGCAAATCTGACCATAACTATAATCCATGATGTGGTTACTCATTGGTCTGGGATTCTTCCTGAAGTTTTGTATTTACAATTAGACAACACAAGTTGTGAGAACAAAAATCAAGTTCTTTTTGGGTATCTAAACATGCTCGTTGAATTAGGGATTTTTAAAAATATAAAGGTTGGTTTCCTTCTTGTTGGGCATACTCATGATCATATTGATCAAATGTTCAGTCATTTTTCAGTAACATTGAGGAGGAAAGGTGTTGGGAGCCTGCCATCATTAATTGAATGTATTAAGAAATCATACATTATAGAGCCTATTTTTCATGTGTTGGAAGAAACTATTGACATGCGAAGGTTTATTTTTGGATCGCATGGTGAGGAGAAATGCATTGAACAACTTAACGACATTAGCTTCCAGCATCAATTTCGTATCAAAAAAATTGATGGGATAACACTTATATGGGGCAAGAAGGATTCAACTGTTGAAGAATGGGGACCATCATCAGGTTTAGCATTTTTGAAGTTCATTCCAGAGCGTCCAATATTTTCATCAAAGATATTGTTATTACAGTCAGTTGCTGAACTCCATAATGCATGAAGGCAGAAGAGAGACATAAATTATTCTGAATGTCTAGAGGAAATTAAAAGATGTATTAGAGATACATATGAGTACTTCGATGTTGCTGATTCAGTTTGGTGGGAGTTTTTTTTCAGTAATCAAAGTGATATGATTTCAAGATCAATAAATGTGGATATGCTTTTGAAGACTCCTTTTTTTTGGCCACAAAATATGCCAAATGAACATGAACATCAGGAAACACACAATGTTGAACAATAACAGCGTCAAGCTATTATTAATTCCCCAGAGGTAGAGGAAAGAGAAATATATATTGGTTCTAGAAGATCACGTGCACAATGTGAAGCCATGGAAGACCTTTGCAGGAGTTCTATGCAAGATCTTAAGGAGGGTTTCATGATAGCAGTGTTAGCAGATAAAGATCCACTTGCCTATCCATTCTAGATTTCCAAGGTTATAAAGGTCATTAATGAAAATGAAGAGATTACAACTGTTGATGTAAATTGGTATGCCACAAGTACCCACCCTTTCAATGGTGTGTACATGCCGGAGATGGTAGTGGAAAAAAGAATTGGCAGAAAGAGAAAAAGAAAGGGCACAAATATAAATCATCGCCGCACAAATGTCTTAAAATTGGAGGATGTTGACATACTTGTGTATGAATTCAATTTGACAAAGAGAGGAACTCTTCGGTTGCAGACCATAAATATTTTGAAGAAATTGCTACCAGAACAATTAATGTTGAGATGGGACTCTACAGAATGTAGATGTAGATCTACAAGACTTTTGAACTCTGAAATAGTGGGCATGCATGTTGACTTAGATGGAGCACTAGTTGATGAAAGAGAAGAATATGGATCATCTTCATCTGCATTGAGCCATTCATCTGAAGATGTAGGTTATGATGGTGTGCCAGAACCTATGGTTGATTTTGAATAACTATCTAAGACACTTTTATGTAATTGGTGTTTTCATGGTAACTTGAAATAAAATTTTTGACTTCCATCTCATTTTTCATGAAGTTATGAGACATTTCTATGTTTGTTGGATTATATGTTTTAATTATGAAGAATTCATCTCTTCAGAATATCGACAATGCAACAATGAATTACAAAAATAATTTATGTTATATTCAATGTACCAATGTTGATATTTTAACTATAAGTAAAATAGAAAATAGAAACTAATGTTTAATTTTTAGATTATGCAGTGATATTACCATGATATTATGTATTGTTACCATTTGGTATAAGATACTTTTAAAATTTTTAATAATTATATGTGTCATTGAAAGGGAACACTTTGTTTTGATGCTTGATTTTTAGGTTTTGGTTGAAATTAGATTTAAATTTGTCTTATGCTAAAATTTGAAAAAAAGATAAGTTTTTATCCTTTAAAATTAAACTTACTCTTACTTGTTTCTATTCAATGATAATTTTTTCATTTATTTGTTCATTTAAAAAAAAAATTTAAGTCTTATAATTTCTCCATAATTTCATTGTTCAAGTATGTTGAAAACTTAAGATTGAAAAACTTTAGATTTACAACTTGTCATTAAGGTTTTTATGCGCTACCAAATTTTATCTTTAATGTTATGGTTGACAATAATTACAATTTTGGGGTTGTTTAGAGTCAAGATATTTTATGTTTAACAAGATGGATGAAAATTGTTCAAAATGATAAGCCCTTCATACATGTATTTGTTTATCTTTAACATCATCTATCAAAAATGTTAGAAATTTACGATTTTAAAAAATTTCCTAATATGTTGTCTTTAATTCCATTGTTACAAGTGTCAAAATTATGACACAATTTTTTTTTTGTTATTCCAGCATCAACTGGTTTTGTTTTGAGGGTGTTTTTTTCAATCCTTTTTTCAACAAACAATTTTGTTTTTAGCATAATTTTATAAAATGTTGAAATTTGACCTTAAAAAAAAACCATGTGCATTCTGGAAGACACACTTTTTGTTTTTGGGGTGTTTTTTCATGTTTTTTGAGACTTTTTGGGCTAGAGTTCCCGTTTTGAGGTCAGGTTACCTATTTCATTAGTAACAGTGTTGATGCACTGTTGTGTCACCTGGGACACCTTTGTGTTCCTTCAAGAGAGCGTGCCAAGATGATATGGGAAGCGCACTACAGTCGAGTCGCTTGGCATTTTGGGGTTGAGAAAACAATGGCAGTACTGCAGAAGTATTTCTATTGGCCGAACCTTCGACAAGATGTCGGGAAGTACATTAGATCCTACACTGCTTGCGCCATTGCCAAACCAACCATCAAGAAGCAAAGGCTCTATACTCTGCTACCTACCCCTAGTCGACCTTGGGAATCCATCTCCATGGATTACCTGTCAGGCGTTCCTTCTACTAAGCATGGAAATGACTGTGCTTTCGTGGTTGTCGACATCTTCTCAAAGATGGCCATTATGGTGGCCTGCAAGAAGATTATCACAGCAGAAGCCATTGCTAAACTCTTCTTTGAATGAGTGTGGGTGCACTTTGGGATCCCAAAGTCTATTATATCAGATCGTGACAGCAGGTTCCTCAACACATTTTGGTCCAGCTTCTAGTCAATGTTGGACACTAAGCTCACCAAGTCCACAACTTTCTATCCCCAAACTGATGGCCAGATAAAGGTCGCCAACAGGCTGATTGTACACATTTTGTGCATGTACAATTCAAAGCATCCACACACATGGGATGAGAGCCTCCCCTATGTACAACACAATTATAACTGGGCTCTCCACATCTCAACCGGCCATAGCCCCTTTCAGGTGGGCTTGGGATTCCAACCACTATGTCCCATTAATGTAGCCATGCCTTTTGCGGCTACTCAGGCTGATTCGGCTCATGTCTAGTCTGAAGTTGAAAAAGTGAACAACTTCATCGAGCACATTCAGCACATCCACCAACAGGTTCATGACATATTGGACAGAGCCAATGCTAAGTACAAGCAATGACATGATCAACATTGGGTGCCACACAACTTCCAGGTGGGCGAAAAAGTGTGGCTACATTTGCAGAAGGAGCGCCTCACTGGACCCCACCGCAAGCTTCGCTCGCTCCAATATGGGCCGTACACCATCACAAAGGTTGTAGGGAACAACGCCTTCGAGCTTAGTATTCCACCATTCCTTGGTCTGCACCTAGTATTCAATGTAGACCGCCTTCATCCCTACTTCCCACCTCTACTGGACACCTGTGACATTACAGAAGAACTCACATGAAAAGAGTTAAACCCAGATTGCATGGAACAGGCCACCACAAATTGTATCATGGACATGCAAATCAAGAGCACTCGCCAACAGAAGATCCAACTGTATCGGGTTGTCAAAGATGGCCAAATCCTACACCAAGGCAAGTGGTTCACCAGGGACCAAGTTCAGCAGAAGTTTCATCATCTCATGGAGGAACTCAATGCAATGGGGACCATTGCTTCCTAAGGGGGGAGGAATGATCCAGGTGGATATTGGTGGCCACCTGCCTATTCCACTTGTGGCCCCACTGTTGAGCTCCATATTTGTCCAAATTTTTTATCATTTTTTATCAAATAAATACACACTTGTACCTAGTGTTTTAAACATTATTACACCTGCTATGTTGTTAATTAGAGGCATTAGGGACAATAACTATTTATTTGTAAATTCCTTTTGTTAATTAGTTTGAAAGGTATTTGTATGTAATACTTTCATTAATAAGTGCCTTCTTGGTGGTAGATTCTCTATCCTTGGAAAAAATGGGGTTAAGCTTATCTACTTTGTCCCCTGTTACACTTGCAGTCTCATTGGTCACTCAACAGACAAAGTTGAAATTGAAGAAACTACAACTCTAAAGGATATGGATTTGGACTTTGTCTTTTACCTTGAGTTGTCTCGTCGTCAAGCACTTATAACGCAAATGGAACGTGAATGCAAATTTTTGGAATCTTAGAGAATTATGGACTATAGTATTTTACTTGGTGTTCACCTACGAGCTCCTCAGTTTCCTGCCAACTTTTCACCAAGACATTCTACAAATATGCCTCATTCTGTTGATACAACTTATGAAATGTCAAAGTTTGAAGAAGATGGGTGCAATCTTACAAGACACACGGGTTTAGTCCCAGGAAAATCTCAATGTAAGAGTAGTTGTGTCCCCATGCCTGATTCTCATGTGGATCAATCAGACCTGGTTCTTCCAGGAATTGGCAGGCTGGGCATTCGACTAGGTGTGAACATGCCTTCCAGGGCGAATCGTAGGCCACAAAGAAGTGAACGTGATTCACATCCTGAGGGAGAGTTGTTTCGTGAGGATTATGACGTAGTGTTATACCTTGGAATTATTGATATTCTTTAAGACTATGATATCACTAGGAAACTTGAGCATACGTATGAGTCTTTGCAATTTGATTCTCTATCAATTTCGGCTATAGATCTAGAACTGTACTCCAGGCGGTTTGAGGATTTTGAAGTTCAAATTTCCTCGAGAAGCCAAGATTGCACCTTCTAGCTCGTATGACCTGTTCCAGAGATACTAGTGCTTGGATGTGGAAAGTGAACTGAGCTTGTAGACCCTAGCATTCAAAATTTCCTTCGATCTAATGGCATTAAATTGGAAGCTGTTGATGTGTGGCACGTTTCTACATCACAAAACTTAGAAGGATGATTGGAATGTTGAGATCGAGGAAAGGATGATGATGATGGATTGGAGCTTTCTAGCTGTGCGATGCCCCAGCCAGTTGTGTGATGCCTCTGCCAACAATGCGTGAGGACCAAATTCTTCCAGAAGCCGGGTCACACCAACTCAAAACTAAATTTGAAATAAAATCTCATTGTTTTGATTCGTATTATCCAAATCTCCTAAGTTTGTATTCTACGCAAAAATTGAACCATTTAATTTGGAGCAGCTCTTCTGCTATAAAGCAGAGGGCTGCACACTAATTAATTAAGGGATTTCTCAGAGGCAGAAGGGCGCGAGTCCGTCAATTAGACAGAGTAATTTCTTAGTTGGAGAAGCAGAATTCTGAGATGTAGAACCATCATCGAATTTGCAGAGGAGAAGGGATTGTAATAGGAGAAGAATCTTATGTTGTATTTTCCATTCGAATTTTGAATTCTAATATATAATTTGCACCAGCGTTTTTTATACATACATATTATGGTTTGCTGCGATTTGTCGAAGTAGATTGCAATAATCTAGGCTTGCTCCAGGAGTGGTTAGGGCCCACCACCACTGGAGAAAAGTCCTGTAGCTAAATGATGTCATAGATCTCAGAATCATAGATTTGAATAAAATCATAAATATCATAGATTTGAATTTATAAATGTAAGCTTAATTTGAAAGGTTATGAGATTAGATTTCAGAGTTATCACTTCATTCTACACTTAAACCTTTCGTTTCACTTCCATAAGTTCGAATAGAATGCTGTAAATCCGGCTTTATAATTGTTAAATGATTAAGCAGAGAGTATTCACTGAGAAATGAATTTGTTATGCTCTGTTTAATTGCTATAATTCTATGATTAATACTCAGGAAAATCAATACAATGGTGATCGTGAGTGGAATGTGTGAGTGTTGATATGATTAGGGTAAGACTAGATTTTTGTTATGGTTAAAAGCTTATAAGAGTTGGAATTTCTTAATCGTTTTAGTTATAGGAATATAATGATTTCTAAGTTATCAAAATTAGAACATATTTTAAATGATTTTAGTTTAAGTATTGTTTGCATTACTTATTTTCTTTTGAATGTTTGCAGGATTTAATTTGATTTTTTTATGCATCCCGGGACTTCGCTTAATAATTAGATTTATTTTAATTAGAACCATTCTTGTTTTCATAGTGTAATCATTTCTTTATAAGAGAAAGTTTGAGTGCAGATTTGATTGTGCAGGTAGAGAGATCAATTCAAATGCAACGTGATTTAGTTACAGGAGTCGATTTTGAAGAGTGAGATTGTTTATTGAATGATTCATTTCTTTTAGATCAAAGTCTTTGAATTAAAGGTTTCTCGTAGATTATTTGCAATGATATTTTTAATAGGATATTTTAGATGTTATTTTACATGAAGCTGAGTAGTTTTCTTCTAGCAATAGTTAGAATTGTCCTTTGGTAATTTGAATCCTGAATTTATTTCAAGAGTAGTTCAGATAGTTAGTTTCAAGTGTGAGTTATCATTAGAATAATGTGCGTGTCTTTTTTCTTATCTCAAGATTAGTGTCAAGTGTTAGTTTCAAATTGATGAAAGGAACAAATAGATCAGGGTTTTCAAGATATCATAGGAGAGCGAGAATGATTGAGGAGTGCCTTGAATTTACTTACAGTTTAATTGCAGTATGGAGTTTGCAATGAATGAAATTGGTTAAGTAGGTCTCCTTTTCAAGATTTTTTATTTGCCAGCAAATGTGTGTTTCATTCCAGTGTTTAGTTTATCATTACAAAGGAATATTTATACTCTGACCATTAAGTTGAGCCAAGACACAGTACAACTCGCGTTTATGACTCCTGGATTGATAATTAATATTGAGAGGTTTAATTCGACAATTAAATCGCCCAACATTTTGGCACCGTTGCCGGGGAGTTGTATTTTGGCTCAGGTAAAATTTTCTTACAGAGTTTCAAGGATATTACAGGGACGTCAGAGGGCAGAGAGTGTACGGTAAGACGTGAGTGAAGAGCCATGCATCCACTATTGTGGGGTTGCTCCAAAGTGTGGCCATCTTTCTTATCTCTTGAACTTTTATTTCCTTTCCGGTAGAAGCAGGCTTTAGAAATTTAATTTCCAATTTTATTTGCTTTCAATAGATTAAATATTTCTTTGGTTCAACATTTTCCCCAATACGTCATTCCCTTCCTTTTATGAAAATTTATTTTTATGCAAGTGTGGTGAGATTTTTTTAGCCAATAGCTTTTAAATTCATTTATCTTCATAATCCAATCTTCAAAATTATATCATTTTTGGGGTGCTGTAAGAACCCTTGTGTGCTAATCCATGTGATGAAAGAATGTACTAGTGGCTTGTTGAGAACAAGAATATGGTATTTTGAGGAATCATTCAATGAAGAGTTTTTCTGCTGATACCGAGGCAAACAAATCATCCAATGAGGAATTAACAGGAGTAAAATTTAACATCTTGCTTGAACATAAATTCAATATTATTAAATCTTTGATTTCGAAATTGGATGATTTGCAGGAGCAAGAGAAGGATGAAGAACCACTGCTTATCCTTTGTGCCAACTGTCGGAAGAAACACTACCTTTGAAAGTGTCCACTTAGTGGTCTGGAAGTTTGCAGAATTTGTGAGGATGGTCATGCAACCGAACATTTCCCATCACTGCCACAATTACGAAAGGTACTCAGGGAATCAAGTAAGGAATCAAATCAATTTCTAGGTATAAATAAAAACCCAACACCATTTGATACTTGGAATAATGACTATTTTCCTGAGAAGGTTCCTCAACATGTTTATAATCCTGCAATTTCATGGCAAACTTTTAATCCTCCTCCAATCGAATATCCTACTTTGTGGTCGTAGTGGCCCTCTCCTTGGCCCTCATTCTCGAGTCAGATATATCCATGGCCTCAAGAATCATTTGAATCTTTATCTCTAGGGAAATCTCCCATGAAAATTCAATCATATGAACACCAACGACAACCACAATTTCTTTCCAATGCACCATTAAGTTATCCTCATCCATGGTCCCAGCCGTGTATGCAACCTTACCCTAACCCTAGTTCATACCCTAGTCCATACCCTAGTTCATACCCTAACCTTAATCCATACCATAGACCTAACCCTACTCCACACCCTAGACCTAACCCTAATTCTAATTTAAAACCTAGACCTAACCCTAGTCCAAAGCCTAATCCCAATCCAAATCCAAGCCTTAGTCCAAGCATTAACCAAAACCCTAGCTTGAACCACACCCTAAAACCTAATCTAAACTATCCGGTTGCACAAGAGATCGAGCCACTTGTTCTTCCCGTTGATTCCCCTATTGAACAAAATGTTACAGCTTCCATATTGAAAAAGGGAATGAATCTGGAAAATTCCCCCATTACTGCAGAACATTAACCCCAGGAAGATGTAATTCAGAGACCACCAGAGGAGCAATCTTTCATTGGAACATGTTCTAAAATTTTTGTTAAAACTCAAAACCCTAGAATCTCTCTCAAGCATTCTTGTGGATTCCATTGAATCATGGTTTCGAGCAGTCATCAAGCCATCCTATTTCATTAACATTCAGAAACTCTTGGTACCATATCAATTGAAGCAACTGGTTTCTCATGCTTTCGTATGTCTTGAAGTCTATTCTTTAAAACTAAGTGCGAGTATCACCAGCATTTTGTTACGCACATGGCTTCATTGGAAGTACTCCTATACTTAAACGAGATTCTTTCGCCTCTTAGGGTAAAGTAGGGTAGGAGAATAAATTAGCAAAGCTGTTATAATGCTATTAGGGTTTTGAATTTTAAAGCATGCCTGTTAAAAATACTTTTGATCCACATTAGTTGTTAACACACACATTTGTGACAAATCTTGTTGAGTACAATTCACTCTAATACCTCATGGTTTTTCAAAAGTAACCATGATTAATCACTCTAATAAGTTGTTGTCTCGGATATATATTTTCAGTTTCCCTTAGAAGGTACTATTGGAAAACTCCTATGGTGGACCACTCTTGTTAAGATCGTAATGAGCTATTAATGAGAACACTAGAATTCTTAACTCAAGGAATCTTTCAGTCATTGTCTGGGATATCTTTAATAAGTTCTTAGGGTAGAGGAATTAGCTAAAAATGATTAGTCATTAAAAAAATTTCACGCCATCCTGTACTCTTAAGGAGTAGATCTGTCTCCCCACTTATTAAGTAACCTTTAAGGTTAATCATAATCAAAGCTTACAAAGATTTAGGGAAGGATAGGAGGTCTCGTGATGAGCCGACCTACCATGATCATGAGACCTAACATGCATGACATTACTACTACTGGTCACCAAGCCAGAGTGATGGCTTTCAGCCAAAAATGTGGAAGACAGGAGCTCTCATCACGAGCTGGCCTATTCATTCATGATTACTTCTCATGAGTGGCACTTCCATCAGCTGGTTACCAAGGCAGGACATTGGCCTTAATATAAAGAGTCAAATAAGCTAACTCTGAATCTATGCCTAGTAAGTGGGACACAAACATTTCTATGGGTCAAAAGACATCCCTACTGAGGTTATGGACACCTGCGGGCAGCAGGGCCATGTCTGTGGTATTAAAGTTAACTGCATACTATGATTTGCTTGGTTATCCTTCTCTTTCCCTAAGAATCATCATTATTCTTGGACAATGGTTTTAAGACAATTTGAACATGATGCTTTGAGTTCTATCTTCAAAAATCATGAATATTTAATGAAGTGGTACCCTTAGTGAAGGTAATTCTTTGTACTGTTTTAAGAGGAAATTTATTTTTGAATCCGGATAACAACAAAATTTAGAGTGTTCAATAAAGAGGTTGTTGATTGGTATCATAAATCACTTTGATTCTCATGGTATTTAGAGTGATTAATTACTCAATGATGACTACACACAAGATGTTGGTTTCTGACAATGTGTATTGATTGTAGTTGCCTCTAAATATGTGATGCATGACCTAGGTATGATATTGTTATAATAGGTGCAAGAATATTATGTTTATCTTTTTGAAGCTGCACTTTTTCAACAAAATTTGATTATTTTCATAAGACTTTGGGTAGAAACAAAATAGAGAATTCATTTCGAACAAGGTGACAGGTATGTGCTACACTATTTTCTCCTTAAATGTTTACTTTCGGTACCTGATATTGTTTTATCATTTCACATGGTTTTAGCTGGTAATGTAATATTAATGTTGTGGGCTAATGAAGGCATTACAATACATCAGGAATATTCATCCTTACTTGCTAAAATCATTGCTGACATTTTCCCTGCCTTATTTCATCATCTTATAGTTTTGGTTTGCACGAGGACGTGCAAGAAGTTCAATGTGGGGGGATGTTGAGCTCCATCTTTGTCCAATTTTTTTATGATTTTTTATCAAATAAATACACACTTGTACCTAGTGTTTTAAGCATTATTAAACCTGCTATGTTGTTAACTAGAGGCATTAGGGACAATAACTATTTATTTTTAAATTCCTTTTGTTAATTAGTTTGGAAGGTATTTGTGTGTAATACTTTCATTAATAAGTGCCTTCTTGGTGGCAGATTCTCTATCCTTGGAAAAACTAGGGTAAGCTTATCTACTTTGTCCCCTGTTACAATTGCAATCTCATTGGTCACTCAACCGACAAAGTTGAAATTGAAGAAACTACAACTCTAAAGGATCTGGATTTGGACTTTGTCTTTTACATTGAGCCATCTCGTCGTCAAGCACTTATAACACAAATGGAACGTGACTGCAAATTTTTGGAATTTGAGAGAATTATGGAATATAGTCTTTTACTTTGTGTTCACCTGCGAGCTCCTTAGTTTCCTGCCAACTTTTTAGCAGGACATTCTACAAATATGCCTCATTCTGTTGATACAACTTATGAAATGTCAAAGTTTGAAGAAGATGGGTGCAATATTACAAGACGCATGGGTTTAGTCCCAAGAAAATCTCAATGTAAGAGCAGTTGTGTCCCCATGCCTGATTCTCATGTGGATCAATCGCACTTGGTTCTTCCAGGAATTGGCAGGCTGGGCATTCGACTAGGTGTGAACATCCTGCTAGGGCGAATCGTAGGCCACCAAGAAGTGAACGTGATTCACATCCTGAGGGAGAGTTGTTTCGTGAGGATTATGACGTAGTGTTATACCTTGGAATTATTGATATTCTTTAAGACTATGATATCACTAAGAAACTTGAGCATGTGTATGAGTCTTTGAAATTTTATTCTCTATCAATTTCAGCTGTAGATCCAAAACTGTACTCCAGGCAGTTTCAGGATTTTGAAGTTCAAATTTCTTCCAGAAGCCAATATTGCACCTTCCAACTCATACGACCTGTTCTAGAGATACTGGTGCTTGGATTTGGAAAGTGAACTGAGCTTGTAGACCCGAGCATTTGAAATTTCCTTCGATCCAATGGCATTAAATTGGAAGCTGTTGATGTGTGGCACGTTTCTACATCACAAAACTTAGAAGGTTATTGCTTATTTCCAATACACAATTGGAACGTTGAGATCAAGGAAAGGATGATGATGATAGATTGGAGTTTTCCAGCTGTGCGATGCCCCAACCAGTTGTGCGATGCCTCTGCCAGCAATGCTTGAGCACCAAATTATTCCAGAAGCTGGGTCACACCAACTCAAAACTAAATTTGAAATAAAATCTCATTGTTTTGATTCGTATTATCCAAATCTCCTAAATTTGTATTCTACGCAACAATTGAACCATTTAATTAGGAGCAACGCTTCTACTATAAAGCAGAGGGCTGCACACTAATTAATTAAGGGATTTCTCAGAGGTAGAAGGGCGTGATTCCATCAATTAGACAAAGGAATTTCTCTGTTGGAGAAGCAGAATTTTGAGATGTAGAACCATCATCGAATTTGCAGAGGAGAAGGGATTGTGATAGGAGCAACGACTTATGTTGTATTTTCCATTCGAATTTTGAATTCTAATATATAATTTGCTCCAACGTTTTTTATACATACATATTATGGTTTGCTGCGATTTGTTGAAGTAGATTGTGTTAATCTAGGCTTTCTCCAGGAGTGGTAAGGGCCCACCACCACTGGAGACAAGTCTTGTAGCTGAATGATATCATAGATCTCATAATCATAGATTTTAATAGGATCATAAATATCATAGATTTGAATTTATAAATATAAGCTTCATTCGAAAGGTTGTGAGATTAGATTTTAGAGTTATCACTTCATTTTGCACTTAAACCTTTCGTTTCATTTCCATAAGTTAGAATAGAATGCTGTAAATCTGAATTTATAATTGTTAAATGATTAAGCAGAGAGTCTTCACTGAGAAACGGATTTGTTATGCTTTGTTTAATTACTATAATTCTGTGATTAATACTGAGGAAAATCAATACAACGGTGATCGTGAGTGGAATGTGCGAGTGTTGATATGATTAGGGTAAGACTAGAGTTTTGTTATGGTTAAAATATGATAAGAGTTGGCATTTCTTAATTGTTTTAGTTATAGGAATATAATGATTTCTGAGTTATCAAAATTAGAACATATTTTAAATGCTTTGAGTTTAAGTATGGTTTGCATTACTTAGTTTCTTTTGAATGTTTGCAGGATTTAATTTGATTTGTTTATGCATATCGGGACTTTGCTTAATAATTAGATTTATTTTTAATTAGAATCATTCTTGTTTTCGTAGTGTAATCATTTCTTTATAAGAGCAAGTTTGAGTGTGGATTTGATTCTGCAGGTAGAGAGATCAATTCAAATGCAGCGTGATTTAGTTACATGATTTGATTTTGAAGAGTGAGCTTGTTTATTGAATGATTCATTTCATTTAGATCAAAGTCTTTGAATTAAAGGTTTCTCGTAGATTATTTGCAATGATATTTTTAATAGGATCTTTTAGATGTTATTTTACATGAAGCTGAGTGGTTTTCTTCTAGCAATAGTTAGAACCGTCCTTTGTTAATTTGAATCTTGAATTTATTATCAAGATTAGTTTAGATAGTTAGTTTCAAGTGTGAGTTATCATTAGAATAATGTGTGTGTATTTTTGCTTACCTCAAGATTAGTTTCAAATTGATGAAAGGAACAAATAGTTTCAAAATGATGAAAGGAACAAATAGATTAGGGTTTTCAATATATCATAGGAGAGCGAGAATGATTGAGGATTTCCTTGAATTTACTTACATTTTAATTGCAGTATGGAGTTTGCAGTGAATGAAATTGGTTAAGTAGGTCTCCTTTTCAAGATTGTTTATTTTCCAGCAAATGTGTGTTTCATTCCAGTGTTTAGTTTATCATTACAAAGGAATATTTATACTCTGACCATTAAGCCGAGCCAAGATGCAGTACAACTTGTGTTTACGACTCCCTGATTGATAATTAATGTTGAGAGGTTTAATCCGAAAGTTAAACCACCCAACACCCACCATTGTCTCTTTCATTTTTTCAGTTTTGGCACAACTTACTATTTTTAGCAGTTTTTTGGGTCCTGAACTTCTGGAGCTGTCTTGAGGCCCTAAATGACATTTTTTGGGCATCGTTCCTCCGACAAATACGATTCTATTATGGAATTGATATTCACCGCAATAGTTGTATTCCTCAGATAGATATTTCTAACGATGTATCATGTACGTCAAACCGAGATAGTATGCCAAAGTTAAGTCCCCGGGAAGTTGAAACACCAATTTACCCAAACGGGGCCCATATTTTTGGTGCTTCATCTCCTAAGGTTAGGTTTTTTGACGTTTAGGGTTTTCCATTGTTTCTAAATAATAAATAGGCCCTCAAGCCTCATTGTAACTCAGTTCAGAGGCCTGCAGCCACCATATATCTTCTCAGAGATAAGCTACCGGTGCCCTAGCTAGTTTATTTCCATTCTGTCTGTAAGCAAATTTCAGTTCTTTGATATTATTGAAATGAAGTGTTATTTTTGCTGCATATTTGTATTTATGATTATATATGTATTCTGTTGCGTTCCTGCATAAATCTGGATCATCGCAGTGGCAACGGTGGCGTTGGGCTCCACATCAATAATATGCTCCCATTTTTCATTCCCCTTGTCGGGTTCTGATTCAGAGTCGGAGTATGCATATGATTCAGAAGTCCTCATCTCAGCCACCAGCGACTGCTTGGCCCAACACTCACTTCTGTTGTGAGTGGAGATCTTATGGAACTCACACCACTTTCCTGTGTCCTTATTTGGCTTCGAGGTGTTTTTCTTTGCTTGCGGCTTTGGCAGGTTGTATTGGGCCTCCATGCCTTGGCTTTGTCCTTTATTATATGGTTTTGGGGTACCTTTCCCTTGCTTTTGATTTGTAGATCCAAAGTCTTGCTTCTTCTGTTTTAATTTATGCTCAACCTTGGCCGCATACCGGTATGTCGTACCAAGCGAAAATATGTCGAGGAACTCCATTTCCTCCTGAATGTATATGTGTAGACAACTGCGATAGTTTAGCACCAAATGTTTCTCTGAATCTTTGATATCAAAATTTTTGCATAGGGTATGGAACAAATTCTTCAGCTCATGCACATCTTGATCCCTTTGATGCCGCAGCGTGGTACATTGTATGTACTTGTCCTAATACCTCCCCACGTGATAGTATTGTTCCTTGATGGCATCTCAGAAAGGATTCCAAGTGCGTACGACCGAGAACAGAAAAATTTCGTCTCGTCATTTTTCTCACAGTAGGTTTCCCACCAATCCTTGACATGGGGGGTAGCTTTGAGGAGTGCAAAAATAATCTTCTCCCGGTCAGAAAAGTCATGAACCGAGAAATATACTTCTAACAGATTCAACCATCTATCTATGACATCTGCATCATGATTTTTCCCTCAAATATGGGAATGTCAAAGTTTAATTGTACCTTAAAGGGAGTCGTGCCTCCAGAGTGGCTGCTGGATGCAGATGCGCTGCCGGTGGGCATTCGTTGAAGGATTCGGGCAAAGTTATCCATCATCACGTTCCTTTTTTTTTCGAGGGCCTCCTCGAGAAATATTTTGATAGGATCTCCTGCTCCCTCATATTTCATTTCATCCTCCATGGGCGACCGTTTGGGTTTGCGAGGCTGATCTTGCAAAGGTTCAACCAAATTGAGCCCTAACTCCTTATACCCCGACCTCGTTGGGGACATGCAAAGAAGGATCGAGAGAGAGAAGACTGCTCTGATACCACCGATCTAGATTTATGCAGGAATGCAACAAAATACACATATAACCATACATACAAAGATGCATTGGAAATAACACTTAATTTCATTAATATCAAAGAACTGAAATTTGCTTACAGACAGAATGGAAATAAACTAAATAGGGCGCTAGTAGCTTGCGTATGAGAAGATATGTGGTGGATACATGCCTCTGAAATGTGTTACAATGAGGCTTGAGGGCCTATTTATTATTGAGAAACAATGGAAAACCATAAACATCCAAAATCCTAACCCTAGGAGATGAAGTGCCAAAACTATGGGCCCCGTTTGGGTAAATTGGTACATCAACTTCCCGGGGATGTAACTTTGGCATACGATCTATGTTTGACATGCACCATACCTCGTTAGAAATATATATCTGTCGAATACAAATTTTGAGTGAGAAAAATCATTCCATGGACCCATGTTGCTCTCGGTTTTTCCAAAAAATGTCGTTTAGGGCCTCAAAGAGACAATAGTGGGGTCCAAAGTGGAATAAGCCACCAATATCCACTTGGATCAGTTGGTATCAATGCAACACAGCCATAAAAGGGTCCATGGGAGGCTGGATCATCTCGAAGGAAAGATGGAACATATGGAAGCTCACCTTCATGAAGTCTTTTGTCCTCCTCCGCCACCAAGAAATGGACCAAACATTCTAGCTTGAGATAAATTTGTTGACTAAGGATGAATGTCAGATGAATTTTGGTTCTTACGATATTCTTATTTTTTGGCTATTTGTATATGGTCTCTTAGTTTAATTCTGTTGTTTTCAAAGTGTTTTTTTCTATTACCTTCTGGCCAACAAGTATGGTATGAATGAGGCTGAAAGACTTTTGCACCCAAGTTTCTCACTATGTACCTTTGACATGAATTAATAGAAAATTTAGACTTAAAAAAAAAAACCATGATATTTTACAATATATAACTAATAAATATATAAAAAAAAGCTAGAAACGCCACTATATATTTAATTAATTATAATTCATCATATGCATTAAAAATTAAATTAAAAATATATAAAACATGTCCAAAAATAAGTGTAACATATATGTATTATCAAATTTTTAATATATATATATATATATAATAATGAACGTAGATTTATTTTAACTTCATATGTTTAAGGGTTAAGAGAATAATTTTTTTTTTCAATTTTTATATAAAAATAAATTTACATCTTACACATGTAATCCCTTAAAGGTTTTATTAATCCCATTGATAAAATAGATACATGTTGATATACTTCTAAAACATGATGTCTCTAACACCCAATTTTATTGTCATTTAAATTTAAGACATTTTTAATTAGACTTTAGTTTATTTTAAATTAATGGGAATAACATGTATGTTAATCAAGTTATGAACTAAGGCTTTTCTTTTGAATAAATAATTTATTATGGAGTATTTCCATAAGTGTGATGGTAAAACGTTTTCCAAGATTTCCAAAGTAGTTGATTAAGTAGTTATTGGCAGTTACCTTTCCTCTTGGAATAAAAGGAAAATCATAGAGGAGGAAAGGGGTTCTGTGCAGGTGATAAGAAATAGCCAAGGGATGAAAGGAGTGAGTATCTAGAGCTAGTAGAAAAGTAGTGGAACTCTACTACATGTTTTAGGAGACGATACTGAACAAGAGTCCTAAGGTCTATCTCCTTGAAAACACTTCTTGAATTCCTACTTTGGTGAGGAGCACAGGGGGAGCTAAGGACGTCATTGCCTCACTCAAGGTTGGGTGGATTCCATCAAACCTAATTATTGATATAAGTAAATGAGACTGAAAGAAAAGAAATTAATTCGTCTTTGTATGTTCAGTCTTATTATTTTTTAGAGTTTTCCAAGAATGTAAAATCCGTTGAAGAGGTAGAAATAGAACTCTGAGTATGTAAATACTTGTATTACAGGAGTAGTAATAAATTTTAGTAATGTATGCTCAAACAACCTTTATTTTTTGTCTGAATTTTTTACTGTAAAAGAGTTTTATTGAAGAAAGGGTAGTAGAAAGTTCATAGGTAAACCTAACTGGAATTTGGGTAAATCACTATCAGGTTGGACAATTAGTCCATTTGGGGAAAGCACCCAAATTAGACACTCTGATCTGCAGAAGGATTAAACTATACATGGGCAGAGAATGAAACCTCATGAGATGGTCCATTCACCTGTGAATAGTGCGCTATTATCAGGAATAGAAAGAAAACAACATTAAAGAAAATAATTGTCATAGTAGGAAAAAGTATTAAGAATCCATATGTCGAATATATAGAGCCAAACTGAAAAGAAAGCTCGAAAATGAAAATATAACTGTGACGGTCGACATAAATTATGTCTGCATATATTTATCAGAGAACTCCTATTCCGGTTGAGCCGAAAGAGAAAGTGGAGCAACACATGTATAAAATATATGTATATAAACAATCCAGATATTTCCATGGAAATTTAAACACAGATCAACACATTGATAAAAATAACCTTCATGACATATGATGGGGAAGATATTCGACCAACATAATGATACTCTTCACAGTCGTGAACAAGGCATGTAGAGAAACAATATTAAACTAAATGCATAAACTATAATAGTGGAAAAACCCTTATGGGTATATTTACATATTACGGAAATCAAACCAGAAAGCCTTGCTGAATGCAACGAAGCCAAAAATTTATAATTTAAATTACAGTCTCATATTTCAACCGAACCCTTGAAGGGTGGAAAAACAAGATAAACCCCTAAATAACTCGAGAGAGAAATAACATTACTAAACCCTTAAAAATTAATATGAGATGGAGGAGTAAAGTGAGTCTAGAGCAACGTATTGCACCTGTAAAGGGGAGCGAAATACAACAGTGGAGTAGGCCGCGGAGAGCTTGTCAACACAAGGATGCAGAAGAAAAAGGGGTTTTACTTGTAAAAGAAATGTAATAGTGCATTAGTACTGGAAAATGAAAAAATAACAAAATCATGAACTATTAAGTGAGACTTCAAGACAAAAAAAATTATCTTACCTTGAATCCATGTGGGTAGCCAACTCCTCGCGCCTGCACCAACATAAAACAAATTAGAAATATTGGAGGAAAGATAACAATGTCTTAAAAGAAAAAGATATATTGTGCATTCAAGGCTGTGAGCTTACCTTTGATGCGGTCGATGGAGTGAACCCTCTTGACCAAGCATATGAACGGAGAGAACGAACTGAGCTAGGGTTCTTCCTAAGCCCGCGGTTTGAAAAACTAGTATCTGCACTAGGAGCCCGACAACCAACAGATTTCTCAGTTCCATATCCAAGACGACTTAAAAGATTAACAACAAGAATGAACAGAGCGCACTGAGCCTATTGTGTAAACGCACAGGGGTCGTTGCCTTACCCAAGTCGAGATCACCGAATGAGCAACGAAAAGCTCACTAGAGTTGCAGAGCGCCAATAGATGAGACAATAGAACAATGAAGGAGGTAGTTAAGGTTCGGGGGGTAGGGTAATACCCTAACAACTTCAGTAACCCTACTAGCCATAGAGATCAAATGCACATCGACGAATAAGAGGCTCACAAATGGTGCAATAAGCATTAACGTGTAAGGATCATGGATACAGTGGATTCGGCGGGATCTATTTACATTAATCATAAAATTAATAATATATGCCAACTGATAGAGCCATAACTGTGAAATATTGAATGTACTAAAAGTCTAAAACTATAATGAATATATGAGTATTGATTGATAGCATGTCCGTGAAGGGTTTGATTTAATAACGAAATGTATATAGATTATGTTGGTGTCCTGTGTTTTGATAGTTTTGCAAATCAAAAGACAAGGCAACATCAGAACCATTCTTTAGAGTTACAGGATCTAGTCCTCCTATTCTCAGAGAGGGATCTCTCAAATGTTTGTTTGCAAAGGTTTATCTTGTGTGCTTAGAGTATTGGTTTTAGAATAGTTATTAAGTGCAGGTGTTTGTTTGTTTGTTTGGTTGAATTGATACAGCAGAATATGAAAGGTCTAGGAAAGATAGATAGAAAGGGGAAATGTTGGATTTATTGGGTAATGGAGTCAAGAAGAAGTGGTGACAAACTTATCAATGGATATGGGATATCAGAGGGAAAATATAACTTGGCCGCATGATCCTTTGGTTTTTGAAATGAGATGGACATCAATGATTTGGAAAGAGAATTTAAATTCTCAACAAAGGGAATTTGAAAACATAACTTGAACAATAAAGAGGTATTTGATAGATAGGGCTGACCATGAGTTCTAAAAACCACACTTTAAGCAAATAATGACTTCAAAACAACTTTTAAAATGAAATCTAAGATTTGGGGAACACCCTATTTCCTCAAAGATTTTATTTCAAATGACTTGGAAAACATAAAAGATTCACTGATAATTTCCGTCATAGAAGAGGGAACATCTAACACATCTATGATTACAACTATAAAGACCTTTAAGGCAACTGTTCAAGCAAGGACAAAGGGCAAGATCAGAACGGACCTCCTTGGCTCACTATAAACAATGATACTTCAAAGGGAGACTTCAATAACAACCTTTAAGTGGCAGTAGACAAGCAGGGAGAACCATAAATCATGCTGAAACCAACTATTCGAACTATTATAGCAATAAACAAGCATGAGGACTAAAGAGAGAGATTAAAGACTCTAAAATACCTCAGCGGAAGAAAACATGAAATAGTGAAGGATGAACAGGTCTAAGGTGCTTCCAGGAGTCATTTCTTAGCCTAAAAATTTCAACCTACTGTAGTAAGAAATTATGGAACAAAATGAAAACAGGAGAAAACATGAATAGTTCATAATACTTCACCAACAGCCAAGCTCATGGATCCAATGATAGAGCCTTCTCAAGAACAAGCATGCAACAAAATCATCAAGGCTTCCAAGACTTCAGTTTCTTCTTCAACTTCAACATACTATGTATTATTTCAGAGAGTTTCAATATTACAGCAAGTGATCAACCAACCCTTATCTCATCTTCTTCAGAAGTATTTATAGGAGAAATGAGGAGGTGGAATGGGATAAAATATCTTCTAAGTTCAATTAATACAGTTTACTGTTTCTCGGCCTTTGAGGGGCTCAATGGAGAACATTTTGATATTTCTTCTGCATTAATTGGTTTGCATTAAATAATTAAGCTTGCTGGAAGCTTATGTTGACTTTAAGGCTCTGTGTCATCTTTTACAATAACTCTACTGATAGTTTATATTAGCTTCTTTGATTCGAAATAACTATTCAGTTGTAAGGAGTAGATATGTTCTTTTCTGGTCATTACTCGGCCTCCTTTTGATTGCTTTGAGGCTGTAGGTGGATCTGTGGTAGCTGGGGGATTCAATTAGCCCCTGATGTGGTAGCGTAGGCTTTTCGGACTAATAGATATTCTTGATTTGTCTTTTACTGTGTTTAATCCAATGGATTAGGCCTTTGATAATCGAATTTTAGATATAATCCATTAAATTAATGTTTAATCCTTCAATTCTGCTGTGTTTTTTTGATGTGCAGGGCTACGCAGGGCTCATATGGCATCAATGCTCATGAAGCATTGACGAAACGTGAAGTTTGAACCCCTGTGGAATGGTTTTCGTTTATGTACAAAGGTGCAAGAGATCGTCATCCCCGGCCTTTGGTTTTCTCTTTGATATAATGGAAAAAGTGTTCAACACCTGCAAAATTAAAAAACAATTAAGAAATCCTGCATTTTTTGGGTAAAACTGCTTCAGAGGTTTAGGTTAAGAGCGTGGCTGTTGGATGGCAACATCCAACGGCAGAGATTCACTTGCGGGGTCAAAAGGAGGTGGTTAATGAAATGGTGGGGAGTTTTAAGTTAGATCCATCGATCTCGGATAGATCGACGGTCAGGATTAGCCGTGAATAAATAATGTGAAGGGGTCACATTATGGGTTTTTAGAAGAAAAAACCAAAGGAAATGAGCGAAAAACCTTTGGCGGAGGAAAAATGAATTAGAAATCGAATTTGGCTTTGGGAAGAAGAAGGGCTGTCGGATGCGATAAGCCCATGGAGATCAATGGCTATGATAGTTCGTTGAAAGTCCTTTGGAAAAGGCGAAGGGTGATAGAAAAATGCGAAAATGGTCTAGGACCATTGATCTGTAGGGATCGACGGTCAAGGTAAAACATGATAGATCATAGTGCAAATGGGGGAAAAGTGGTTTCGGCAAAGAAAACAGCTGTTTTCACGCGATGAAAAGGTGGGGAGGCGGTATTAGCTTTTTGAACGTGATATGCGTTAGAGGCCGCCACGTGGATTTTAAATACTTCCCATATCGTGTGTTTTTTGGAAATTAACGACCTTGCTGAAAGTTACGCAAAAATGCATATTAGCCGTAAGATCTGGGTCGTCAGATCAAACGGTGGGGAGCGAGCACGATACGAACATGATGCGTGGGTTTTTAGCAGGCGGGGGTGGTTTCAATATGGGTCATAGGATCTGAGATGAACGGCGGAGAGGTAGATCGACGACTCTCGATTGATCGGGGGATGACCAATCCAGGAGAGAAATAAAATGCACCCGATGAAAACTTGCAACGCGATGTAGTGTGGGCCATTGATCGGCTGTAGATCAATGATCGATATCGTCTAAAAACTTGCACCAACGGAAAACCCTTATAACATGAAAAAACCCAAAATTTTAATATAATAAAAAGTTTTTATGGTATGGGCGGGATATATATATGAAGGGGATAGGCGCCCGACTGCGGGGCCTTTGACAATATGAAGGAGAATAGACCTGGGGCTTATATATGAAAAGGGCCAATCAGGGTCAGATGGTCGGGCCTTTGGGCTTTTCAATCTACCCATTCAAATTTTGCGATGCGATTAAGTGCTTTGGGACTTTTAACCTTTGGTCTTGGGCATAAGTCATATGAATAAAGTGGAGGAGGCAGAGTTTAATATAATGGGCTATGTTATTGCCCAAATCCACCTTAGGCTAAAGGAAGGCGGGATTCAGGGTAACACCAAACCACGCTCAGTCTGGTAGCTAGCCCTACCAGAACAAGAGAGGGCTCTCTCCGGGTCAATCTCAATGAAAATATTCAAAGGGGGTTGAGATGACTAAAACAACAACTGATCTTAGGCTAGATAAAAAAATAGGAGGGTTTTATTTTGATTTTTTTTTTTGGGATTTTTTTGGAAAAAGGGGAAAGACAATTTTGGGCTTGGGGATGAGGCCAAATTCTTGCAGAGTTCAAGTTGGGGCAGGGAAGGAAATGACTTTGATGTCTTAGATCAAATGAATGGATTGAAAATACTGTTGAGGAGCTGAAGAGGGCAAGAGAGTGCAAGGATCCTCTTCAAACTGACGAGAAACATGTAAAATTAAACAAAATTTTAAGGCAGAGCACCAGTAAACTAATGAATTCTACCTCAATTACTCATTCGTTTAATTCAGAAGCAAAGAGAAGGGAAATGGTATACATATAAAATTAATGAAACTTAAAATAACATGGAGAAAAACATCATCAAAATTCAGAAGCCACAAGGATCCCAACAAGTGCTGCAAAACTCTGGTCTTTCCTTTGCCAAAAACTGAAAATGGATATACAATGGAGTGCCAAACTTTTCCCAAGAGTCCAACCTCTGAAAATGATTGAGAAAATACATCATATAGACCATCCTAACCCCTTCCCATGCCTCTAGGGGTCGAGATCATCCTTCTAGGAGCTGTTTCAACCAATTCTAAACTAGGAACTGAAATCTAGGCAATCAAACAACTTGCCTCTATATGGAAGGAAACTGATTCATTCATTTAATTCTCACTTTTAGTGAATGAATCCTCTAGAAACAAGTAACATGAGCCAAAATTACACTTATAGTCAACAAATATATCAAGATAGATCAGTAATTACATCAAGAAGTGAAACTAGTCAAACTGGTTGAATTTCTTAGCTGAAAAGTAAAAATTGGACCAAAATCCTCTATGCGCTGCGCCAGAAAACTCAATGCGTTGCGCCACTTTGAGCCTATTTTTGGGGCATTTCTTGAAGTCCAAATTGAGCTCATGATAGCGCGTTGGAAAGACATGTCTATCTGCTATCCAACCCAAGTGGAATTTTTCAATTTGGAGTTCATTTGCCCCTCCAAAACTGCAATATCCCAAGACTGGTTCCTTGCCAACAAAAGGGCACAGAAGGTCATACTAAGCAGGTGGGACCCTAAAAACCACCTAGAACTTGATGAACATTTAGCCATTCCTCAATGTATAATTTACCATAAAATCCAAAATAAATTTTTCTCCGTAAGGACTTCTAAACATATGCAACATTGAGGTACACACGCGCTACAGAAAAACCTGTTTTGCAACCAAAATTTCAAAAATGACAAAATTTACTCCAAATTTGCTGAAATTTGGAGTGAAGGTCCCCCATCATGTGCCATGCCTAGCCAAAGAAGCTTCGGCCAAGATTTGGAGTGGATCAGGCCTTTTTCACCGTTTCAGTGTCCTCCTGGTGCATGCAGTTCAGTGGCGGAATCACTGTCTTGTCCATTGATGAATATGTGTCCGTCATGATGTTGCAATGTGTATGAAAAGTATATATTGATATATATGTGGTGAAAATAAAAGTTTGGTTTTTTTGAAAATGATGAATTGGTGTTTGTCTTTCAATCCCAAATGTGTACTAAGTAGGAAATGAGGGACTGTGAGGAAATATTACAGTGGGTATAGTGGGATGTGGAAAATAATATAGTGGTAACAATGTGATTCAGTCAAAATGAACCTTATAATTGTGGGGATTATCACTTGACTGTATTTTGGAATTGGAAATTTTATAAATGATATGAAGGAGGGAAAGTAGTAGGAAATGGTAGGGTTTTAGCGATGGGACATAGGACTTTTAGAAACATGTGATTTGAGATGTAGAGGAACGAGGGATTAATAGGGAAGATAGGTTTAAAGTGGGGGAAAGGAATCAACAAGGTAGAGGGGAAAAGGAGTCTTTGGCACCAAAGTTGTTTTTAAAACACCAATACACAACCCTAAAGAGCAATTTTTCACCAAATGATAGGGTATATGTTTTCACCACTCAAATTCTTATAACCAATCTTAAAACAACTCCAAACACCGATCAAAGGCAACTTATAAGATGATTTGACTTACACAGAGCATAGGAGATTGATTTATTTTGAATTTTTGAGGAAAAATGGTGAAAATCGGCTTGGAGGCTCTGTGCGCCGCGCACAAAGCCCAGTGCGCCGCGCCAGTGTTATTTTACACTGTAAAAACTAGTCCAATGCGTCGCGCGCCTTCAGTGCGCTGCGCCAGTCATCCTATGCACCGCGCTGGAATTTCACCAACAGTTGGGCCTTAATATGATGAATTTGCTCCTCCACGATTTTCCTTAGTTCCATATTGTCTCTTTGGCATACCAATGGAATGTTGAAACATATAAATCGTATATATACCAAAGACTTTGAATCTTTCATTGGAAACACCCATTTCTAACGTTTGAACTTGGCACTTTTGAAATGAACTCTGTTTTGCTTCTTTGTTGCTCTTGGACTGAATGGCTTGATTTTCGCTTGTATATTTGTAGGGATGGTGGCATTTGGACTTCTACAAAGGATGACCAGAGGCTGCATTTGAAGTACTTCATGGCGGAAAACTTTAAAACACATATTTATTACAAACAATTGATTTGACGATTTCTTCTTCAAAACAGAGTTTTGAAGAAGAAACATCCTTGAGCATTATTAATGATGAAAATCTTGAAATGAAAAATTATTGATGACATCCTCATGGCCTACGGGCATTATTTGACATTATGAAGACCAAACCCTAGACCTAGTAACTAAATGACTCTTTTTTGACCACAAGACCATCTATGATTGAAAATGACTGAAATCAACTTTAATGAATTTTGATAAATTTCGACCAACCTAGCAGGTACAAACACGAGGGAAACGAGTGAAGATACCCTTTCGTCAGATAATGGCATGCCCCTAACGGAATGCAGATGAATGAGCGGAATGAGACACCTAAAAATGGAAATGCAATAAGAGAAATTTTGATCTCTGACGGAGGGCTGATGAGACCGAATCTAACATTGGCTCCAATGGGGATGGTAGCTCCTTGGAGGTGCCAAGAACTACAGATCTTTGGAAAGCAGATAGTGCCTTCATCCATTGGGAAATGGAATAAAACACTCAAGCTGAAATGCATAACTGAAAATTGATGACTTGACGACACAAACTAACTTAATAACAAGACTGAAAACTGACTCGATACTTAAACACAACTGACAAACTGGAAAAGATGCTCAAAGTAGAGCTTATTCAATACAACCTACTCTAATTGTTCCATTCATCGCCTGATCAAGTGAAATGAAACTGCCAATGCAACCATGTAAGCATCCTGGCTGCTATTTGATTTCTTCCCAAATTCTTTCTGATATGCAGGAAAAGGCAAGAATCGAAAGGCAACTCCCATGGAAACTCAGAATCAAGTTGACTGCTGATAAACTTGCAAAGCATGAATTGACTGGATGACTTCAAGAATACTACAAAAGGATCTTCATAAACATAACTATTGATTCCCATCAATACATTACTACTCTGGTCCAAGCAATCTTCATAGCTGGATATTAAGATTTTCCTCACATCTGTGTTGGCTTTCTTTGGTGACTGCAGCAAGCTGTCAAAAGGATCCTGAATTTCGTGAATAACTAAACTCTGGAGCTGATTCCAAATAGAACAAAAATCTCCTTTATCAATCTCCTCATATGACTGCAAATCTTGATATAGGCTTTGTAATGAAAAATCTGTTAAACAAGACAATGAAGGCAACTTTTGAATAAGATTATTATCAACATTCTTTCCTGGCACATGGTTAACTAATGAAGCATAATTTTTACAGCAAACATCATCCAACACACGAGCAATAGGATCATCAAAAACTTGAGAAGACTGCTGCGTTGTATCCATTGAAACTTCCTGGCATCCTACTGGCTGTTCATCTTTTTCTTGAGAGATATTATGAAGATTCTGCTTTATAAACTGAAAGGCTTCGAAACAAAACGGTACAGAATTCTCTTGCATCATTAAATCATGTATTTCGTCTTCCACGACTTCATGTGTAATCTGACCTTCAATTTCGTTTGGTGGCTGTAAATCTGATGCTAGTGAGGGTTTTGTATCCAAAATGATTTCATCAGTCGTTTCAGGGGAAGATTTCTCATCAACAACTTGCTCAAGAATTTCACTATCTGTCTCATCCTCAACATTAAAACTGAGATATTTTTGATTTCCTAAAGGCTGCTCATTTGAAGATTTACTATGCAATTTACCCTTCAACAACTGAAATGATTCAAAACAGAATGGTACGGAGTCACCTTGTATCATTTGCTCATATGTGCCAGCTTCCATGTCCTCATCTGCAACTTGAAAATCAATGGCATTCGAGGGCTGAAAATATGAATAGGAGAAGTCTTGAACAAGGTTTTCATTGCGCTCAAGATGGTCCAGATCAAGACTTGTTGACATTTGATTTTTGATTGTATGAAAGTTATCTCTGATGAACTGAAACGAATCAAAACAAAAAGGCAAATATCCTTCACTTACTTCAAAATTTGCTCCACTTTCCTCGTCATTGTCATAGCTGATATGCATCGGTTGATCACTGTACTCGAGCTGCTGAAAGTGAACTTCCTCCTTCCACAAACTAGCTTCTGATTCGTCTGCAAGATTAGTTTATGTTTGGAGAACATAATCATAATCATACTGATCAAACTGAGGCAAATCATCAGTATACAACACATCATCAAGCATACATGTCATATCAACAACTCTCTCTTCTTCAAGCTGATCTATAAAGCAATCACTATGACAACTGGGATAAGAAACAAAATGTTTTGGATCAGCCACTGGTTCTTCTTCAATCAAAAAATCATGGGCTTGAACATTATATTCATTCATTCTGGTGTTCTTTTTCATCATCTCTTCTACTGCACCTACCAACATGTCAAGCTTTACCTCTAGAGATGTTGATTTCTCTGGATCTATGTTTTTCATCTCTTCTTCCTCCAACCTTGCCTTTCGGATCAAAAAATGAGCCTCTACATTCACTGCACTATTCTGCATCTCATGAAGTGTTGCAAGATTCCTTTCTCTCAACTGAAACTCCATTTCTGGATCAAAGGCACCCGGGTAGTGCAAGAGAGCAGATCTAGGAGAAGGTCTTATATCAGCTGGCATTGAAAAATATACTTGGTTAAATCTGGCAGAAAATTGTTGTACTGTCTCCCCTGGCAGTCTTTTTAGCTGGTTATACTCTTCTATAATAAGGAAAGGATTCTGTCCGATCACCCACCTGTCGAGGAAAACTTTGACGAACTGCTGGAAATCTGAGATGCTTGCATCAGGCAAGGTTTTGAACCAACTCTTCACTTGGCTTTGAAAAGAAAGAGCAAAAAGTCTAATACTAACATCCTCTTCATCAACTTCAAAAAGATCTAGAAAAGTCTCAACATTCTGCACATGTTGCTCAACGTTGAAATTGTTACATTCACCGTCAAATCTCGGCAAATATAGGTAATAATTTGCAGGGAAAGCATGGAGAACAGAAGGTAAAACAAAAGGTCTATACCTATCGGGGACTATACAAGGTGTAGGAGTATATACAAGAGCTACAGGATCAGTCTCATTTTCTTTAGGCTCATCACTCTGAAGAGAGTCATCATAAGATGTGGGAAAAGTAAGGAGGCCAGGATCAATGGGAAACTCAGTATTTACACTCTTTGAATAGGTCGAGTGAAGATTTGGATCACCTTTCTCATACAACAAATTCTGAAAAAATTTTAGGACAGCTTCAAGAACAACGAAGAAGTAATTTATAAGAAATCAGACTAGATCCTGAAGACCATTCCACTTTAGATACCTGAACTTTGTGTAAGATCCTTCCATTATCTCAGATAAAGAGTTAGTCCTCCAGTGGAGTCTCTACATTGAGTTGGAGTCACCAGGTGAATGATTTCAGCCTTCTTATGTCTAATCGTTGTCCACCATCAACCATCAGATCTGAACTTGATACATGTACTGGGGCAATTTACAAGCTAGATGTTACGTTTACAAACTAGACCGGAGATTGACTGAAGCAGCGTTTATCTACTTTCGCTAATGCAAAGCAAGAGCGTTTCGAAGGCTATCTGGCATAACTTCAGGCTCCGTATGTAGCTTATAAAACAAATAACACCAACAAGAAAACCATTTCTTCCCCAGTATGGTCGCCACTATGTTATTTCCCAAATCCATCTTAGGCTGAAGGAAGGCGAGATTCAGGGTAACACCAAACCACGCTCAGTCTGGTAGCTAGCCCTACCAGAACAGGAGAGGGCTCTCTCTGGGTCAATCTCAGTGAAAATATTCAAAGGGGGTTGAGATGACTAAAACAACAACTGATATTAGGCTAGATAAACAAATAGGAGGGTTTGATTTTGATTTTTTTTTTTGGGATTTTGTTGGAAAAAGGGGAAAGACAATTTTGGGCTTGGGGATGAGGCCAAATTCTTGCAGAGTTCAAGTTGGGGCAGGGAAGGCAATGAATTTGATGTCTTAGATCAAATGAATGGATTGAAAATACTGCTGAGGAGCTGAAGAGGGAAAGAGAGTGCAAGGATCCTCTTCAAACTGACGAGAAACATGTAAAATTAAACAAAAGTTTAAGGCAGAGCACCAACAAACTAATGAATTCTACCTCAATTACTCATTCGTTTAATTCAGAAGAAAAGAGAAGGGAAATGGCATACATATAAAATTAATGAAACTTACAATAACATGGAGAAAAACATCATCAAAACTTAGAAGCCACAAGGATCCCAACAAGTGCTGCAAAACTCTGGTCTTTCCTTTGCCAAAAACTGAAAATGGATATACAATGGAGTGCCAAACTTTTCCCAAGAGTCCAACCTGTGAAAATGATTGAGAAAATACATCATATATACCATCCTAACCCCTTCCCATGCCTCTAGGGGTCGAGCTCATCCTTCTAGGAGTTGTTTCAACCAATTCTAAACTAGGAACTGAAATCTAGGCAATCAAACAACTTGCCTCTATATGCTAGGAAACTGATTCATTCATTTAATTTTCACTTTTTAGTGAATGAATCCTCTAGAACAAGTAAATATGATCCAAAATTACATCATAGTCATCAAATTACATCAAGATAGATCAATAATTACATCAAGAAGTGAAACTAGTCAAACTGGCCGAATTTCTGAGCTAAAAAGTAAAAATTGGACCAAAATCCTCTATGTCTTGCTTACGCACAGGCCTGACCACCAGGCCTTCCTAAAGTCCAAATTGAGCTCATGATAGCTCGTTGAAAACCCTATCATACGATATCAGCACAAATTACAATTTTTAATTTGAATTCATTTTCCCTTTAAAACTTCATTCTTCAAGATTGGTTCTGTGTACAAAAGGTGGTGACCATTTCAAGGTGTTTTGACCCTTTAAATAACTAAACTTTATGAAATCTCATCCATTCTGACATGCATAATTTATCATAAAAAACTCAAAAATATCAATTTTTCCTCAGAATATGTCCCAATCATAAGCAGCACCAGAGTGGCGCGACGTGTGTGGGAAAAACCATTTTGCGACCAAAATTTCAAAAATGACAAAATTTTCTCACAAATTTGCTGAAATTTGGAGTGGTCCTATTAAGTGCTATGCTCAGCCAACGAAGCTTCGGCCAAGATTATGTCTTTTCACACCTCCTTGATGCCTTTTTCATCTATGCTGCCTGAGGTGAATACGAAGAGTTTGATGTCTTTGACTTTTGTTACCAAATGTGTGCTAAATGGAAGGGACTGTGGGAAAAATTAGTACAGGTAGGAATGTGTTTCGGTCAAGTGAATTCAAAGTGTGAAGACAGTCATTTAACTATGTTTTAGGAATGTGGGGTTTGGAGATTTTTTACAAGTGAAATAGGAAATGGTAGGGTTTTAAGGATAGGAAAATAGGACTTTTAGAAACATGTGATTTGGGATGTAGAGGAACAAGGGATTAATAGGGATGATAGGTTTAAAGTGGGGGAAAGGAATCAACAAGGTGGAGGGGAAAAGGAGTCTTTAGCACCAAAGTTTTTTTTAAAACACCAATACACAACCCTAAAGAGCAATTTTTCACCAAATGATAGGGTATATGTTTTCACCACTCAAATTCTTATAACAACTCCAAACACCGATCAAAGGCAACTTATAAGATGATTTGACTTACACGAAGCATAGGAGATTGAGTTGTTTTGATTTTTTGAGGAAAAAATAGTGAAAATCGGCTTGGAGGCTCTGTACGCTGCGCGCAAAGCCTAGTGCGCCGCGCTAGTGTTATTTTACACTGCAGAAACTAGTCCAATGTGCCGCTCCTTCAGTGCGCCGCGCAGCTGAAACTCACCACAATTCGGCTTCAAAACTCATTTTTTCACCTTCTTGATTTTTCTTGGCTTTTACTGATGTCTTGGGTGTGCATATGGAGTGTTGAAACATTATAATTATATATGTACACAAGACTTTGAATTTCCACTCATAAAAACTCACTTTTATAATGTTTCCATTGGCACTTCCTTTTCAAGCTCTGTTTTAGTTCCTTTTTGCTTCCCCTGTGATTTTTTGGCTGAATTGATGGCTTTCTTGGTTGATTTTTTGCAGGGATGGTGGCATTGGATTCCAGCAAAGGATGACCAGAGGCTGCATTTGAAGTAATTCATGGTGGAAAACTTTAAAACACATATTTATTACAAACAGTTAATTTGACGATTTCTTCTTCAAAACAGAGTTTTGAAGAAGAAACATCCTTGAGCATTATTAATGACGAAAATCTTGAAATGAAAACTTATTAAGAGCATCCTCATGGCCTGCGGGCATTATTTGACATTATGAAGACCAAACCCTAGACCTAGTAACTAAATGACTCTTTTTTTGACCACAAGACCATCTATGACTGAAAATGACTAAAATCAACTTTAATGAATTTTGATAAATTTCGACCAACCCAGCAGGTAAAACATGAGGGGAACGAGTGAAGAGACCCCTCCGTCAGATAATGGAATGCCCCTAACAGAATGCAGATGAATGAGCGGAATGAGACACCTGAAAATGAAATGCAAAAAGAGAAATGATCTCTGACGGAGGGATGAACGAATGCATTTAGCAGCAGTTGATAAGTTTAAAGTGTTGAATTTCTAGGTTAATCCCTAATTGTCACCATTTACCCTACATTCATCCATTTACATTTCAAAATTCATAAGTAAAGACCTTTTACTTAATGAAAAAGAAAATCCCCTTTTGATTAATTTCCTTCATTCATAAAAACATAAAAACCCTCCAAAAATATTATATTCTAGGTGAAAGTGGTCAAGTTTTAAATGATAAAGCTTTTCTTTTTACATTATCACTTTACTTAGTCATATGAATATATTTTGGTGTTTTTCATTGTCCCATGTCATATTAACTTCTAACTTATTTATTAATTCCATAAAAAAGTCCTTGTCCTATTATTATAAATCCTTTTATTTTATTATCCCTAAAAAACCCACTAAAAGCTTTTGTGCCAAAGTAATTACCCCATATGTAAAACCCAAAGATATCCATTTGGCATAAAACTTAATATATTCAAATATCCGCTCCCCCTATAGTTTTAGACCATTCAAAAAAGTATAATAACTATATAATAAAACTAAAAAATATATATGAAAAAGTTATGTTTTATTTACATATCCAATATTTAAAATAACGAAAACATTACCCATTTACCTATTACATTCTATTCATGGCTCTCTACGCCTTAGCAAATACATTTTCCTCCCTCACAGCTTAACCATGGTGCTTATATTAGCCTACTTCTTCATATCTAGCTCTGAGGTTAACCAGCAACTCGCCCCACGTACCATTTTCCTATATAAACTCACTTTATATATATAAATTTTCCCGATAAAACCCCTTTTGGACTATACATAGGTATATGTCTATTGAACCATTACCCCCACATCCATATGGCTTTTCCATTATAAAACCTTGGTTATAAATCTATCTAATACAAAGGTTTTATATCCCTATCATCACCTGAATCATATAAAGTTCCCAAGCCCCACCCATCTTTCACCGCAACTCTTTAAAAGATCTTGACCGTTCACATCATCAAAACAAATCCAACGGTGCGCGTTCAATTTCACACTCTGAAACTGATTGATGACATTTTGTTTAAAATCAAGCGATAAAAGTTGTATTGCCAAACCGCCCGATAAGACGTGTCATATCCTGATACGATCACATTCATTTTAAAGAAAACCACTTACCATGCCAATCCAACGCGAAACCCACTGGTTGTTTTCGCATTTGAAAACAAATTCGCCTCCCACCTTTGAAAAGACCTGTAATAAATGCTAAATATAATGGTTTATATTGAAAGGTTAAACTTTGATAAATCATTGTTTTATGCGTTATTTTCATTCCTGACTGGTTAAAATCTTTCGCCTCGACTATTTTAAGAGATTTAAGCCCCTGTTGATAAATTTATAACCCCGAAGCTGAACTTTACCACTGTGACTACATCTGAAAGATCATTGAAGCTACCCTCTGCAGCATCAAAGATCCTGTTCAAAGCCAAAGTTACCAGAAACTCGTTCATTCGTAGAATAACTACAAAAGAGGTATTTCTCGGTGTCTGGACCTATAAAATTTTAAAATTAAACCTGTAAGTTGAAAGAAGACTAAATTGAAGAAAATTAATGGTTGAAATTGCCCAAAAACAAGCCAAACCCTGGAAATTTTTTTCCAAGGAGCCTGAATTCATCTGTAAATCCCTTTAAAGCCAAAATCCTCAGTTTGCGGCCTTTTTTAACCCTTGAAGACAAATTCCAAATGCGGAATAAGTTTAAAAAACATACAAGTTGATTAAAATACCTCTTTCTACAGTTTTTCCATTTAGGAAACCCTATTTTCTGTCTTAAGCCAGTTTTATCCCTGATAACCCCAAATTGAGCAATAAACCACCTTTTGAAGATAATCCTTTCCCAGAAATTGCTCAGTTTTCCTCTATGGGTGAAAATTAACTACTGCAAACAAAATAATCTTGCTTAGTTATCCCAAAAATGACAAAGAAGCAGTGAAAGAAACTAGTGTTCCATCTATTCCCACAATTATTCCTATGGATAGCACAGTTGTCCCTTCCATATTGGTAGAGAATTTGGCCCCAAAAGTGCCACTGGAAATTGCAGTTTCAGTGAAATACATTGATACTTCCGCCACAGGATCATCCACCACATAGGTACATCAAGCAGGTGAAGCAGAAGAGATAGTGAAAGCCATGGAGGAAATGTCCCTTAAGAATAATGAAATCACTGGTTTAAAGAAGACCATTCAAACTCTTGAATCATCAAACAGGAATGCATTGATTACATCTAACGGACATGAACAACGAGCTAATAGACTTGAAGAACGGGTAAATAATTTGTAGTAGCAGGTAAAATTCAATGAACAGGTGTCCTATATCAAAAACCATCTCAAGCTTTGAAGCTTATTACATTTTTGAACAGAAAAAATAGAGAGGAGCTTGAACAATTGAAAATACAAGATAGGACTGAAACAAATCAAGAAAGTCCTAAATAAAGGAACATAATGAATAATTTGGAGAGACCATGAACCCGTTAATAACAAAGTTTTGAAAAAATACTCAATGTTAAAACAAGCAAGCCTCCCAGAAATCCAAGCATGACAGAGAAATAACATGATAGTGAATTAATTTTTTTTCTACCACAGTGAAAATTTCATTTTTACAGTTGTCAAGAGGTAAATATAGCAGTTAAAAGTGTATCAGGTCAAAGAAACAGGGTCAAAGAATATAAGAAAATCAACAGCCAACAAATTTTTACTACTGTAATTTCTCTATTTTTAGAGCAGTAAAGTGATAAATTGAACAATGTGAAAGAATATCAGGAAGAAAGGTAGTGTTAAAGGATATAAAGTGAAAGAGTATCAGTCAAGCAATCTTCAAACATATATTTTTCAAATATGCCAGCAAGCATGTACACCTAGTTAACAAATTGTTTTGATTAGATAAGTTATTTCTATATTTTCTAGATAAGAGGATAGCTTGCTAAGTTGTTAAGCAGTTGTCCCTCTTAGTGTGTTAAGATATTTTTATTTCCTAGATTTTTTCCTCGATTTCTCTAGGATCTTTTGTAATAAACATTTTGTTTAAATAATTCAGTTTATGAAGTGTTTAGCGTGGAATAAAATTGCTAAGAACATTATAGACATTTTGCTAGTACGTTGGAGGCCCACATGTGTTGATTTCAAAGCAGCAGTGTAGACAATAGCCAATTGGACTTCATAATTCAGGATTCAAGCGATAATTTGAAGAGTAAAGTGCATCTATCTTGTCATTGTTTACTTTCTGAGTTCCATTCATTTCATATATGTTGTTCAATCTTAATGATTAAGTAGGAGTATTACTTCAGGACTAGTGTTAGAAATCCCTATCTTAACTACTTAATCATTTAAATGTTTTCTACTGATTTCCGAATTTAGGAATTCTTAATTTCTCCTAGTCCCGTTTGACCCCTGCCTCCTTCCTCCTTTTCCAGATCAAAGGATCCTTCATTTCCCTTTATCCCGAAGCAATCCATCTCATCAAAACAATCTATCCAAATCTCTGAGAGTTATCTACCTTTCCCTAAATACATTAGCATCCTCTTGGCCTTGCCCTCTAGTTCTTCTTGCTCGATTTTGACTCCATAGCCCAATGGACTAGTAGATCCCTCTTTAATTTGTCTTCAAGTAATCTTATTTTCCACTAAACATTTCAAAACCAAAACCAAATTGAACTATCATAAGTAGCCTAAAATATTAAACAAAAACAAAGTTAAATCATAAAGAGAGAGCCCTCTCTGAAATTTAGGAAGGTTAGATCCTAACAAAGTAGGTTTGTGGTTACCTAGGACTTGTTTCTCTTGAACTTGGAGAATTAATAAGTGATAACGGGTGTTGTGAAATTTGTTTAAGATTTGGTGTTTAAAATAATTTAAAAACCTAGTATCTCCCTCTTACACTGACAATTCCTAATTTTCACTCCCCTGCACCTTCATACCCTTCCTACATTGCAAAATACCCATTCCCAAAACCTTGTATTACATAATTCCCTTTCCCCTAAACCCTTTATCCCAATACCCTAAGCCCTAGGTGCTACATTTACCTAGGCTCCTAATCCCTAAATCCCCATCCTAAATCCCATCATAATACCACTCTTTATCCCTTCCCCCATTTCATACATCCCTAGCGCCATCTCCTTCATTTTCCCTTTCCCATTCCTCATTCCTAAAACCATATTCCCCATCATCACACTTCCTTAGGGTTTTGATAAAAACACCATGGCAGAAGAGGAAGAAAACAAATCATACAGTGAGGGAGAGGAAACAGAGGTGAGGAGGCCACATAAAGGGGGAATAATACTTAGACTTGAACCTACCAGCACTAGGGAACTCTTGGCTTCTCCAATGGCTGTGACATGCTTCAAACATGTTGGCTATTATGATTTCTATGAGAAAATTCAGAGGGTCCAACACCATGTCATGTTGACTAGACTTTTCATATCTAGACTCCATGAAAACCAAGTTACTTTAGCTGGTGTCACCTTTACTATATCAACTGCTATCATTTCAGCTGCCACCAAGATCCCAAATGTTGGGGAGAAGTGGTTCAAAAAGAGTGATTTGGAGGAATAATACTTTGTGTTGGGCCAGAATTGTAATCTACGGATAAATTACACTTCCCTAGACAGGTGCTAGTACAAAACAACAGGTGAAAGACTATACTACCATTTCTCCTAACTCATAACAGATACATAGAGAGTATTGGAGGCTTACTTGTTTAGTCGCTTCCAAATGACTCCTTTCTGTCACTTCTGCTACAGCTTCAAATTCAAGCGGTTTGTGAGCTGAATGCTTCCTGCAAAAAAGAACACTGAAACAGCAGAAGATGAAATAATATAGATATCTATTCAAGCTAGTTAGCTAAATCAGTAAACCATAAACTACATTCATCAACCAATATCTTACAATATGGAAAATCAAAGTTAACATAGATGCACGTAGGGAAAAATAAGAAGTACTCTTTATTGATGATAGAAGGAGGTTACAACCTAGTGACTAATTTGAAGTGACCTTCCAAAAAATTTCCCAAGTCTCATCACAGCGTAGCTTCACAAACCAAGCTCTCAATTGAAAATTCTCCAAAATTTCTCTACTCAAATTCTTCCTTCTCAAACACTTAGATTTGTGTTCAATTTATAGAGGAAATGTAGGTTTTTTTACAATCAATAGCTTTTCAAAAATAGGCAAGACATGTTTCCATCCATGTATATGTCAAATGGACACTTGGATCCAAAGCTTGACACATGTGAACTCTTCTAGAAGGCACTGTCCAAGTGGAGATTCCGAAACAATGAGAATTTCGCTCCCAATGTGACCAAGGCACCTGTGAATTTCGGGAAGTGCTTTGCAGAGCAGCCTTGCATGGGGCTACCTGCATATGCAACGCACTTAGGCCCCTTAGAGCCTACGTTGGTGAGATATCATGTGCTATATAATAACCTTCAGACCATGGAAATCCTTGCTTGATGAAAGTCTTGCTTGATTTGTCTTGTTTCTTGTCTTAGGGCATGTAGCAACTGAAATGATAGGGAATGATAGACCCTTGATCATTGGTCTGATTATGCCCGAGTTAACAGGTTCTTTGGTAATGATTTTTAAATTGACCTATAACACTTTGAGCCTTTCCTAAAACCAAGATACAAGAATGAGAGAAAGAGGTTCTTTCCTTTTTCTTACCTCCAGGACAGATATGCACCAATGATGAAGATAATCATGAAATACTTTTCATGCAAAGGTAGATTTTCAAGACTTTATACTTATCATATCCGCCTCTTAATGCATTTCACTAGGGTAAGAATGCTTTACATACCCTACTACCTTTTCCGAAGCATAGATAAGATGGCATTTATTGTCCAGAAAAGGGAGTATGAACATCAAATGATAAGTCTTTTCCATCATTCCCTTATTAAAATCATAGTCTCTATCATCTCAATGAACTAAACATTTCATGGAGTACCTTCATAGCCAATGATATACTCAGAGAGCCATCTACTCAGCATGCACAAAATGTGCCTTCATAATCTCAGCCATCAACTTCCATCCCTCCATCTTAGCCCATATCACCTTCATCTCCATCAGATCACACTCCTTCACCCATTTCACCCCCTTCATCTCCATTTCATATTGAGATTGGATCACCCAACAAGATTGAGGTCAGTGAGCCTAAGAGGGCTAGTATGGTTGAGGTTGAGCCATTATCAAAAACCTACTAGAGAGGCCACAAGCATGTGTTTTCTCCACACGTAGTGGAAGGGGCCATGCCTTCTATATCAAAAAAAGAGGCGGACAAAGGCAAAAAGAAGGTGACAAAGGCAGAAATTCAAGCAGGAGTTAGACATGAGGAGAGCCTCCATGAGACTGAGCATGATTTTGAACTTGTTGACCTTAGTGAGGATGATGATGATGAAAAAATCAGTATAGCCATCAAAGGAGAGGATGCCAATATTAAGGAGCTCCAAAATAATCTTGACAGGGCCAAATATGTCATAAAATTCCTTGAGCAGGAAAACCAACAGTTGAAAATAAAACATACCATTGATGAGGTGAAATTCATCACTGCTCAAAGGGAGGCAGAAAAGGAAAAAGTTATGCTAGATGAGACACTTGAAAAGTATGGGTTGCTTGATGAAAAAAATGAACAATCACCAAGAGGAATACCTATAACTAGAGGGCTGAAAAGAGCTCTAGCTCTAGAAAGAAAAAAAGAGGCTCAGATTGTTGATCAACTAACCCTAAATGAGAAACTTGCAATGGTGGTCAATGAAAATAGGGAGGCATGGCTTGATAGAGCCAATCATCATTTGTATAAGCTTTTGGAAAAGGATAATATAGACAATTATGTGTTAAGGAGGAAGGTCAAGCATCATTCTCAAAAGGAGAAAATTGCAATGGCCAAGCTCAAAAGAGCCAATGCAAAGATTGAGGTAATGACCATGCTAGAGGAGAAAAGAAAGTTAGACATACTTGCAGAGGCTTCACTCCAAGCCTAGCCACCTTACGAGTACTCTCTCCACCAATTTCTATGCATTTTGAAACATTTTTGCAAAATATGTGTTTTTCTAAACAAGCACATATCAGAAATTGGGTCATATGCACAACACCCTGGGCGCTGCGCAAATGTTTGGGGAAATTTTTGAGGAAAAGGAGACCACCAATGGATTCCTAAGGAAAAATTCATTCCAGAAAACCACTTTTCCAACTTTTATTTATAGATTTGACAGGTGAAAAGGGAAAAAATTAGCTAAAAATCACATTTCTACCCCTATTTTGGCCTAGGCGCTACACACAGAGCAGTCTTGGGAGAATGAAATTTTGAGGGTTTAAATCATATTCATTTTGAAAACAGGAGGCATATAAAGAAAGAATACTTGAGGGAATTTCCAACAAGCCATGTTGGGCCTAATTTGGACACCTACAAGTCAGTCAAAATCATCCTTGAACAGGGAGGGCGCATACGACCATTTGTTGATATTTTTGGTTTTTCACTATAATTTTTGACTTTATCTAAGAAATTGATCTTTTTACCTATGTCATTGAGCATGGAAATTGTATTTATGTTGTGGATAAGTTACCTATGGGTAGATTCATTAGGTAAAAGTTATCCTTAAGTCAAATGAATCAGTTTGAATGTAATTAGGAATGAGTCACTTGGACCATCCTACACTTCAGCTTTCAGTTCATAATTTTGTGGATCTCTTCCTCACCTCATGGATTCGACCCCTGAGGATTAGTGAATGTTTTTTTTATGTCTATTTAGTCCCTTTATTCACTCTTATCAAGTTTTGGAATCAATTTGAATGATAATGTATTTATTAAGGACTATTGTACTCAATTTGGCCAGTTAATAAAGAAGAGTTGCAACTATTTTTTGGGATACATGTGGTATGATTTTTATCATTGTTTTTCCTTAAGTTTCATATGTTAGAATGTGTTGTCTTCATGTTAATTACATCTCTATATTATGATCTCTTTCAAGTTGATAGGCATAACACATGCTTCCTAATGCTTTGCTTAGGAAAAGTTATCATAATTTGTCCATTTTCCTCTGTTTAGGAAGAATACATCTCCCATGCACTTCCTAGCTCCTCATCAGTCTTAAAACCATCTCATCACAATCATTTTAAAGTGCTAAGATTTATTCCTACCTTGACCCATTGGATCTCTGCAACCCTATCTCATTTGCCTTGGCCTAGCTCCCTTGATTATACTTACATCCAACAGCTCGACCAAAATCAACTATGAAACCCCTGAACTCATGCCTAGCCTAAAATCCTAATCCATTCAGCCTCCTAGGCCATGTTTTGTGGAGAGATACCTCTCTGACTTGGTAGGGCTAGCTACCAAGTTAAAAGGTTTGTCTCTGGTTACCTTTGTTGGGATTCCCTCTTCAGCCTTAGGAATCTGGTGGAGTGATAGCACTTCCCACACATATGTGCTTTCAAACCTCTTTTACCACCCTTTTTATAAACTTTATTTAGAGAATTTCATTTTCCAATTATGTGAAGAGGGAGGGGGTGGTAAAATATATTTTAAATGCAATGGATATAATACTCATAAAATTTTGACTCCCTCATCTTTCCCTACAACTATCAATCTAGAGGTTGTTTATGTGAAGTGGGGGAAATGGGTAGGATTCATTGTGTTAGAATCAAACCAGTTGTTTCCTTGAAAAGATTAACTTAGTCACTTGGGAAGATGAATGTTCCTCTATGGGAAAGAATTAAGGAAATCAGACTTTAGAATTCAAAAAATATGTCCCTTTAAAGTAAATGAAAACCCATACAATTAAAAGAGTAAAAGTTTCCCATATATGTTGATCAATGTTGGGTAAGAAAAATCTTCCATATAAATCTTGGTAATATTCGAAGCAAAGGTAAAATCCATGTTGGGTGCAGTATATGGTGTATTAATGGACCAATATTTAACGTCAATCTGGGGTCCATGCACTTCGAGACATGACATTGGAAATGGTAGAGAAATACTTCAACAACTTGCAAAAGAAACCCAAGTTTGTGTAGAAACTGCTCACACCTTTGGATTTCTGCAATAGTCAATTATTGTTCTAATCCTGCACTCAAAACATTCATTAGAAGCAAAACCATAAATGTTGCAAACACTAATCCTGCATTTCTTTCAACAATTGTAAACAAACCCTATTTATTGGCAACTTGAAAAGTAAACCCTAATTAAGAGAAAATCCTAAATGTTTGTAAATCAAGAAGCATACCCCGACTAATAATTAATTGGAAACATGAGCATTAAGCAAGAAAATGTAAAGATTTTCTAAACCTTAAGAAATCCAAGCTCTACTAATTCCAAATAGGACTCTTAAATCAAAATGAAAGCGCTCCTCAAATTCCTGCACTAAATCTTCTTTCATCTCAATTCTAAGTGAGAAAAAAGGATCAAAGTCACTCCACTCTGTGTGCAATTAAAGGAATAAAAGAATAACGTGAATTTTATTCTAGTTCATATAAACACACCCAAATTCATTAACTTATGTGAACAATATTTGTGTGCATAAATAAAAAACAACCTCACTCTATCCCAAAGTTCTCTCAAACTTGTGATCACTCTTCAACAAATGACTTATCTCAATCAAACATGAATATTGGAAACTATGTTACCAACACACATGCAAAGACGAAGCTAGATTTAGGGAAAATATGAACCAATATTCTAGAAAAAACTACTCAAACGAGGCTATATATGTAATATCTCAAATGATTAAAGTCTCCTTTCAATAGCTCTCCTTGCACTCACTGTTCGCCAAAGTTATAAGTGCATAATTATCATAAATATAAATAACTGTCTCCAAATGATTAAAGGTATAATATTTGTGAATTGAATCAATAATAGTGAGTGGATGTGTGAACTTGGTAGATAAAATAGCTACACAAATTAGATACGCAGACTATGTTTTCACCAATTCAAAAGGGATTAAATAATGTCACAAAATTAAACTCAAGTAGATCATAATTTCAACTTGTGGTAACTATGTTTATTATTTTTGACAAGATTCAGATCTAGCCTTGACGCTTTTGAGCCGTTGACATACTCATTCACTTGTTTAATCTGAAGATCACATTATATCATTTCCAAGCCAAGTCACTATGTGAACAAAAGGTTTCAAATACCCACCGGTTTGTTGGTCCTATGCTGTGACAAAGGATTTTAGGGTTAGAAAGATATTTTTTTGCAGAACCTTTGTATCACTATTTCATTAAATCACCACAAATCTACAGTAGGCTTAAAACCTCAAAACAGAGCTTGCGTTAAAGTGTTGGTAAAAAAAATCATCTCTAAGTATATATTTATGATTTTCATTCACGTAATTGAATGTATATAATATTTTCAGATATATCTATCACATTTATACTACAAGCTTCAATATATGAGTGCTAGATAATCATAAGTTGAATAATTGAATGGATATCAAAGAGGAAAAGTATATGAAATTACCACATAGAGCTTGTTAAACTTGTAAATCATACAATCAACTGATCTATAAAATAATGCACACTAGATTAACAAACCACATAAGAAATAAATAATAAGAGAGGTGTTAAGCTGGTTGGTGGTCCCAACCAATCCAGCTTACACCCTATATGTAAAACTTAGATCATAGAGTCAAAATATCCATTAGGTAAACTAGAAATGGAAAAATAACCTAGCATCGAAAATCTTTGTATTAAAACATTGAACCTTTTACATCCCAATCCACATGCTCAAACTCTCAAACCAACAATATGAGGCTACACTAACATCTCCTCCCTCACACATGCCATGTTTAAGCCTTTTATAAAATTTACAAGGCAAATTTTGGCTCTAACAACCATTTTTCTTAATTATGGAAAAATATGTATTTTTAACAAATTGGCCTCAAAGATCTTTGCATATCTTCCTAACCATGGAGAATTTTGGAAATTCTTTGGAGGAAACCTAATTTGTCATGTTTTCAAAAAAAAAATCTCCTGTAATTTTCACATTCAACTCCATTGCCTCGTAAATCGTGTGCAAAGTTGATTGTTTGGATACTTTTTCAATTCTGGGTTTTACCTGATTTTTTACAAAGCTGCCTCAAAGACCCCTTCGGATCTCCAAAACCGTGATGAATTTTAGAAAATAGTTTGAGGCTTAGTCAATTTTCTATACCAGGATAAAAACTTGTGTTCCATAATTCTAATATTCTTCTTCATATACACATCGAGGCGAATGTTGGCAGTTTGAAAACCGTCGAATTTTGGGTTGAATTATTAATTAATCTCTAAAAAATGATTTGTATGACCTAGGTGCATTTTGAACAATGTGGAGGTGTTAAAACATAATTTTGGACAAAAACCATCGTCGGTTTTCCTGAAAAGTGTGCTGAGATGTTGAAGCCCCGAATTGGTTCCTCTTTAGTGTAGGAACAAGTCAATAAGAGATAAGTGCACCTCTAAATGTATAAAAGGATTCAAATTATTTCTGAACATATTTCATCTATCATTTTATTCTGTGGCAAGCTCATATGATCGAGTGGTCCCCATACACTTCCATTCTGATTCAGGATATCTATAGAGTGCAAGACCTGCATTAACGACATTTAATGAACATCAATCCTAAGAAATGCATATAACAAAGGTACAAAATGTAAACCAAATGTAAATCTTCACTATTGCATGAAAATAATATATAAGTGCAAGATAAAGGTTCATAAACAGGAAAAATAGGGGAATAAGTGAGGCATCATATGGGCAAAAAGATGCATTAAGTACGACAATTTTGGGGCCTGACATCCCTCCATGCTAATCATCTTGCATGTCCTCATGCAAGCGAGTCAACTGCTATATTGATGCTCCTTTGCAAAAAACCATAATTGAAACATAAATGTTCCTACACTCATAATATTGTTCTTTCATAGATTTGAGTTTTGACATAAAAATGTTTGTTGGTCCATATTTATTCATTAATAATGACAAAAAGAAAATATAATGCTAGGGATCTCATGGGAATGCTAACAATATTGTCACTGCAGAGATAGTGTCATCATAAAATATCCAACTGTCAAAATTTCCACAAAATATCTCAAGAAAAGTACATATGAGAAGGTCTCCACCTCAATATCTTCATTACAAATAAAAGTGACATGATTTGAAAGATATGATGTTAAAGATTGATGGAAATAGGGAAAAATAAAGATGACAAAACAATACCTTATCAGGATGACCATCTTACCATTGTAGAAATATATAACTGATATGTTATATGTCTAAGATTCTCCTGATCATACACTATTTGACTTCATGCACAATACATAATCTATTCCACCATTGATCGTCATATGCGGAAATTAAATCAATTGCATGCACACATTAAAACCATAAAAATTCACACACATTAGCACAGTGATTTACAGGAAAGCCTAAAGCTAAAAACCCCAACTATCTGTATATAATATATGTCATATATATCATGTAATAATCCTCATACAAAGCTTCTCACAAGCTCTCAATACAATCCAATCGCTACACACTAATCAGGCTAGATCTTGCAAATCCATGCATCGATCTTTGCCACCTGCTAGCCTGCCTCTACTGCACAATCCTTGCTGAAGAATGGCTCTGAATGAACTCAAATTTTTCTAGCCTTGCTCACACAATCCTCATTGGCATCTCCATCAATGTGTGGTGCAAAATCATGCAACACTATAGTAACAACTGATAGTCAACTTGCCCTTTCACCTATCTCTCCACCGGGTCTCTGCATCAAACTCGCTCCCATAACATAGATTAACTGATGTATTCTTCACTTGATTAATGAGTTATTATTTAGTGAATTAATTAACTAATTAATTCACACCACTCTCACTAGTGTATCAATCAGTTAGACTAGATACAACTAGCTCAACTGAGTCTAACTGAGTTAAACTGAATACAACTCCACCAACTACCTCTATAACTCCACCAAACTCTGTCACATGAGTTCTAACTGAAGTCTCCATGCAATAGGTCCACTTAACCCTTAGGAATAGCGTAATTCCTTCTATCAGCTCCTGTGCCACATCTGTGCATTTAACTGAAGTGCTCCAAGAGAATAAGTTAATGTTTATAGTCCAAATATTACTAAGAGCTAATAATATTCGACATATCTATTTTTAGACTGGAAATCTAAAAATAGATTCCGCCCAACATGTCTAAAAATAATAGTCCATCTATTTTTCCAACTTGAACAACCATCCACAAATAGCATCCTGCAACTCATAGAATATGGTCGACATGTCTAAAAATAGACATAGTCTAAAAATAGACTTGCACCAAAAATAACCTACGGGCCCACTTAGTGAAGGCGACTCTTTTCACTAAGCTCATCATCTTTTTGCAATCTCAACAACCATTACCCAAGCATATAGTTGAAGCTCCTCTTTTTTAAGAAAAAGTGAGTCACTTGCATTAAGGGTCCCACATCCATATACACCAAATTATTTAAAAGATAGAACTCCAAAGCATAACACAATAAGGATATTAAAGCCATTCTCAAAGGGATATGATAATAAATTCGGGGAAAGACAAGAACAACCAAGTAAATCATAGTGTAAAATTAACTTTAATGCCACAGACAAGGCCCTTCTACTAGCAGACGTCTATAGCCTCGATAGGGATGCCTTTTAACTCAATGAAATGCATGTATACCATCTATTAGATATAGATTCATATCCATTTAAAAGAATTTACTTTGGTTTAGAGATTAGTTGAAGTTCATTGTTTTGGATTGGTAACCAACTAATGATAATGCCATTCACAAGAACTGACAAGAATGAATAAGTTGGCTCATGATGAGACCTCTTATCTTCCATCTTTTCAACTGAAATCCATTACCCTGGCTTTGTGACTAGTAGCAGTAATGTCATTCTCTTTAGGACCCATGATCATGGTAGGTCGGCTCGTAATGAGACCTCCTATCCCTCAATTAATGTTTTTTAAAATAAAATATGATTATGATTAACCTCAAATAGGTTACTTAATAGGTGGGGAGGAAAATCTGCTCCTTAAGAGCATGAGATGGTGTGAAAAGTTGTTAATTACTAATCTTTACGGGTTAGTTCTTCTACCCTAAAGGCTCATTTTAAGGAAAAAATCTCAGATAATGATCAAAATATTCCTCAAGGTGATCATGTCAGAGTTCTCATGAGATATCGTTAGGGTTTTATAGGTGTGGTCCACCATCGGAGGCTTTTCATAAATACCTTCGAAGAGAAACTTGAAAAGGTTTCTTGGATGACAATATATTAGAATGAATAGGCCAAAAGTAGGTTTTTAAGCTTATGAATGGAAGGTATAACAATAAAAATCCTCCTAACTAACCCAATGAATAATCTCGACCAATAATTAAAGTCACTTTATAAAATATGAGGCATTAAGAGTGAATTTCTTCTGACAAGTCTTATCACAAGAGTGAATTATGATATAAATTTCAATAGTTGTGCCTTAGGAATTGCAATTTTAAGAGTGTTTCTATAACACTTTTATTCCAAATGAATTTTTTATTCATTACTCTTATACTACCCTACCCTAATTCGAAGAGAGGAATATCTCCTTCAAGTTTAGAAGTACTTCTAGTGTATCCATGTGCGTAACATAATGCTAAATATACTCACACACAGGTTTTAAAGAATAAACTTCAAGACATACCAGAGTATGAACAACCAATTTCTTTAATTGATATGGTACCGAGAGTTTTTGAATGATGAGGGAAGAAGGTGTGCTGACGACTGCTTGAAACCAAGATTTAATGGGATCCACATATTTACGATTCTCCAACTCATACAAGTCTTCCACAATTTGATAATTAGTCTCTAAGAAAGACAAAAGAAAAATCCCTCAAGTTCATGCTCAAATATCTTCTTTTCTTATTGAAAAGAATGGTTAAGGGAAATTCTAGGGTTGTGAGCTTCAAAAACAATTTTAGAATATGTTCCAATAATAGATTGCTCCTCTAATGGTCTTTGAATTAGAACTTCCCAGGGTGAATGTTCTATAGTGATAAGATATGTTTCCAAACTCATCTAGTCTTCCAACCTTGAAGATATATTATTACACTCATTTGGGGAGTAAACGGGAAGAACAAATGTTTTTAAATTTTTGTGCAACCTCCTTGTTTGGGTTAGGGTCTAGGCTATGGTTTGAGCTAGGGTTTGAATGAGACTTTGGGTTAAGGCGTACACTAGGATTTAGATTTGGATTAGGATTTGGGTTAGGGTTTGGAATAGGGTTAGGTCTAGGGTTTGAATTAAGGTTAGGGATAGGGTTTGGATTAGGTCTAGGTCTAGGGTTTAAATGAGGGCTAGGTTTAGGGTTTGGATGAGGGTTAAGATATGGATTAGGATAAGGGCTAGGGTATGGATTAGGGCTAGGGTATGGATTTGGACTATGGTATGTATTAGGGTTAGGGTATGTACTAGGATTAGGGTATGGATTAGGCTAAGGTTTCACATGTAGTTGCGACAATGGAGGAGGATGACTTGATGGTGCATTGGGAAATAAGTGTGGTTGTTGTTGATGCTCATGTAATTTAATTTGCATGGGTGACTTCCCAAGAGATAAGGTTCCAAACCATTCTTGAGGAAATGGGGATATCCTGCTTGAGGATGAGGTCAAGGGAGAGGGACACTGCGACCATGAAGTAGGGAATTCAATTGGCGGAGGACTAAAATTTTACCATGAAACTGCATGATTATAAATATGTTGAGGAACTTGCTAAGATAATATGTATTAATCCAAGTATTAAATGCTGATGGGTTTTGAGTTATACCTGGCAGTTGATTCGATTCCTTACTTTATTTCCTGAGTACCTTTAGTAATCTTGACAGTTATGGGAAATGTTTTGTTGCATGAAACACTTCAAAATTTTTGCAAACTTTCAGGCTAATAAGTGGACACTTTCCAAGGAAGTTCTTCTTTCTACAGTTGGCACAGTAGATCAACAATGGTTCTTCATCCTTCTTATGTTCTTCTTGCAAATCATCCAATGTTGAAATTAAATATTTAATAATATTATCTTCATGTTCAAGAAAAATACTAAGTTTTTCACTTATGAGTTCATCATTGGATGATTTGTATATCTTTGCAGTAGCATCAAAACTCCTCATTGAAATATTCCTCAAAATACCACTTTCCTGTTCTCAAAAGGCCAACTGGTATATTCTGTCATGACATGGATTAGTATATATAAGGGAGGGGCTCTTACAGTGCCTGAGAAATAAATTTTAAATAACCAAGATATGTGGGAAATAAATAAATTTAGATAAGAGAAAGTAGGTGAAAATAAAACCATACTGCAGCAAGTTACTAAGGTCTACCCCCTAAGTGCACCCTCGACAATGACTCCAAACTGTTGGTTGTAGTATATGGTATATTAATGGACCAAAATTTACTGTCAATCCAGGGTCCATGGACTTCAAGGTGAAACACTGGAAATGCTAGAGAAGGACTTCAACAACCTATAAAACAAAACCCTAGTTTGTATAGAAACTTCTCAGACCTTTGCATTCCTACACTAGTCAATTCCCGCACTCAAAAGAACTCTCTAGAAATGAAACCATAAACACCAATCTTGCAATCTATCAATAATTGTGAGAAAACCCTAGTTATTGGAAATTGATAAAGTACACCCTAACTAATAAAAATCAAGGAACAAACCCTGACTATGAATCAATATGAAAACATGAGCATCAACCAAGAAAATGTAAATATTGTCTTAAGAAATCCAAACTCTACTAATTCAAAACGTGAAATTCAACTCAAAATAAAACTTCAATTCAATTTCTTGCAATAGGTTCAATCTCCACTCCACTCTGTGCATGCAATAAAAAAGAAAATTTGCGACTTCAATTCATCTCTAATGCATTAATCAAATAAATATAACCAATTGTTGCAAGTATCTACAATACATATGCATGAAGAAAACACACTCTATCTATTGTGCATAGGCACAATCACACTCCTTCAAAATTGGAAAGGCATTTAAACAATAAATCCGTAAAACTATACTTTTAATGCAAGAAGCTCATAAGAAAGAAGAAATTCTACAAATATGAAAACAATACTTATTTAATAATAATAGAAGTAAAGTTTCAAATAGAAAACTACCCCTTAAAAAGTATTCCTACACTCAACATCCATCAATACCATAAGTGCTTAATATGAAAATCACTTATTCAAGAATATAAGCTTCATAAATCAGATCAAACTCATGAGAAGGCTTGAGATTAAATTAGTTAACAGACTTCAACACCAAATACACTTGCTTCGAATGGTATAAAAAATACTTCATCACTTTGTTTATGTAAGCAAAGGTTCAAATCATTTTTTTTATGAAACCAACTCACAATATAGACGAAAAGATAGATCAATGCCTTAGAAATCAGTCCCTTCGAGGGGGAAACCTCATTTACATTACAAAAATGAACAATTCTTGGATGATACAAATGAAAAAACCTCCTTTCTATATATAAGAGTCCACGGGGTCACACTATAATCCTAGATGACCTAACAATAATAATGTAAGGGCACAACAATAACAATATGGGCTTTTATGGAGCACAATAATAACAATATGGGGACTACAGGGTGTTAACACTGGAAAATTGTACAAGCAAAGATGACATTATTTAAAGTCAGGTAGAAGGATTTACAGGGCTGAGAAACATTATAGAATCTGGAAAGTATTTAAAAATCTCTAAGTTTTGAGGAAAAATAAAATTTGAGCAAGTCATAAATGCTATTGCGCTCATAATCCTTCAAGAAGAGCGCCTTTCGCACCTTTTGACCCGAAATGCGCGCAATCCTAGGAGTGGCGGAAGTCACTTTCCGGGACCATAAAAAAGCACACTCTAGGACAATGATTTCACACTTGAAGCCACCTGAGGACAACCACCAAAGCCTCCTTAGACATCAAGGGAGCACACAATGGAATATTTGTGGCACACAATTGAATCATCCCCCTCTCTTGGGTCACCATCCACAATGTACCAAGAGAGGGAAGGAGTATTTGAATTTTTCTATATAAGGCCACAAAGAGATGAACAACTTGAGAGCACATCATTATGCTGGCTTGAATTGCCCCAAGCAGTACCAGCAGTGTGTGATCTGGAGCTGAGATAGAGGGGACTCAATTGTTGGCCATCCAACAAGTTCAGTCCACCACAATAGAGAGAGGGAGAATTTACACTGAGGCAAGCTTGGAAGGAAAGACATCCTTGCATCGGGACTTGAAACCCAAGTTCTAAGGGCCCTTTGGCAAGAGGGTTAAAGTTTAATCCTCATTTCCTACCAGCACTCAATAAGACGGGCCGGAAGCGCCACCGTTTGGATTATTGTAGTTGTTTGACTCTATTCAGAGCTTTTTTTATTATTTGTTTTAGTTTTAATTTAGTTTTAGTTTGAATATGCATGCTATTTCTCTATCTAGTATGTTTATGTTCTAGCATGTTCCACTAACTTGCTTGACTCCACTTCTTTTTCTGCCTGTGACCAATAACTTAAGAGGGTAAAACACACCCCTTAAGTTGGTGCGATTTCATACATGCATGCACCAAACACACTAAAACAGGATTGGTGACTCTACTAATGTTTATTTCCAAGTTTATGTGGTTGTGCCTTTTTGCAGAGACCCCTGTCTATGCTGTGGAGTGGGGTTGAATTTCCCCCATTTTCTCTTGCAGTCCCTAGTTCATCCCAAGTGACAGAATGAAGCATAACAACTCCAAAAATTACTTTTGCAGGAGTTTGTGCAATTTTCCCTCCCACAGACGCGCCCAGGGCGTGCGTTCAGAGCTGACCTGCGCGCAGACATTGCGTCTATTGCAGCCTTTTGCGCGCAAAAGACAGAATGAGAAATTTCTCCCATATTTCTATCTTTTCCTACTTGTAAAGTGCTTGGCATGCCATAATACATCTGCCAACACTGGTTGAGGTACCCTGCAGCTTGCGAAAGCTCACTCTTAGCTGCTTTTTGTAGGCTTAGTGTCAGTTTTATTTCAAGTTTATTTTTGCAAAGTTCACACATAGTTTAAGTAGGGGGGAAAATTAACTTGCATTCCAAAAAAAAATTATGTTTTGAAAATTTAGGTACCAATACACCTAGATAATTAGCCAAAGTAAGTGGCCCAAGTCCACGCTTGCTTAGCTAGTTTCTTTTTTCTAGTGTAAAAGTTATTAGTTTAGTTCAATTTTTGCACTAGGATTTCGGGACCAGGACAGTATTGTCGATAGAAGAGCAAGTAATCTCTGCTTCCTTTGCACCCTTTGGTGATCTTAGGAAAGCATAGGGGAAGCATCCTCATAATGGTTGCTTTACCCATGTACAAGTAAGCTCTAGGGTGGTGCTCCCTCAGGCGGAGCACCTGGACCCACAGCTGCGCCCGGTACCACTACTGGAGCCGCCGTCAAAACTAAGACTGCCACCCGACGTAAAATAGGACCATAGTCCCTCTCCCAGGGCATCACCCTATCTAGCCAAACCTCATCGAGGTTATCCAAAAAACCTCGTGAAGGCATCCCCTAGGTCAAGCGGTCCACTCAACCCCATGCATCCTCTAGAACTGACACCCGAGTTGTCAGCTCATCATTGGAGCCTCCGCCAGATCTGTACGTGTCACCTCTACATCAGCATGAGCTCGCTTGACCGCAACCTCGGTAATAGCCAAGCTGCTACCCTCTCCCGAAGGGCCAGCACCACCACTAGGTCCTTTAGCACCATCTCCTCTCAGCCCTCCAAGACTGCCCTGAGGTCTCCAAAGAGGACTGTGGCCGACCAATCGAGCCACAAGGTGACCTACCTCGCCAACATTTGCAAGAGTAACCAAAACTATGCCAGTGTCATCATCAAAACACATAAGCACATATATACTAAAAAAATGTAGAAAACATAAAAAATACCTGTTGGCCCCCAAACATAACCAGGAGGGAGACCCATCTCTGGATCCCCCTAGAAGTCCATCCTTGCATACGAGAATGGCAGAAACATCTGGGGGTTCAATGGAAACCAGGCATCTATCGTGGCATTCCAGTAACGCCCCACCACGCCCCCACCACCTCAAGTCATCACCAGAGCCAACCTCCTCATACAAGGCTCCCGCGGCCCCCCAGGAGGCACCGACACCATTGGTCTCAGCAGCACTACCCTCTATTACATAATGTTGCATAGAATATTGGTGTACGAAAACAAATTCGATCCATTTTGGACCTTGTTGAGCTGCGTCACCATCCCATCATCGCAAAAGAGAGAAAAATCAAAGAAGTGTTTGGCCCTCAGCTGACGCAAGACTCCAACTTGCGGGCCAGATGCTCGATGTGGAGCCGACGACCCTGCAAGTCGCACAATCACTGCCAAAGAACACCACTCGGTCAAATCTGTTATTGATGCACCCCTTCATAAGAGGCGCCCCACCACAATGACGTCTCCAAAACCTCTCCAAATCCACTCTCACGGAAGGGAGTGGATACCTCAACAACTCACCATGAGGCAGTAACCCGGTCACAAAATATACATCCATATTAGGACAGATGGCCAGGTTAGTCCCACGCAACACAAACATGTTGCGCCTCTTATGCCAATGCTGTATCAAGTAACGAAGCAATCGGTCCTACGACCGAAGAAGCTTGTTTTCCGCGAAATTCAGGAGCCCCCATTGCACCAGCTAACGGCGCGCCCTAGCATCAGCAGCCAATTTAGTACGAAGCTTGGGCCAATCCTGCTCCCTCCACAGCAACCTGTCATCCAAACAGGAACCCATCAGCAACAGAAAAACATCAAAAATAGGAAAAAACTCAAAAAAATTTCGCCTCGGCCTTTTGTGCGCTTATGGCACGTCCGTATTTTCCAAAAGCGTGCCAAAGAAGGGGAACAGAGTGCTTAAGGCACGTATATCCCCAGAAAATTTTCACAGAGGGCGCACCCTTGCCCTGATCGCCCATGCAATCTAAGGCAAAAATCACTCAGAATCTATACAAACCAAGTTTTTACGGACCCCGTCACCATCATACTGAAAAATTAAAAGTGCAGGACATCATGGAGGTTACCTGGGCATGATATCGCTAATCCCTAGTGCTCATGCTGACTACAATGGCAAGAACTGGTTCGCAGAAGCCTCTGACCTCTCAAAAACTTAACAAGTACAAATGAATTGAATTAGGGCCATATTCACCTATATATTGCCCTTTTCAAAAACTTTGGAGGACCATAACAAGAGATCAGAAGGTCTGTTCTCCGAACTGAAAGAAGCACTGTGCTCAACACTCCATAACAAACAGAGGAAATGCCACACATTCACACTCCCGAAAAAATAAATTTTCAACGCCGACAGGTATGCCCTCTCTCATCTTCTTTTTTAAAGCTCATGACTTTCAATAATATTTGATAAAGAAGATGCTTTCACTTGAGGTAGTTGTTTTTGCAGGAAAATCTCGTACACCATTCACAACTCCATCCACTGAAAGTTCTAGAGCAGGTATCATTCTACTCCTAGCATGATAGAGTCCTAGAAAACACTGTATATCCTGACATCACTTTT